>VYXD01002488.1:1112295-1418755 GCA_013397195.1 Hylia prasina
AGGCTGTGCCGAGCACGTCTGAGGTGGACTCAGTTTAAGCAGATGATGTTACAAGGCTGAACGGCCCAGGAACGGCAAAGGCAACTGAGCGAAACACCAAGAGCTGTCAGAGTACGAGGCCGCAACAGCGCGGAGGGCACGACAGGCCCGGCCGCAAGGGGACGGGCGGGAAAACCGCAGCCGCTCCTCCGAAAGGCGAGGGAAAGAGTGAGCGGGAAGAGCCTCGNNCATGCGGAAGGGAGGCGGCGGCCGGCGGGGAGCCAGGGGCGACCCTCGGGGACCCTACCGGGAGGGGGCCGCGGCGGACGGGGAGCGGGACGTGCTGGGCCGCGGGCCCCTGAGTCTCCTGCGCGTTTGCGGAGAGCGGCTCCGAGGTGAGGTTCTTGCCCCGAACCCTGCGCTCTCCCCGCTGTCTCTGCCCCCGCTGGGATGGGAGCCAGCCCTTCCGCCCGGGGGAAGGGCGGTGGGGCTGAGCGCCGCTTCCCGTCCTTCTTTCGGCAAGTGGCGGTACCCTTGCCCCGTGGCACGGGGTAGCTGTTGCCGGGGAGCGCCGGGACGTCTTTCCCCGGGAAGCGGCGGTCGAGGTCCGGCGGGCGGGAAGGTCCCTCCCGAGAGGGAGGAGGAAGGGAGGCGGCGGGCGGTGTCTGGCACTGCCCGGGGCAGCGGCGGCGGGGTCGCGCTCCCGCCCTGCCCGGGCCCATGCTCCAGCCTGTCACAGCGCACGGGGGACGGTAAAGAGAGAGAAAAGCTGACACAGCCCACACTGGGATCGGCGGGAAACGGGGGCGAGGGAAAGGGCTTTTTACCACTTCAGCATCCTTTGGGGGAGAAATGGGGAAACGGGCTGTTTGTGTAACTAACTCTTGTTAAAACAGTCTGTCTGGTGGTGTTGACTATCGCAGCTTGCAGTGCTTGCATGATCAGTTTATTTCTGCTGGGAAGCATGGAGGGTCTGACTTTCTGCTTGAGCAAATTTGCCAGTAACATAGCTATGTAGAAATTCCCTTTTGACAAGTAAATTCTGTAAAAGTTATTTCAGAAATTAAGAAACAGATGATTTATATAGCCACCTTAGTAGTCTATCTGTGATTGTGTAAAGCTTTTATGTGTAGTTACAAACTTGCTGTATGAAGTTTCTTTAAGCATTTTTGAGTTCTAGTCAAGATTTTTACATAAAACTAATGTTGCAGAGTTCAGATTTCTTTTTTAGACACTGCTTAAGTGATGCTTAAGGTGCTTGTGTTCTTTTGGCAGTATTTGTTGTCGACAGAAAGGCCTTCATCACAAAAGCTGATAGCAAGATATGGCTCACATTCCTTCTGGGTAAGTAGAAGGAATACATCCGGGGTGGGAGGAGGGAAATACTGATTTTTTTATCTTTCTTTCTCTGCAATAGTAAATTGTGTCAAAATATATTTGGAAATACAGGATGGAAAAAGAAAAAAAAAACAAAACCATAGCTGATGCTGAAAAGGGACAGGAAATAACTTCCTACCTGGTAACTTTCGTAAAGCTGTTACTGTAGCAGTTGCTGTGATATCGCAATATTTATAGGAAAAAAATTTCCAGATATTTATGGAATCCTATCCAATCATTAATTTCTAGGGAAAAAAAAGGCAACAACTCTTATTAAGTAATGTAATCACAACATCTTATTTGGGAAGAATTATGGGTGGATATACATACAGTTGTAGAGGGATGTAAATTTGGATGTTGTTATCTTTGGGAATATTTTTGAGGAAGCTGAAATGGCTAATGACTAAAGTCTTGAAAAAAACACCTGAAGTATTTGAAAAGAGATGCATTCCTAAAGTTAACAAATGTTAAGTAATAGCATATTTGTCAGATGCACCATTAAATATACCCTGAAAGGTATTTTAGTATAGAGACTGTCAGGGTATTCCAAATATGCTGGTACTGTTAATCACATCACCCGTAGTCCTGGTTGCCAGAGGGAGTTTCTTCAGTTTGATGAATTACATTGCAAAGTAGTAGCAGGGAAACAGCCCTTAGCTTACAAACTAATTAATGAATAAAGTGTTCCTGAATTGCTTTACTTACATCTGTTTATTCAGCATTTCCTAGACTCGTAGGTTCTTAAATGACATAGAAATGCTAAAATGATGGGCAGAATTGAAAAATGCTTTCCTCTGATTGAAATTTGAGAGCAGATTAGGGAGAGAGCTTTATAATTTCTGGAATTTGAATTTGTCCGTGAAACCCAGATAACCTATTAAATATTTCAGGGAGGTTTTTTTCAATTGGAGTAAGACCTTAATAGCAAAGTATGAGCTAGCATACAGTATTTGCAATAGCAAAGAATGTACATATATTAAATATGAAATAGTAAGTTTTGATTAAGTTTAGTGGAATTTGAATTTTTGTTGTTGTTTTGCTTGAGATTTAAGGCCCATATTTTAAAAACAGAGGCTCCCACAGCTGGAGCTGGTTTAAATACAGAGTGTGAATTTTTTCTCGTATGAATTAGCTCAAGTTTATGTGCAGCAGTAATGTTGTCAGACTTTCAAAGATGTTCTTATACAGCACTTCACCCTGTTATGTTGTTTGGGGTTTTTTTTTCATAATGACCACTGAGGCTTTATTCCTGAAGACATCCTTATTTTATTATACTGCACAGAATCTCAAAATGTAACAACTTGACTAAGCTCCCGAAGTAGTCAATGCTTGCAGGTTCCTCATTGTTTCCAGTTCTGCTATATGTCTACTTGGTCACTTTGTGGATATTTGCAAAATATGAATCAGTTTTTTGTACCCTTCACGTCCTGTTGGATTATAGTGTCTCAGTGTTTGTTGTTCTCTTGGTAAATAAAGCCGATGAATGGCTGTATTCTTCAGTATTTATTTTCCAGAATTAAAATCCTTTTTATATGCCATTCATATTGCTTTTCTTAGAATAGCACACAGGCAAAAATAGGAAATCTATCAGATTTTACATAATAGCCCTAATCTGCAAAAATCTTATCGTATGCTTTGCTTTTAGGGCTTCTTAGGCTGGGTGAGAAAATGGCATCTGCAAGTTCAAGTACATAGTAGCTGTGTAAGTGTCTATAGCATTAGGACTACAGTATTCCCTTCCTGTCGCCTCCTTCATTCCCTCTCCAGTAAGGCCATTAATGAGATCAAAGGGTGGTAATTTAACAGAGCTGAGCTGCATGTGTTCCATCAGAAACTGGCTTAATGCAGTCTGTTGAAAAATGCTGATTTGGACTTAGAGTGGAAGTGTATGAATTAAGCCCATTGTCTGTTGAAATATGAGTAATTAACATTAATTGCTGTGTGATTATGAAAGGTCTTGACTTTGTACTTATAATAGAATGACACTGTGAAAATGTATATGAAATTCTGCAAAATAACTGTGAATGTATTTACACTTACTGCATTGACTTTCAATAAAACATTTACTGAAGGGAAGAATCAGATTTAAAGGCATTGTTTCCTCTATGAAATAAGTGGTATGTCTGGATGTGAAATGTAATTTCCATAATAATAGATAATTTATTTGCATCAATAAAATACTGCATATTTGCTTTATTTGGAACCATATGAATTTGAGTTAATGAGCAGTCCTGGTAACTAATATTCATTGGATTTTACTGTATATTCTTACCTAACACGTGATCTGTCTTAAAATTGTTATTTTTTTATATGTGTGTATGCGAATGTATTTCAGCATCTAATCTTACTGAGAATCTTGGGAATGTTGCTGAGAAATGAAATAATGCCTTGTGCACATGTGTAACTATTACTCAATAAGCAATTACTAAGAAAGGTATGGATTACTCTGTTTCTTTCCACACAATTGCTGCAAAACATGTTTTTTGTATGGAGTATGGTTTGCTGCATTGCTGATAGAGCTAATATGCTTACCTGGAATTCCCTGTCACATCAATACCTGCTCTTCTGAAAAAGACATCTGCAGCTTTCCATGAGAACTAATGTAAATGTCCTTAGTATAAAAATAACCCCTGCAGCTCCAGAACCTTTCCTAAAACATTAAGTTCTGCTCACACCAGGCAATTTTGGTGGTTTTTTTCTAGAAAGTATATAAAAAGGTGAAGTTTTCAGTGAGGGATTGAGGTCTTCATTTTCTACCTGGAACCCAGGCTTGTCTTTGAAAAACCTACTTCAGTGATGGAAGTGGAGCTGTAAAACTCTGAGGGAAGTTTCAGTGTGGTATACCGTCACCTCACCTGCTGTGCAAAGGTTTAGCATGAGATCAATGTTGTTAAATTGTACCAGCAGCTAGTTTGGAAATATTATTTGTTAATGTTTTTGTTTGTTTTTCTTTTTGTTTTGCGGTGGTAATTTGTTTTGTTTTGCTTTTGTGTTTTTTATTTTTTTTTTCTTTTGTCTTACCCAGCTTCACCTTGGATCTCTTCACATATAAAACTTAAATTTTAAAATTAGGTTATAATGCAGCACACTGCAGTTAGGAACCTTGTTGTGACCATGATAACAAATACTGTTAGCAGCAGCAGCATTTCCAGGCTCTGTGTTGGAGGAAGATGTGGAATATATATATATATGGAATATGTATATTTGGTATATATATCAGGGCATGAAGTGTATATTAAGTCCACTGCCATTCCACATAACCATATAAATTTACTGGGTTTGCAGAAACCTGCTGCTTTCCAGAAACAGATAACCCTAGTCTTGTAACATGCAGCCTGAACAAATGTACATTCACTAACTCTCAGACTATATTCTGCACAGCATGCAGGCATTGCTGTGTGTTTTACCAATGTCCAAGCAACGTCACTTGTTCCACGTCTTCAGAGAGGCAACAGCAGTGTCTGGGTGCCAGGAGGGAAGGTGTGTGCCAGTCAGCACCCTGGAGAGGGACACGGTGCTCAGCACCTTTCTGGCCACAGCTGGTCTAAGCAGGGAGGGTGGTTGTCCTCTCCACTTCCTCTCTGCTCCATTCAGCCTGTGTGAATAAGAGGGTTCTTCATTAACCATAAAGATTTTCATTGATTAAAGACAGCTAGTCTGCCAGATATTTCTATGGCAGAAAGCCCAGAGAGCAACTGAGACACCTTCAGTCTAGGAGGAGCACTGTGGTCCCTCTAAATGCCTTCCCATTATCCCTCACTCTTGCAGGCTTTGCTTCTGTGGTAAGCTGCATATGTTGTCAGCACTGCTGAAGCAAAATGGAGTGGTTCCTGCTATCTCTGGATCTTGTCAGCCCCGAGAAGTCAGAGACCTAGACTGTTAAACCACTGCTTTATCAGCATTTGCCTCTTCTTTTGTCCCTCAGATTACCTCCCTTGTTCTGTACCTACATGGCAGCAGTGCAGATAGTCTTCAAATGGACAAATGGAACTTTACTGTATACAGAGTCTATAATTTTTTAGCAATTAGAATCTCAATTAGATTTGTGTTGGTTGTTATGGTCCATTTGGATTTCTCATATTTACAGCACAGTGTTCTCTGCAAATTAAAATTTATTTTATGAGCCCATTAGGAAAGAAAACAAACAAACATGACAAATAAGGGCCAGTCCCCTTATACAGGCTAGTCTAACATAGGAATTCACTAAATCATCATTTATGGCCTTAGGTTTTGAACTCAAGTTCTCTAGTTTATAGCTCAACTTCAGACTGCCAAGTTGTGCACCTCTCAGCAAAATAGTTACCTAGATGATGGTGGGAGTGTTCATTCTTCCTTTTTCTTCATGATGCTGTATCACCTGTATCACACCAAGAAGCATTAAAGCCTCAGGAGTCCAGCTAGTGCTCGGTCTGCATTTTTGGCTAATCTGATGTGTTTTCACCTTAAAGCTTGAAAGTTTGGTCTGTAGCGTTTCCATGAGTTAGTAGATTCTGAAGAAGCTGCCAGACAATCAATACACCAGGAGGTGCACTGCAAGGCTGCAGGTGATAATGGCTGCAGAGTGACCTTAAGCCCTTTCAGGCCACCAGGTCCTGCTTGTTGGTTGCCCTTGCTTTGACCTAGCAACGCTGCTCATAGTGTGTTTCAGGCCTTATCACGAGTTAGTGAAAATCTGAGCAGGAGCTGAGTGAACAGTCACAGTAGTCATCATAAAAATTATATATTTAGGCTTATTAGAAAAAATGCTTAATTCAGTTTTGTTGTTGATAACTGAAATGTGTGCATTAGATGCTGGTGGGTCAGCTTGAGTGATGCAAAATGTAGGTGGAAATGTTGCCTATGCTGAATACCACAGAAAAATTTCAAAGATCTGGGTGTGGAGGTTAATTTAGATGTTCCAATTCTTCTGTTTGCTGGGGTCTTGAGTACCTTCTGTGCGTCTCTGAAGTAGTACTGCAACTACTGCCGTGAACACGATTTCATGTTCAATTATTTAAATATTTGAGTAACTTGGCATCTTTTTTTTCCTTTACAGCTGTTTTTGCAGGAGTCCTACATTGGTAAGGTTAAATTTATTGCTTCCAATTAATATGGTATTTTAAAATAACAAAAATATAATTTTTAGTTATTTTTAGAGAAGATACTGGAATAATTTATATTTAGAACTTTCCTCTCAAGACTAAATTATCTTTGAGCTGAATAATTCTGTTCTTGTGGAATGGACGTGAAAGGTTTCTTAAGCCTGTTTAGCGGAGTGAAGCGTGCTTTTCAGGCAAAAAATTGCTACTTAATCATTAAGTGTCTGTGCTTAAAATATGTTACAGTTTTATATATAATATATAGCATGATAGTATTATTACTAATGCCATAATAGTTTAATAAATACTCTCTGTTCATACTTTTTCAATTAAAAATTATCTGAATAGATGAGAATATTGGCATATGAGTAAATAACAATAGCAGTTTGTAAGTAAACTTCAGGTATTCATTGAATGTTCTTTGGTGTCTGTGACAGTACATATTCTAAACCTCTTTATTCCATTTTAATTGTTATTATTTTTTGGCAGGTGTCATATAACAACGCTTTTTGAAAATGACCGTCATTTTTCTCACCTGTCAACATTAGAAAGAGAAATGGCTTTTCGCACGGAAATGGTTAGACTATGTTTTAGTGTTTGGAAAACTGTCTGTAATCTAATCACGGGCTTTCCAGAATTTCTTAATACATTCTGCATAAGTATATATATTGATCTCTTACAACTACTTTGCATTACACCTTTATGTGCAGAATATTTATGTGACTTGCAGCTGATCCTATGAATGTGTCACTTCACAGTTCACTTAAAAGATAATCTAGAAGCATGGTTCTGGAGGACCCAAAATACAAAACTGCAAGTACCTTATACCTTGCTTTCAGTTATAGTCTTCTTATGCGGCTTTTTTTTCTAAATATTTTTCAATTAATATATGTTGGCATAATACACACACACCCCTTTTGTCTTCTTTTATTTTGGGAATTGTGAAACACTGTGTAATGCAGTTACCAGCCCAAATGAGAGATTGCCAGCTATGCTATGAAACAAAGTGGAAGGAAACCCAAATTGCTTGTTTCGGTGGTAGTAATAGAAGAGATTTGAAAAGCTGGATAGTCATCTTCAATAAGCCTGTCCTGTTTGTTGTATTACAAAATTTGTTTAGAAATGTAGTGGCTCCTGAAGCAGAAGTGACATCTTTAATTGTAAATAATAAATGTCTTCTCCTGTAGGGTCTTTATTATTCCTACTTCAAGATCATTATTGAGGCACCATCATTTTGGAGTGGAGTATGCGCAATTATGAATGACAAACTAACTGAATATCCTTTAGTGATTAACACCTTACAAAGGTTCAATCTTTACCCAGAGGTGAGCTATGTTTTAAATATAATACCTTCTGCAAATCTTTGGTTGTTTTAGCTTTGACTACAAGTTTATAAGAAAAGTTACTCTGGAAAATGTGGTTGTAAAGATACAGTGATTAATGAAGTGTTGCTTAAATATTGTACTTCAATTCCAGATTTCAAATGAGAAAGTTACTTCATACATTGTGATCAATTTACAAACTTGAGGTATTTTCAATCAACTGTGAAAGCTTTCTAGATCTTAGTATTTTGTGCCCAAAAGTTGCAGACCAATTGTGTACTTTCTGCCTTTTTTTGTTCTTTTCCTTGAAAGCAAGTAGGTTGCTGACATTATGTACTTCAGAAAATAAGATGTTTGAAATACTGTAGTATGTGACAATAATGACTGCAGTGATATAGGTTGCAAGAGGTAATTTTGTTTTCTGTTTTGTGTAGGACACACAAAACTGACAGAACTAAGCACATCACAGTTCACAGTGGCCATGAAATTAATGAGTGGTAATAGTTTACTTAGATGTTGTAGAGGAAATTCCTCTGTGGAGGACTGACTGTTGTTTTGTACATACTTAATGTTGGATTTGTTACCTGGTTAGTTCGTATTCCTACTCGGCTTTTTTGTCAGTGAAATGAACAAGTGTTTTAAGTACAAGAAGTGTTGAGGTTTCTCTTTTAAGATTTTGCCAGTGTGTCTCAAACATTTTACAAAGGATTCCTTTGTTTAATGTATGTTTCTGTAATTTCATGTGTCAGCAGCGGTTTATTTTGAGGAGAACCAACTAATGGCTGTGATTGTTGGGTACTGGCTTTTATACCCATTCTCCTGCTCTGTTGGAGCAGAGCTGCTTTCAGGAACTGTATGTGTAAGGAGTTCTTGGTGTACATGTATTTGTACAAGTTGCACATAGTGGTTTTATTTGCTTCTTAAGTCCTTGCTCTGGAAGAACTAACTGCTATATGGATAAGCACTTTCTGTTGCCTTCTCACTTGTTTAGGGTTTGCTTGGAATTTTTTTCTAACTCTAGAGGTATTGCAAGTCAGTTCTAGAAATGCCCCATTGTAAACATCATCATTTGAATACTAAAGAGTTATTTCCTTTAGCTGACAAAGATTTATTGACTTCAGCTATAGTCTGACTTCCAAAAATCAAAGATTTCTGGTCAAGAACTTTTTCTTAAAGACTTACCAGTATCATCCTGAAAGATGATTAAGTAAATTAGATGATTAAATCAAAACAAGAACAGTGAGATTTAGTGGCTGACATTCTGTAAGAACACTAGGTTGATTACAGTGTGAAGTGTGTAGGTTTGTCCGTTCATTCAGTTTTCTAGGATTATACCGGCTCGCAGAAATTTGAGATAATTATTAATTCATTCATCTTTTCTGTGCCTGTGTGGGCATGCAAAGCAGACAAATAATCTGCTCTGCTCCTTTCAGTCATTTACTTCTTAATGTCTAGCCTTCCTGTAAATAGTGCTTTGGGATTTTTTTAAGTGTATTTCTTGAGTATTCCTGTTTCCACATAACTGTATTTATAAAACTGTCAATAGGTGCAACTTGACATTTGAAATATGTTGTCCAAATGTGTAGAATTCTCTCATGATTATGATGGGGCTGGGTGGTAAGATGCTTGTGGATTTATTTGTTGGCAGTAAAATTTTTGCTTCAGATACTCAGTATCCAGTCATGCTTCCTGAAAGTGTTTCATTTCCTGTTTGATATTTTGGGATCTTTCCAGCTCCTTCAGCCCACTGGTTGCAATAAGGCTGAATTCTAATAAAATGTTTGTTTGTTTAGTGGATATTAAAGTCGAATTCATCAAAATCAATCTGGAAATCCCATTGCTAAATAGGATGTTAAATTAATTAAAAAAAGTAAAACAATTCACTGGCATTACAGCCAGTATTAGCCTTAAAAACTTTAAAAAAAAGGAAAATAAAGTAAAATGAGTCTGTAGCAATCAATACATCTTTTATGTGAATTATACATATAAGCAGTAAAAAAACTATCGAAAGCTACAATGCAGTCCTTGTAGCTGTACAATGTTATAAGCCAAATAAAGTTGATTTTCCAACTATTTGCTCCATAGTCAGGTTGTTCTAGTAATTGTGGTGTTTTCATTTCTGATGAAAAATGGCAGAGAGATAATGTGTTAGTTTCTGTGGTGGAGAGATAATGTGTTAAGTTTGCTCTCTGGATGTTCATTATTATGGAACAGTTGGTATTTCTGTGTGTGTTGGTGATAAGGAAAATGTGAGTTGAAAGGAGGCGTGTGTTGCAAAGATCCATGTAGTTGGCTTTAAAGTGCACACTCAAAGGCAACTAGTGAAAGGGCTTGAATTTTCTACATGTTCTTTTAGCAAAGGACAGGCCTGGTCCACAGAGCTCTCCTGGGTCTGAAAGCTAGGTTTTTGTTTTCCAGGTTCTGTGTTTACTGCCTTATCTGATACAGAACAGTAGAAATTCCAAAAACATCACTGTGCTCCAGCTGACCTAGCAGTTTTGTACTGCTTTCTGATTTGTTTCCATTTTTACCAGGATACTGTATTTTGTAAGGCACAATGTTGAGGCATGGAGTCTTGGTCTACGAAGATGTAGTCATATTTTAAATATACAGGATTTACATTGGGAGGGTGTGAAGGCCACAGAGGAAGTGAGCTGTGGTAATTGGAGCCTTGGTATTAAAAATTAATGAATTTTAGAACCCGGAACATTTGAGGTTGGAAGGGCTGTCTGAAAGTTGACTAGTCTCAACACTGCTCCAGCCAGGGTGAAGTAGAGCAGGTTGTTCAGGGTCATCTCCAGTTTCAACTTGAGTACACTCCAACTCTGTGCAGGTTGTTCCACTGTTTGACCACTCCCAAATTAAAATTTAAAAAGTTTTTTTGCCATGTTTAAGTGGAAATTCCTGGATTTGAATTTGTGCTCATTGTCTCTTCTTTTGTCAACCAAAAAGAGTCTGTCTCAGTCACCTTTATTCTATGTCCTTCTTGTCTTGAGCAGCCCAGAACTGGGCTCAGCACTGCAAATACAGTTCTAGCAGTGCTTAGTAGAGGGGAAGAGTCTCCTCTCTTGTCCTGGTGACATAACAGCTGATGATATATTTGTCTTCTTTGCATCAAGGGCTTGTTGCTGGCTCAAGTATAAATTGTCCACCAGAACTCAGAGATTTTCTTTGGCAAAACTGCTTTCTAGGTGGTCAGCTTCCAACTGTACTGGTGCACGGTAGTGTTCATCCTCAGTGCAGGACTTTGCATTTCCATGTTGGGAAGGTTCCTGTTGGCCCATTTCTCCTGCATTTTGATGTCCCTCTGAATGGCAGCGCAAGGATCAGTCACTCTTTCCAGTGTTTATCCTGCAGACTTGCTGAGGATGTTCCCTTGTGCCATCATCTTGTCTTAAGATGTAAAATGGATTGGCACCAGGTTAGGAAAATATCCGTAGCTGTCTCCGTATCTATCAAGACAGTCATCTCAGAAGGTTATAAAGCTGGCAGGTGTGATTTCACCTTTGTAAATCCATGCTGATTGCTTCACATCACTTTTTTGTCCTTTGTATGTTCGGAAGTGGTTTCCGGGAGGATTTACTCCATCACATTCTCACACACGTTTCTGTTTTTCCTTCTTGCCCTTCTTGAAGATAGAAGTGACATAAAGAGTTTTATTAATTGTATGGGGAACGAGAAGAGAGAATCATCTTTCTTATATATGTTCTCTGTGACACAGGGCAGAGGCAGCTAATACTGCAGTGGTGAAACATATTGTCAGTCTGGGAACCCCTGGGTTATAACTTTCAAAGCAGCTCAACCGGAATGGCCACATTACTCATTTATGAACTCTATAAAGTCAGTTATATCCTGACAGAATAGCTTGGTAATGTTATTAACTAATGACTTTGCTGTGAGATGAGTTGTCATTTTTGCTATGTGTAAAGTACTGATGTTTTCTGTGTCAGGTGTTGAGATTTAATTGAGTTGTTGTTTAAAGAACATTACAGCCTCTGCATGGAAAATGGAAATGCTCTCTTACATTGCATCTGGAAGCCCTTTGTAACGCATTCTTAAAATTAACCTATCAAAATATAACAGACTAAAAATCCTAAAGATTTGGTCCACGAATATTCTTGCAAGGTGGAAAAAAATTAATTGGCTTGAATGGGTTCAGTTTGGTAAACTGTCCTCTGTCAACGTCTGTGATTTTAATATCTGATAAACAAAAATACTCAAATGAGGAACCTTCCAGACAATGCAATACGTAGGGATTTTTTTTCTGAATATTGCAGCTTGATGCATGAAATTATTTGTCATAAAGCATCTAAATATCAATAGGCAAAATTTTAGTCTGTTAATGAACAGACTTGATCTATTAGATGTCTCTAGGAAATTGTGGTCAAAAGTGCTTAAGTTGCTGCAATAAATCCTGAGTTTGAAAATGATCCTGGATGAGGGCTAGCTGTCAATAGAGGTTACTCTGGGCAGAAACTTCAAATCCTGTTTTCCCCTTAGGTGGTCCTTGCCAGCTGGTACCGCATATATACCACCATTATGGATTTCCTTGGTGTACCAACAAAGACATGTTGGACTGTAAACAGAGGAAAAGGGCTTAGTCCTGTTGAAAGCTGTGAAGGTAAATTCTGTTTTATCATGGTTTCTCCTTGGAAGCATACAATTGTGGCTTTTATGTATTTCAGAAATAATAAACATTCTTTTGTTACCAAGGGTGAAAATGTGGGTTTTGCTTATTAGATAACTCCTCCTGCCTAGATTGAATTCCTATCCTGGACTTCAAAACTTCACAGTTATGGTGTGAGCCTTCATAATGTTGGATTGTTACAAAGAATAAGATGCCCTAAATGTAATTGGAAGCCTACTGTACATGTATTAAATTTTTGTGACTTCTGAAGAATCCCAAATACATTCCAAGTTCCTACTTTTCAAAATTTCCTCCCTCAATTTTTAAGATTTTTTTAGAAAAATCTTACTTAGTGATTCTGCTGAGAAGAATCCTCTTCCTCTCATGAGCTACTCTTCAGCATAAGAATTTCAACCTTATACCTTGATTTTGATACCAAAGCAAGGACTCTGACACCTTTTCCCCCCCCACATTTGAAATATTGGCTTGTCAAGTAAGTTTTAAACAATAAAAGTGCCTTACCAAAAAGCGCTTTCAAGGTGTTCTACAATCAGTTCAAGCTGAATAATAGATGGTAGTTTGTGAAGTTGTTTCATTTTATCATTTAGAATGCCTTTGTGTGATGACAGGGTAGTATTTTTCCTTTGCACAAAGGCTGTAAGAACTTCAGAGCTTGAATGGTTCACTTTCTCTAATTCTGTAAGAAGCAATAAACAGTCTACAACCTTTCATTCCTGTTTTTTGTAAAAACAAAACCAACAGAAGCACCAGCTATTGAGACTACTGTGTTTGGTGAGCATATCATCATTTTACTTTAGAAAACCGTCTTGCAGCAGTGGGGAATAATCAGTTCTGCATATGAAACTATGATGTTTTGCTGCCATTCACTTTAATGAATAAGGCTTTTTATGCTGTATTGCTGAAATGATTAGAGCCAGGAGGTTTTAAAGAAATAGTGGGAAAGACAGTAACAGCAGAAGAACGAGTGCAGAAGTGTCTGTTAATGAATAAATTGAAAGACTTGCCTTGCTGTAAAATATCTTGGCGTATAATGAAACAAAGAAAGCAAGGAGTGTTGTGTGTTAATATGTTTATAGATGGATTTACTCCTGCAAGAGATGGGAAGTGAGAGTCTAGGATTAACAAACCTGTTTTCAAAAGCACTATGAAGTCAAAATGTAGTCTGGAGAATATTCTTAGCAGTACTTCCACCTTGTAAACCTCACAAGTTTTCTCTGCAGTTAATGCATCCCTTGGCGTATTCTGTCATTGACTGCCCTGGTGTTATGTCTACCCCTTCTCTTCCTGGATTTTTTCAAAGCTGTGGTCTCCTGATTGAATCTTCACAATAGTCTTATTATGACATTTACTTTTTTTTAATTGTCTCTTTCTGTAGATACACTGCAATATTATACTGATAGTTTATATATAATATAGATATATTAAGATAGTATACTGATTGTGTGGTACTTTATAACCAGTATGGCCTTTATTCTATATTTGACAACATATATTAACTGTTTTTTGTTAGGGTTGGGAGACCCTGCTTCCTTTTATGTTGCTGTCATTTTTCTATTGAATGGATTCATGATGTCACTGTTCTTCATATATGGTACATACCTCAGGTAAGGCAGTTGAGACTGGACTATTTAGTGGGTGTTAGCTGTCAGATTTTAGACAAAATTTGAAAAAGTGAGCATAAAAATATTTTTATGGGATATTTGTTTTGTATTTGTACAGCAGTAGTGGGTTTTTTTACTCGTACGTTGTCACTAAAAATTACTGAAATAGAGAAGCTTTTTGCTTAAAATGATGATGTAAAAAATTGTGGAAAAATTCATTGAGGTGGTATCTCATTGATAACGCTGGCTTGTGGATAATACTAGATGTTGTATGTATGTTAAACAGCTGTTGACATATTTGTGCTCTAAAAATTATAGCTGTAACTCATTTTTAAACACTAAGTTGAATGGCAGTGTACTTTAAACCAAGATTGGGGTTTTCCCAGTGCTTTGCTTCAAGTCATGTTTGCATGTATTTCCATTTTAACTGAGAAGGCAAAATATCTTTTGACATAATGTATTCTTTTGTACAAATTGTATGCACTTCCCTTTTTCTATAAATTTGTATCTTCAAGAACTGTAGTACACTTTCATACAGAAATAGATTCCACATTCAGCAGAAAAGCAGAAGGGGAAATGTTTTCTGTTTACATCTGTTTTTATGTGTTAGTTTTGTCAAAAAGTCAAAGGCAGCTATATTTTCCTCTGAGAAATGTGATTGGTTTTCCCCCTCATTCATTTTCTGGTTCCATTGTTATGGCTTTTCTTCTCTCTCTCTCTGAAGCATGTGCTGATATTTAAAATAAGGAATAGCCTAGGGCAGACACTGTCAGTAAAAACAGAAAGTTGCCTAGTGCATGTTTTGAGGAAGTAGGTGAACTTTGAATATTTATGTCATTAACTTGTAATATTTCTCTTAAGAGAGTTATACAGAAATTCACATTTTATATATGAATTTCATTGAAAAATCAGTGAGCTCTTTATTTCTCACTACTTTCTTTAAAAAGCATGGACCTTGAGTTTTGTTTCTGGTTTGGGGGTTTTTTTTAGCAATTTTTTTTTTTGTTTCTAGGGCTAACATTTTTAATGTTAAGCACATTCTTTTTGTCATTTTGCAGTTTAGTGTTGAAGGTTTTTGAATTTATGGGATTTAAGGTTGAGTTTTATGTGCAAGAATGCACAATTCCTGGAGATTGTACTCTGTATGTTTAATGCACAAATTTTGTACCCAGAACCTACTGATTCTGTTTGACTTGTATATTAGTGATGGGTGAAGGATCTGAGAGGATTTGAATGGCGTTTTTTTGGCTGGCTTTTTTTTGTGTGTGGTTCATTTTTTTTTGTTGTTTAGTTTGGGTTTTTTTTAAGAATCTAAAGAACGGGCTGCTGCATTTGTTTAGTCGGAAAAATGGTATCATCTGTCATTCAGAGCAGTAGTGAATTTGTGTGCACAAAAATGTTCTTTGCTTTAAATCACATAACTTGAGTAATTACAAATCTGTTCAAACAGGAGCCGTTACCTACTGCTCTTTTGAAATGGGAAAAAATCTAAGTAATATCTTTGGGTTTACTTTTGGTATTTAATGACTAGATGAATTTGATATGGAAATGTAAAAAATACTTAAGTCAAGGGTTTAAAAAGCTTCCTCATGTTAACATTGCAGTATTTCACATAAAAATTCAACTGTATCTTGCATTGGCCATATAACGAGTTAATTTTTAAGTATGTTTTTTCAATGTGCTTTAAATTAATCTTTAGATCCAGACCAAAATTTCCTGTTCAGTGATTGAGCATGCAGATTCTGAAATTTACTGCTCAGCATCTTAGGGAAGAAGTACTGCATTTATATTGCCTGGTTTTTAAAAGCACTGGATGTAATGATCTAAACTGAAATTTGTGAGCAGTGGAATAACTGTTTTCCAAGTTATTAACATTAAAATTGGTGTTCTACAAAAAAGATTTGATGTATGAAGGACTGGTTTGCTCTGAAATAAACAATCTGACTAACCAGTATTTTATTACTGTATGTATTCAGTTGATTGCCTTCCCTTGATGCTTGAAAGCTTTCCTCCCTTCTTCCCTTAACTTAGCTGTACACAAGTGCTGCTTCACCTTTTTTAAGCAACATTGACCATTATAAGATTCTGTTGTACCTATTTTTCTTCTTTTCACAGTGGGAGTCGTCTAGGAGGCCTAGTTACCGTGTTGTGTTTCTTTTTCAATCATGGAGAGGTAGGTTTCCCTCTCCCAACATTCCTTTTTTCTTAATTACTATTGAAGTTTAAGCTAATTCTCATTTCATTAAAGGTACTGATGTTGCTTATTTACTGAATTTCAATAACTTAAATTCAATTAAAATAAATTAATAAGACAGTTGAAAGCAAAATAGACCATGACTGGAAATTTTATAGCTCAGTCTAATGTCACTTTAGTGCTTAAAATAAAAAAAATCAGAAAGGAAATATATTGTAAATTGGTCCTGAGATTAAAACTTAGTAGCACAATGAGTTCAAGTTTTGAAACATCAGAATACTCTATTTTCGTGCCCATACCACACATAACTGGGCTACATGTACTCTGTGAGTAAGCTTCAGAAGCTTCTTTAAATTACTATATATTTTACTGGAAATTCGTCAATACAAAGAAAAGTGCAAAGAAACCTCTGTATTACTTATATACTATACACAGGACACACAGAATTTAGAAATAGTGTATGTGTATAAAGGATTCCAGTGCTAAACTTCGGTAAGCTGCATCACAGGAAAGATGGAAAAAAGAGCTGTCACTTAAAACATCTGGTTTTCCCAGTTAGTGCTGTTCAAGTCATTATTTCATATTTTGGAAGAAAATTCATAGCTTTCATTTTGATTCCCTTGGGCTGTTTTGTTTGTTTTGTTTTGTTTTTCCTAAGTACTCATTTTATGAATGGAAATTTGTAAAGATCTTCTAAATGGAAACTACCTACCTTATAATTTAGTTTAGGGTTGAATTGATGTTTTGTTTTCTTATTTTACTGAGCTGAACTTGGTAGAGAACACTGAGGTTTTAGAACATGTATTGTACATAACAATTAAAGATGCTTCCATTCACAGTAAGCTTTGACAGTTTCCTTATAAAATAGAAATCTGCGTGGTGAAATAGCTATTTTATTTTCAAGTTCCATTTGAAATGTCTTTAAATATTTAAAGAATTTAAGCATATTAAAGCATGGTCACCCATGGATGTTGAACTGCCTGGTTGAGAACAGGTAAACAATAGAGGTGCTAAACTTTCTTGTGCTCTGCGAGGATAAATATGGCATTTTATGTGGATTTCTATTCTAAATGGCATCCTGAAGTGAAATGGTGTTTCATCCTTTGCTAGTGAATACTAATGGGATAGGCACTGCTTTCCTAAGTCTATGAAGGCTGTAATTTCAGAAAGAAATCTGTTGAAAACTGCAAGGTAGAGGTAGCAAAAAAACATTTATTTCACTGTGGTACAGTGCAGTTCTATCCATAGGTGACTGTAGGAGAGGTTCTGTCTCTCTGTGAATGACTTGACTTGGGGAAAAAGCACAGATAATGCATTTTTGAGAATGATGTGAAATCAGATCTGCATAGCTCTACACAGATGTAGTCTGGGCTTAGGTAGGGCTTAAGGAAGGCAACCCTGATTCAGGCTCAATTCTATGGATTTCTGGGGAAAACTAGGAAATACTTGCAGAGGTGCAGCGTTGGATCCATTGGATCTCAGCTGGCACTTTGTGTTTGGACTGTACCTGAATGAAATAACTCAGACTTATTTGATATTGTTGTGCATATAGTTATGGTAGTGCTTGTAGTTACAGGTGCACAGGGGGTCTTTCCTCACTGGGTGCTCTATTGAATCCCATGCTGTGGGTGTGCCTGTGTGTGTAAGAAATGCCCAGCTCTTTGATGCACTTGTGATTGTGTGCAAATCGTCTTGTGTGGGTCAACAGTGCATACTGTCGAGCTAGACCATCTGCTAAAAATTTCCTTTACTATTTGGGAAGGATAGGACAGAGCCACTCGAGTAAGCCTGATCTGTAAGCCTTGGTATCTCAGCTCTAATGCTATGTAAAAGTGGTATGTAAAAATGCTCTCTGGCTTTGAGCTAGTGACCCTAAGGCTGTGTGATTTTGCTTGTGCTACTGTGTTTTAATGATTTCAAACTTAGACAAATCTGATCTATTTCTACCTGCAGCAGAATGAGTTTATAGCCTTGATAAATTATCCACAGATAATTGAGTTTAGCATTACATTCCAAATAGAGAAAAGTAGCATAGCCCATGTTAGTCAATCCACTTTTAAGGTAATGCTCCCTTTTTGTGGTTGTATATGCTCATCATTTTTTTCCTATCTTATATTCTCCAGTATCATAAGATTTGGTAAACCAAATGTTGCTGTAGTCTTGAAAAATATTCAAAATGACTACACTGCTTCAGAATAATCATGATTATATTTATTGCTTATTAAAAAAAATTAACTCATCACATCTGTGCAGTCAACTGAGGACAGTACATTAATACATATATTTATGAAAGGTTTATTTTTATGATAATTGGTGCAGCTTTTACAAAGAGTGCTTCTAGACGTCAGGGACTGTGATTAATGTGATGGGTTTCTGTACTTTGCTTTTATTTTACACTATTAATTTAACATACTTGGGAAAGAGCAAGACAATAAGCAAGGAATTATATAATATTGATTTTAGTGGCTTGTTTGGTGAAACAGTATTTTAAAAAATGGTTTAAAGATTCTAGGAAGCAAAGGAGAAGGAACATCCTGGCAACAATATCCTACAAGATTTTCAGAGATTCATTATGGTTCATGTTAAGATGAATTACATTTTTCTCCTGTAGTTTTAAAGAACCTACTTCTAGTTTTAATGCAAATCTCTTGATAGCCACCTTTAACCTGTTTTTTGTATGTAAAAGTACTCCTCTAAAGTTGTATTTGTTGTTTTTTGATAGTCAGTACAAGCACTTTATAAAGAGCTGAATATAAACATTGGCGATGACAGTTGCAGCTGAGCCATTTGCCATGAGGCCCATTATTTATTTGTCATGAACCCCATTAATTAGGAAATTAATGAAAATACCATTCACTTGACTTCACTGTATTATTCTTTGCTTTATTAGGGTTAAAGAGTGGAATACGTAAGTTACGTATAGGTAATATAGTGTCTGTATGAATTTAATTTCATGAGTTTAGTGTACTGGCCTGTTTTGGAGGGCAGTTTCAGATTTTATACTTAATGTGCTGTTACTAATAGAAATGTAAAGTGTTTATAACCTAAAGAACCCTAGCATAATGAGGAATATATTGGTTTAACCTTCAAATTATCTCCCCACACTCTGTCTCTAAGTGTGGCAAGTCACTGCGTGAATTTGACAATGATTTACCAGGAAGAGTTGATAATTTCAGGAGAATCAGGGACAGGTAGCTGCTGTCCTGCTTTTTTTCCTGGATATTCCCTAGCTGCCGCATTTAATTTTGCAAAAGCAGTGATCTATTTTAATTAAACAGTGTATATTAGGCCTCAAGTGTGGAAGCCACTTCCTTTTCCTTCCTCTTTTCTGCTTCCTGGCTTGTTTTTTTAACTCTCTGACTAAAACCTCATATAGCTTGGTTTTTGCTTTATTGGAGTATTTGTAGTCATTCATTTTGCAATACAAATGTGGGGTTTTATGGAAATGTATCAGTGAATGTTGCCATCTAACCCCGTTCTTATTTTTAGTGCACTCGTGTCATGTGGACTCCACCTCTTCGTGAAAGTTTCTCATACCCATTCCTTGTGATGCAGATGTTGCTTTTGACCTATATTCTCAGGTACCTCTCAGTTTATACTGGGTCTTTACAATGCTTTAAAAAATTGAATGTCACAAGACATTTATTTAAGTGCCTTTATTTAAACATTTATTTAAATGCCTCCATGTGCTGTAAGAATGGTATCATTAACAGAGGAACTTTTCCTGTGGCTGTTACATTGCAGACGCTGCATCAGTAGAACTGCAGTCATATTACTCACTTATTAAAAGGCAAAACTTTGCAACTTGAAGATATGATTAACATAAAAATCAGAATTACTGTGTTGGCAAATACATATCTAAAGTAAAAATCAGAATTTTTGGTTGATGTCCCTTCCTTCCCATGAGAAACAAGCTGATACTTCATCAATTGGTTTTGTCCCTCTTGGAGAGTGGTATGTTGGCTGCACGTAGAGTAAGCCTATGCTTTGCAACAGAGGATGCCATAGGCACCCATAAGCTAGCATGTTCTTACAGTTTTCTATGACTAATTAACTAGTCTCATTAACTAGTTCAATGATTTAGAGCAGTCTAATTACATTAATGCAGGGATGCTCTTGAGTTCATTAGCCCTGCTTTTACATGATTGTTTCTGGCTTGCAACATGATTATGTTACTGTCTTGCCTCTGTTTTAGAAAATAAGCATGACCATTCATACTCAAGGACTTCTCCACCAACTCCATTGCAACAGATTTACAATGTATTTATGACTTAGTTGAACTTAGTACTTATAACCACCAGTTTTCCTTTATTAGGTCATACTGATTTGTAGTTATTGATGTTTAAAGCAAAAGTGTTTCAAGCTTGTCACTAATTTGTGTTTTTTATGTGAGGAAAAGATATGTACTCTCTAGAATTTAGTGAAATTTAAGGCATTGCATGTTTCAGAATTTAGCTTGAATCAACACAGGATTAAATATTTTAAATAGCATTTATTTCAGAGAAATATGAATATGAAGAAATATTCTCTATGGGGAATAGACAGGGGTTTCAGTTACAGATGAGTTTCATTTACTTGTCATTGTCCCCTTCCCTGAAACATCACTCAGGATTGCTAGCAGAAAGTTGCAGAAAGTAAATATGAAAGAAATGTGAGAGAGAGGAGTTAAATCACTTTCAAATGCAGAAACCATTCTGAAACAGTTGTGATTTCAGCTGAAATGGAAATGGTTGTGACTGTAGAGTTGTCACAAGAAGGTGAAGCACGTGCAAATGAAATTACATACTTTGGCCTGCTCTACTGCATACTGCCAGGAGAAGACTTGTTTGGTAATCAGTGACTCATCAAATAGTTAAGGAACATTAAACATCAGAGCTGTTGTCATGGAAACTCAAGGAAAAAATATTAAATTTACTTGAACAGTCTTATTTGTAGTTGATCAATATTGCCAGCTATCTTCCAAGGTAACTGTGTCTTTATTGCATTTTCTATTGTACCTTTCAATTATATGCAAACAACTGTGTAATTATACTTACTAATGCCTATTCTGTCTCTTTTTCCCAAGGATTCCGAGTATTAATGCAGGAAGCTTGATTGCACTGTGTGTTTCTAATATCTTTTTCATGCTTCCCTGGCAGTTTGCTCAGTTTGTTCTTCTAACTCAGGTAAGCCCATATTTACCTCTCAATAGCCTCTTTGTGTAACCTGGACAAATTGACTGCTTTGTATAGATAGCCATTAAATTCACAACAATACCAGCACTTTCCTTTTAGCCAGATTTCATTGTCACTGTCAGGAAAGATTCTCACTTTTTATCACATCAATATTTTTCTAGTCTTGAGTTTAAAAGTTGCCCATTTACACCACTTCCCATTCTGTCTCCAGGACTAAAAATATTTACCTTTCCCATATAAGCAGCCTCTGGCTTGAGATCAGTACATTAGAACAAGAAAAAAACCTTTGTATTTTGAAGCACAAAAATAAAAAAAGGCATTCATCTTGCATCTCTTCAGGCTGTTATAAATTTTTAAATGTACCAGTGTTTGCATGGCATGTAATATCTGGCATGATTTTGCATGATTTCCTATATAATTTTGATGAGTCTGTGAGTAGTGCTGTAGTCTGAGATTTTTGGATAGTTGAGGTAACTGTAGTTAGCATTGAAATCTAGTGAATGCTGATTGCAGCATCAGTAGGATACTGTCACACAGCAACTTTCTTAGTGTTTGAATTGGTTGGAATGTAGGCTGTTGACTGAAATCTGTGTCTCCAGACCTTTTCACTAGTCTGCCTTACTTGAAGCAGATGCTGCCTGGTTTGAGTTGATAGCTTTAAACAATCAATATAAGCTGTGGTATGCAAGTTTTCTAACTGCATAAGAGGAACACAATAAATTCTGTAAAATATTGAGAGAAACTCATCACTGTAACCTGTTTAAGATGGTGAGCCTGAAATTTGAAAATTCAGGTTCACTTCATAATTTCATTAATTTCCCATATGACTTTTAAGAGGCTGTCTAATCAATAAGTCAAAAAGTCTTATTTTCCTCAGCAGCAAATTGTGGATGTTTCCATACTTCGCTGAAAACTTAAAATTAATGAATAATTCTTGTGGTTTTCTCTGATATATTTTGGGTATTTTGGTTTGGGTTTTTTTGTTTGTTGGGGGTTTTTTTCCTTTTTTTTGGTTTGGTTTATCTGCTTTGGGTTTTTATTTGTTTGTTTTGGGGTTTTTTTGTTTGGTGATTTATTTTAATTTTGTTTTAAATTTAAAGGTGAAAGGTTATTGCTGTATTTTGGTGACTTGCATTTTTATAAAGTTGAATACTTATTTCTAAAATATTCAACTATATTTGATAATTCTTATTTATGCCACCAAAACAGGATTTCTGAAAGAAATAATTATGAAATGCCTAAGTACTTAGCAAACAGTAGCAATAAAAGTTAATGATTGTTTGAATAATCTTTTCTTTTGCTGAGGAGTACACCAGTGCCAGTTGTTTTTAACTTCCCTTTCACTTTCAATTTTAGATAGCTTCATTATTTGCGGTGTGTATTATGGGTTACATTGACTCCAGCAAATTACAGAAGATACTATCTGCTCATATGGTAATGCTTTTGTAAAAAAACCTTAAATCCCCTCAAACAGGTCAAAGCATGAAAAGAGACCATTTGTCTGAAGTGTTTTCCTTAGTTGCACAAAGGTTGAAAACATGGCACTGCCTGTAAGGAAGGGAGGAGTCTGGACTGGAACTAAAATTGGGGTTTGAAAACTGCTGTAGTCTTGACCATGCAAAGATCTTGTGGTTTAACTATTTGGGGAGATACTTAGAAAGGAGGACAAGAAAATAAGCTGTTAGGTTGAAAACCAATTTTTCTTTTTTTTTTTCAAAACTGGGTGAGAAAGTCAAGAAAGAAGGGAAATGATAAGTAAAAGAGATGTAAATTTCTGCATAATACCTGATTTTAATTTTTAAAGTTGAGATAATGATCAAGTTTTGCATTTTGAAGTGAGATTACAGTTTTAAATATAAAGGAAGATGTAGACAGGTTTTTTTAAGAAATGTGATGGTGTTTAAAAGTTGGAGTTTTTTTGCTAAAATTGTGCTATGCTAACTCAGTGGGCGATGAGAATATTTCCCTAGAAAAGAAACTAAATTATATTTCCTGTGTTTTCAAACAGTTTTTTGAAACACTGTAAATGGTAAACTAAAGGCAGTGGTAAGTTCTATGCGACTCACTTCTCATATAAAGCAGGGACAAAATAAGCAGATTTGTTTGGTAGTTTTTGACAGAAGCAGGATGACATACTTAAGCTTTCAGGCTTATGTCAATAGCTATAGCATAATTTAGGTGCTGAACTGCCATAAATAGCCTATTTTCAGATAGATAAACAGTCATATTATAGAGGCAGCTTAGTGGGTCTGGGTAAACTACCAGTCGGTTTTGTGGTGTTTTCAATTTTTGCCTCTCTCCTACCCTCCTCCTTCTGTGGAAAATGAAAGTCTTAACTGTGTGAAAAGGGGAGTAGAAAAGGTCTGAAAATTACTATGTTATTTTTCCTTATTCCTCTGTATAAAAGAAGACAGAGCTTGCTTATTGATTTTTGCCCTCCAAATTGGCAAATGTAATTCAGATTGCCTTCTGTTAAAAAAGAGAGCGCAGTAGATCAGGATGGTGGATAAAAGTTGTATTTCGGCCATGATTTTCAAAAATTAGGAACATATGATCAAACACTCAGAGTTCTGCTTCCTTGACTTTGATGATGATGGTATTTTGAACATGTTTGTCAGTTAGGAAGAAAGAAAACATCAAACATCCTATTTATTTTTATGTTAGTCCAGAATTCTAAAAGGTAACAAACAGGATAGAGAGAGCACGTTCTGTAAATCAGGAAAAAACCTAATATGTTAGAAATAACTTCAGAAATGTAGTTACTGTATTACATAAATTTATCCCATGACCAGGCTTTGCTCTTACATACTTTTAATAAATAAATTAAAACAATAATCTACACTTGGCTACCTGCTGCCATTAAGTCCTTGCAGTCAGTGTTTTCAGAAAAAATCTGCAAGTGTGAGTATCAGGCTTGCACTTTGCTGTAAAGTAGGTGTTTTTAAATTTAAAGCTGTTAACACATTAGGTAATCCTTACCTTTTCTATTTTAAATGAAATCATTTTTCTTCTTTCAGGTATCTCTTCTGGTGTGTTTTATTCTGATGTTCGGTAATTCAATGTTACTGACATCATATTATGCTGCATCTTTAGTAGTTATCTCGGTAAGTTGCCTAAGAAGAATCATATGCTGTGCTAAGACTGCAGTGCTGCACTGTTATAGATGTATTGATGTAAAATGTGAAACTGCTGCATTACCAGACAGATGAGAAACCTTTTACATGAGAAACGGAATTAGACCATAAAGATATCTGGCGAAAGGATAAATTCTAATTCAAGAAATCACGGATTTACACCAAAACCTCTTTGTAAGAGAAATTCACTTAAGACTCAGCTCTTCTATTTTTATAGTTCTCTTCTTTTTATAAAAATATAAAATTTACTATGTATGTAATTTTGACTGTAAAACAGTCAAAGTTTTGACTCAATGAGAATGACTGTAAAACAAGAACATGAGCAAGGAGGAGCTTCATTTAAATGCTTCTTATTGATAGTAAATCCTCTAGTGCAGAACAAATGACTAAACCATACGTAACAGTGGTTTAAGACTGTTTGAAACTGCTGTATCATACTGCTGTGTTAGCAAAATTATTCACTGAATATTCATCATCTCACCATTCGTCTTAATTTTTCTTTAAATAGGAAAAAAACCCATAACCTCTTTCAGTTTTGTATAGTTCCTCATAAAGGATTTATGTACATGAGAAATAGATAGTGTTGTGAAGAGATCCTGTTTAGCTTACTGCAAATCATGTTAATTTCTGATTCTTTTTGTCTGTTTGTTTATATTTTGTCTATCAGCAAGAGTGTGGCAATTTCTCACTTAATGCTAACAGTAAACTGCCTTGGCTGTGTATTTGCTGCAGTATAGTTTGCTTGTTATGAATCTATTCTAGTTTCTTGTAGCAGCTTTTGTAGTTATATATTAAGCACAGGTTGAGTTGGGTTCTCAACCTGCTGAGTACCTTGCCTCTTTTCTGCTTGTTTGTGTGGGATTTGAATGCTTATATTGGTCTCAGTCTCACATATGGACTGGATTTCCAGAAGCTTTTAATTACATTGTTCATCAAATTAGCCTAAAATGGGTCTTCCTTGTGTCATAAAATGATCATTGTGAAACAGAAAGGGACTCCTACCACCCTCCGTGCTCTGTTGCCTTACTTGAAATTTGTTTGTATTACGCTGCCAGTAATTTATTTATTGCTTCAGTCTCTTGTCATTCACAGAAGCAGACAGAACTCAGTTTCAAATAGGTTTTGATTTAAAGAAGCTTAGAGCTGAATAATACAGAATCTCCTTACTCATTCAGGAGAAAAGTAGTCTTCCATTAATTGTACTCAAACTGCAGTAAGAGTTTTTATGTTGGCAAGTTTTGCCAATGCAGGATGAAATCATACTATATATACTCATATCTCAGGTTGTGTTAATTGTGGAAGATGCTTTAATAAATAAATATATGATGCAATAGGCTTACCAAAAGGAAAAACCTCTCATTCAGGGTACTGGGATAACTTGTTGTTTATTACGTTAGCTAAAAATGTGCATTATTTTTTTCTATTAGGGAATTCTTGAATGGAGTCCAAAAGTCTTGAAAAGGCGCAAAAGAGAAGTCTATGTATGGGTAAGGAATTTCGATATATTTTGAATTTCAGAGAAAAGCTATGACTTTTTTTTGCTTGTTTTTGTCAAATATAGAAACAACTTCTGCTTTTGTTTCTAATAATAAAAAATCAAGGAATATAGCTGAACTACTGTCTTTAATAAATTGTCAATGTTCCCAGCAATTAGTCTTGAATTCCTGAAGAAATAAAGAGGGCATAAAAACACATTTATATCTGAAAGCTGAAATAGCCTTTAAATGGCAACACGTTTAATTTTAAATTGCCAGCTTGATGTGTTCACAAAACCTAAGATCTGTATGGAAATCCTTTTAAAGTAAAGGTCAATTTAGAAAAAGCAAGTAAAAGGCTAACAGTGCTTGCAGAAATGGAGATTAAGGTACTGCATTAGATATTCACTAAAATGTGGATACCTATACAACTTTTAAGGATTTTTTATGACAACAACAAACATCTTAAAATTACATAGGGAAGCAAGTCAGAGTGAAACACTATGGGGTTTGTGGGTGAGGTTGTAGGGTAGTAGAAGTCATGTCCAAACAGGGAAAACACTCCCCAGACTATTATGAATAAAATGTAACGCTGTAGAAAACACGAGAAGCGACTTGCTGCTTAAGACATAATGTTAACATGTAAAAACGCCTGAAATGGGAGCCTGCCAAGACTGTGCCTGACTTAAGACAGGCATTCTTATTAAATGAAGGGTAAGCTGTTAGCAAAACTGGATTAAATTCATACAATTATTATAAAGGAATTAGAATAGGAAGGAATCAAAATATTTATAGCAAACTGCAGTGCATGTATACATGCCTGGCTGTATTACCAGGAAAAATCAGAGTTTAGGCAAATTTCATGTCAGTTTTCTGAAGTGGAGGTACAAGGCACTTGTGGAACAGCAAACTAATACATCTGGGTTTTGTAAAAGAATAAAAACTTGTGTGATCAGGAAGGGGTTAAGCTGTATGTATGTGCAGCATAATGAGAGACATCCAGTGCAGCCTTTGTGGAGGGAAGTCATGCCTTGCAAAGGTGTTTGACTTCTCTGAAGGATGTAGATACGGGTGTGTGGGTGTATGTAATGTACATAAATTTCAGGAACTTTTTGGAGAAGCTGTCTAACTGGAACTATAAAAGAAACTAAACTCCACAAGATAAGGTGTGAATGTTAGAAGGTCAGAAACAAAGAGTGGGATTAAATGATAAATTTTCAAAAGACCACCACAACTCTAAAAGTGAATATAAAATAATTGACCCCAAATAAGGCACTACCATTCAGCAGTGAAATCTCAGTATTCTTACACAAAATTCTCTGAACACACCAATTCATTAGTGAGCAGGCACCAAAAAGGAAAATATTTGATGGAAATCACAGAGAAGGACCTGTAGAGAAAGCAGAATTTCTTCTTTTTATTTTGTAAATTTATATGTAATACTGTAAATACTTCATGTAGTCTCAGTCAATGTGTCTTACCTAAAAAAAAATTAAAAAACTAGAATGCCTTCCCCCAAAATCTGTTACCATTAAGTAGAGTGTGAAGACAATTATTAATGTAGATTCACCAAATAGCCAAGATTTTAAAATACATTAGAATTCTACATCTTGTAAGATAAAGGTAAATATGACAAAACCAGTTAATAAATATAGAATATAATTATAGTTTTTTTAGTGCCCCCCATGCCAGCAGCAATAAGCTTATAAAGAATAAGAAAGTGACTGTGGAAGAAAAAAACCCAGAGGCATTCAGTAAAGGATTAGGATATCTCCTAGGTATTTCGGTTTCTTAGCAGCCATTAAATGAGCCTATCATCACATAAAAACCCAGGTTACATTAGGGCAAAGATCAGGGTTTTGTTGCATTCTCTCTGAAAGCATCTGCTGTGAGTCCCAAATACAAGCTACTGAGACAGGTTGTCCTAGTCAGTTGATCCAGTTTTTATAAAGAATTAGCTAGATAAAGCTACAATGCCAAGAATTTAACCTTCCTGCTACAGGAATAAACTTGATACAGAACTAGAAGTAGTAACTGTACATACTTTGCTTATATTTCCATCAACTTCTAACCTCAGATCATCTTGAGACAGTGCTGTAAATCAGCAAATTCCTCCAAAGATTTGAATTACCTGGCTAGCACAACCTAATAATATGGATCAGCTCTTGTCCAGAAACAATCCCTACACACTGATATGTGCAAAACAGATGGAACAAACAGTGAGGCTGCCCCTGTTTAAAGTCAGCTTTGGTACTGCCTCTGCTACAGTGCTGTATGCAGTGGTACAGCTCTAGTGTAAATCGGTTCCACAAAATTATTTCATCTGTAACATAGGAGAGTCTGTAAGTAGTAGCTACATTTAAGAAGCCTTTTTAAAAAGAAAAAAAATTATAAAAGTTAAAGACATCCTTTTCATTCTAAATATATTTTTCAAGGTCATCGAAGGATGTGCCTGGTTATTTGGGACAGTCACCTTGAAATACCTGACTTCTCTTGTGTTTGGAATAGCTGATGATGTAAGTTCTCAGAATATCTGGTTGCTGTCTTTCAAAAATTTTATCGTTCCTAATACTTGATTTTGACATCTTACTGATATACCTTCCTGATTATCCAGAATTTGTTTTGCAGAAGTGGGAGAGAGATTGTATATTTGCTTTTTCTTTCATTATGTATTATCACTTTGAGATGTTATTACCAAATTTGTGAAAACACAAATATCTTTACTTTTGTCTTAGTGAATGCTCTGTGTGTTTGTTTTTATATGTGGATTTATAGGGCTTTGTTCGTCTTGGGTATCTTCTACATACACCTTTATTTACTCAGTTTGTCAGTTCACTTTTTCTGAAACTAATTTTCAGGAGAGTTTTGAAATGCTTGTTGTAACAAGTACAGCCTTTGCTGTATTTCAGCCCCTTTATTCTGTTGTTAAAAACCTGTCTGCAGATGTGTATCTAGGGGTAAAAGGTAAGAAGGTCATGCCTTAAAATGTGGCTATCCAAAACCATACTCTTGTTGAATACAATTACAATGGTAAGACCCTTTTTTCTGCTGTTTTCTGCTTTTTATTTAACACCATACAATCTATATTAGACTCAAAAATGTTATTTAATACACTGGAAGTACATTTTTGGTGCTCTTGTAACAATACTGTAAGTGCTATAAACTTGTTCCGATTTAAAATATATCTCAATACAATATAATTCAGTATAATTTCTCATATTTAGTACACTTTGTTGTGGAAAACAGGACAGTTTTTGCTTACTACAGTTTCCTGTATATCCTACCAGGCTCATATAGGAAATATATTGAAATCTAAATTTATTGGCTACAAGGATTTTGATACATTAATGTACACCTGCGCAGCTGAGTTTGACTTCATGGAAAAAGAGGTAATTTGGTCAAAGTATGTGATTGTGGAAGGGGGAACTTCTTGCTGTATCTTTATTTGTAACTGAAAACATTTGAGAGCCACACCTCCTACTGCCGTCATGAGTTCAAGTGCATACTTGTGAAAAGAGAAATTAATGAACTAAAGCTAAATTTAATTGGGTTTATTGCATTTAAATGAACTTAAACTGAAGCAGTGTTTTGCTGTTAGATCTAAGAAATGTTCTTGCTTGAATGAAAGTGTTTCCTCAGGAATAAATTAAAGGTTACAGTTCTGTAAAGAAGATTTTATGGGGCTCTCAGTACCGGGTTTTGAGTATATGGAAAATGTACTGAGAGCTGCAAGGGCCTTATGTGGTAGGTTTAGACTACAGAACAGCATTGAAGCTTCATAATGTGGCATTAATAGCCTTTTTTCATTTATCAGCACCTAGATATGCATTTACAATGTTTATACATTAGTCAACCCATAGTGCTTAAATCCAGATGAGATACAGTCTATTTCTCATCTTTGGATGGCTTGCCAAAGAGCTGGAAAAATAATTTACTTATGACCCTAGTATTATGTCTTGGGTATGATTGGTGGGTTGAATTTACATTTACATTTTACTCCAGGAAGATCTCCTTACATTAATTTCTTCAAAATGGTGATTGAAATAATTACAGATGAAGGAAAGCAATTAATGAACTTGATTTCCATTTTAGACTCCAGTAAGATACACAAAGACTCTGCTATTACCAGTTGTTCTGGTGGTTTTTGGGGTAATCATCAAAAGGGTAAGTGATTGATTTAGTGAGTCACCTTTACCTTGAACTTACAGTTCAGTTTTTTGAAGGGATTGCTATCTATCTATCTATCTATCTATCTATCTATCTATCTATCTATCTATCTATCTATCTATCTATCTATCTATCTATCTATCTGTCTATCTATCTATCTGTCTATCTGTCTGTCTATCTGTCTGTCTGTCTATCTGTCTGTCTGTCTATCTGTCTATCTGTCTATCTATCTATCTATCTATCTATTTAGTTATTTATTTGAGATGGGAAGAAATTGATGTGGTGAGTTAACCTTTGCTGACTGCCAGGTGCTTACCAAGCCATGCTGCCATTCCCTACTTTCAGTCTGATGGGGAAAGTAGAAAAATCTCATGGGTCAAGATAAGTACAGGGGCCTCACTCTCTGAGTGACTGTCATGAGCAAAACAGACTTGAATTCAGGAACTTGTAAATTTTTATGAATTAAAAATAGAGTAGGACTGCAAGAAGCAATGCCAAAACTAAAACCATCTTCTCCTCATGCCCAGGCTCAGTGGGTCCCTTCCATAGGCTGCAGTTCTTTTAAGAACTGGATCAGCATTGGTCCTTTCCATGGGGTACAGTTCTTCAGAAATAGACTGCTGCAGCATGAGTCCCCCACAGGTTGCAGCTCCTGCCAGAAAACATGCTCCTTTGGGGGCTCATGTCCACAAGCTGCAGTTCCTGAGAGGAGCTTTTTCCTTTGTGGGCTCTCTGTGGGTTGCAGCATCCTTCAAGGCATGTGCGCCTGCTCTGGCATGGGGTCCTGCACAGGTCTCAGGTAAATTTCTATCTGATCCACCATAATCTTTTATGGGCCTTCAGGGAAAAAAAAACCAAACAGCACTGTGGTTGTTCTCCAAAAGCAGCAATGTCAGGGTTCTCATGGAGTACCTCCTCGTGCTCCTTCACTGACTCTGGTGACTTCAGGGTCGTTGCATTCCCAGTTCTCTTACTGCTTTCTCTTAAACGTGCTGCAGTTACCTTTTTGTAAACATGTTATCAATAGGGGCCCCACCAGTGTTGCTGATGAGTTCAGCTTTGGCCAGTGGTAGATCTGGTTTGAAGCTGTCTGGAGCTGGCTCTCTCTGATATGGGGGCAGTCCCTGGTCTCTTCCCACAGAAGCCAGCCCTTCAATGCTCCTGCTACTGAAACCTTGGCATGTAAACCCAATACAGTCAGAAAAAATATGGGTTTTCAAAAATATGTATTTAAAATTCTGTATTCTCTTTACAAAGATTTTTGCAAAGGTCCAGTCCTGAGTCAATGATAAAATTTGATGTTAAGCACAAAAAAAAAAATCTGTTATTTAGCTGATGATCACTAAAACTGGAATTTATAACTGTTTTTGTAAATTTGATTATGTATAATTTATATAAAAACTTACAGTTTGCACAGGAACAGATGGGATAACTACTAACTGCCTGCCTAATTAAACATCCTCTAAAGAAGTTTTAGCTACAACATTGCATGTCTTTTATCTTAGCATTATCTCCAAAAGAGATTACCCAGGTGTAGTTTAATTTAGCAAATGTTGAAAATGCTTCAAAGTGGTTTTGAAAGTATGTTCATACTTTTTGTTGTCTCTTATTTTCTTCAGGCAATTAAATATATTTTGTGGTCCTTATCTCACACGGGCCGAAATGAAAAGTAAGTACTGTCTTCTTTTTTAATGTAAAACTGAATTTTGTGCTGGAAGTTAATTTGATTTACTATATGCTACATCATTCAGAATTCCACATTATATAAGTCCTTTCTGAAAGGTTAGTTATGTGCACTTCAGTAACTGAATGGATGTATTAGAAATGGTTTTTTTATATTATAACTAAAACTAAGGTTATCTGCTAAACCTGTTTTAGACATCTTAACCCATTTATGCCTAGATTTTATATTTAATTATTTACTTTTCTGCTCTGTTCCTAAACTAGTATTTATGTGTCTTTTTTGCTTTTTTACTGTAAATAGTGAATGCAAATTCTTTTCCCCCATTATTTTTTTCCAGATTATAAAGATACCTGAGTTTCATCTCATAGAAGTAATTAAATAAAACCTGCTAAAATCAATACTCGAGATTTCCAAATATATACAGGGAATGAGGAAGTTATGATTTGCAATTTATTTTAAAACTTACGTAGAGGGGAGAAAAGTTCTGACACTTGATTCATGCTTACTGCATTAGTTGAATTGTCTAATGCCATTAGAGATGATTTTAAAATAAAATCAGTGCTTCTGTGGTACATAAATAATGGTGGATTTGGGGTTGTTATTTTTTTCAGAGAAGAACGTTTTAACCATGGTGAGGTAAGATCGTTTTTCTGCACAATTTTATTTCTATGTTAATGTAAATTTTCAGTATTGAAATGCAGGTTGCAATGGGCTGATGCTGATACATGTGGTTTATTTGGAACTTGGTATTTGCATCATTATTTCCCATATCTTAAGTTGGGTCACCAAAATAGCTCTGAAATGTTGAAAAAAGGAATGTACTGGCTAATGGGGGTGACTGTGCAAGAGAGAAATCTTGGGTTTTTACTGTAGCTGTTCCAAATAGGCTGAAATTAGGCCGGACCTTCCATTTTCCACATGGAGACTGAGGACGAGATTGGTTCCTTTACTGGAGTTTCACATGACATATAATGTTCAAATTCTGTTTTGAGATATGCCTTAATGAATGTTGTAGTACCTATGGTTCTGTTTAGTAAAACTGCAAAGCGATGTAGCGTGTCCCCTCTGGAGCCCTTGGCACAGGAAGAACATGGACCTGTTAGCAGGTCCAGAGCAGGTCCACAAAAACAGAGGGATAGAGCACCTCCCCTGTGAGGACAGACTGAGAGAGTTGGGTTTGTTCAGCCTGGAGAAGAGAAGGCTGCAGGGAGACTTTATTGGGGCCTTTCATTGCTTAAAGGGGACCTTTAAAAAAGACAAGGACAACTTTTTAGCAGGGTCTGTTCCAACAGGATAAGGGATAATGACTTAAAAGTGGATAATGACTTAAAATCGGGTAAATTTAAGCTAGTTATAAGGAAGAAATCTTTCTACATTGAGAGTGGGATCACATCACTGGGATGAGGTGTCCCAGAGAGTTGGTAGGTGTCTGTCATGGTTTAACCTCAAGTTGCTTTAGAGGAAGTTTAGATTGGATATTAGGAAAAATATCCAAAAGTGTTGTAAAGCAGTGGGGATAGGCTGCCCAGGGGAGGAGTTGGGTCACCATCCCTGAAAGCATTTAAAGACATGTAGATGTGGCACTGAGGTCACAGTTTAGCAGTGGATTTGGCAGTGTTAGATTAATGAGTGAACTTAGCTTAGAGATTTTTGTCAAACCTACATGATTCTATGATAATCAATCAGATAAAAGCACTGATTGCAAAAATGCCTCTGATTTAGTACAGCACTTGGACAAGTAACACAGATTAATGTTAGGAGTAGTGAGTGGCATATCTGATGCTTTTTAGAATACTAAAGCAAGCTGCCTCTGATTGTGTGATTACCAAGGATGATCTCATTTGCTTCTCTGATTCCATACTTGGGTACTTTGGGCGCTAAAAAGCAGGGTTTCATAACTTCTATAAAGAGGTTATACAAGAAATTTTACATATATAATTGACTTCTAATGTCTAAGGATTTTTTAAATAGCTAACTATTTCTCTAGCTCCTTTTTCTTTTATTGATAATGTTTTTCCTTGCTGTTATTCCATTCTTTAGCATACTACATGCACTTTAGATAAAAGATAACAGAAAGTCATTATCACTATCTGAAATATGAATATCTTTAACTTGGACTCTTTCAGACAAGCTTGTCAGTTAAGCTATACTGAAAATGAAGTTGTGTGTTTAAGACAGAAATGAAAACTATGCAAATTTGCATCTGTGTCTTGTGGTTTCTTTTTTTTCTTTTCAGCTGGTATTCCACGCATTGCAGCTGTTGGCATACAGTGTCCTAGCGATTTTAATCATGAGACTAAAACTGTTTTTAACACCACATCTGTGTATTATGGCTTCCTTGGTGTGTTCAAAACAGGTAAGGTCTCTTTTATCCTGTAGCTATCTCAGTATTACACAGATGTTTGTCCTAAAGCAGATTTTTTTGTGTATAATTGCTGAATCTGAGGGTACCAGATAAAAATAAACCAGATTATATTGCCTGTCAAAAAATGTTCCATTCTTCCTTCTTCCCAAATAAAGCAAAAGGCTTGCTTTATGCAACTTGTCCAACTGCATTATTATCCGAGTTAACATGCTGTGTATTGAGCTTGAGTACAGGGAGACGCATCTTGGATTTTACTGTGTTTGCACACCTCTATGCCACTGCAAGTTTTTATTGACTATTAATTTTATCCAGTGTTTGTTTACAATGTGTTTTCACAGCTCTTCAGAGCTTATTGCCTTGCATATTTTTGTCTATTAATTCTTTCCAGAAGTATTGTTTGAAGTCTTGCATGTTGGAAACATTTCGGTCTGAAAAATCAAAACTCCTATGCCTAACTGAGATTTAATCTTTCTACTTTGAAATCATCTATAACATCAAATGTTACTAGATTTCCTCCAGATATAAAAGGTCTCAGAATAGGCTTTCCATGTTTCATTATCTGTGTTTTTGAGAAGTGAACGTGATTAAATCTCTATTTAAATAGCTATTTTAGAAGCTCTGAACACTCAGCAAAAGTAGGGTAAGTAGTCCTTTGTGTGGAAAGCAGGCAGGGAGGTGGATTTAAAACTGTCTGAACAGCTGTGCCCTGATCAGTGGTGCCAAGTCTGGTTGAAGGCCAGTAACCTGAGGGACCTGTGCTGGGTCCAAGAACGTTCAGTGTCTTAGTTAATGGACTGAATGGTGGGACAGAGTGTAGCCTCAGCAAGTTGGCTGATGGTACAGAACTGGGAGGAGTGGCAGGATCTTTCACGTGGTGCCCAGTGACAGGACCAGAAGTGATGGGCACATGCTGAAATGCAAACAGTTCCCTATGAACATGTGGAAACTTTCACTGTGAGGGAGATAAGCACTGGCACAAGTTGCCCAGGGAGGTGGTAGAGTGTCCATCCTTGGAGGTATTCAGAAGCTGTCTGGACATGGACCTGGGCACTTGGCTCTGGGTGACTATGCTCAAGCAGCAGGGCTGGATCTTCAGAGGTCCCTGTCACCTTGCACTACACTGTGATTTTGTAGAGAGTGTCTAAAGTGGAATTTGTGGTATGGTGGAGGCTGTTCCTGTCTGTGAAACAGCTGATACCTGTGTCAAACTACTGGAAGATGAGTGAATGAGACAGATTCATGAAAAGAGGAGAAAGCTGTCTCATGTTAGGCAGCTGAACAAATAATTGTTTTCCAGAAAACTGAATTGCTTCCTGAATGATCCTTAAAGAAAGGCAGTTCTTTATAACACTGGACAGGTTACACAGTATCAATCTGCTTAAATGTTGTGCTCATCCCTTTCTTGATGCCTAATTTATTTGGCCTAGGTGAAAGTGCTGTGTGTTTGCCACACAGGTACAGGTGAATCTGTACAGGTAAAATATAAAATGCTAACAAACCATCAAAACCTCTTTCTTTAGCCACCTTGTAATTGAGTACTGGGACTTAGGAATTTCCTCTACATACATTTCTGGAAGAACAGGTGTTTACTTTTCCAGCTCTTAGTTGTTCTTGAAATGCTGACATCCTTTTAGGTGGTCCAGTTGTTTAGGCAATAGCAGTTGCGCTGGGTATTTTTCCAAGTGAACTTCCATAAGATGTTTCTGAATAATTAGAAATGAAAAATCTGCTTTTCAAAAGTCAGAAAAACAAAATGAAAAAATGTTCTTTTAACATGCAATTTCTAGGTAACAATTAAGATTTAAATTAATTCCGTCCAAAGTTGATTTGTTCCTAGTTCTTTTTGCAACTGAGTGTTTCTTGGTGGGGTTTTCTGCTGTGCTGGTTGTGGTGGTAGTAGTAGAGTTTTATAATGAAGTTCAGAACCAAAAGTTTATATATATTTTGTGCCACTGTAAAATCTGTACTTTTTTTTTTTAGCTGCATGGTGTTTTGTTTTTTTTGAAGCACCCGAGTAATAGCATTTCAGTAGTTCTTTCTGGATTGTTGTGGGTTTTTAGTACTGCAGCTGCGGTCATCAAGCCAGTTAGTGAACGCTGGTGCTTTTTTATAATTGTTGTGTGTTGGATCTTAGAGGAAGCCATGTGTTGTAAGTGTGTAAATACTGGAAGGGAGTACAGCTTTAGAGTTTTTTGTCAATATTTTTTTATTTACTGCTTCCCAGCTGCATTTTGGCCCTTTGGTTGTTCTGCTGTTCCCTATTGTAGAGTGAAAGTAAGCTTCTCAGGGAGCTGCAATTACAGATGATAACCTATTCTGGGAGCTGCACCTCTTGGACCAGGTGACTCTGGCCTGCAGACTTTTCCTTTCTTTGTTGCAGCATGATGGAAGCATAGTTGGCTTGAAAGAAGTAGGTCGTGGGTGCTAGGGAAGGGCTGCAGGTCAGATTGCTGCAGGTCAGACATTTATTTTGTGTAGAAGGGGATAAATGACCAGGAGCCCTATATAATATAGCCTGGGAATATCCTGGCCCTGGCTTGGGCCTTAGGAGAAGTGTTTAAGTGAGCCCAACTTTAAGGGGAACAGTGTAAGTGAAAATAAAATCAATTTTCTTGTCCTATTATTAGTGAAGGTTCTTTTGCCTGTTCCGTGTATTCCCTAGGCTGGTGCTGATTGATACCTATAGAAGACAAGCTGGATTTTTTTCTGGTCTGACAGCATGCTTTAGTAGGGAGAGGCTGATAATCTTCCAAGTAATACAGAACTGGCTTCAGCATGTGTCGTGGTGTGACACTGACCCAACGCCAGGCACCCATGAGAGTCGTTCGCTCACCCTCCCCTGTCTCAGCTGGCAAAGGAGGGAAAAAGAAAAAAAAAATTAAGGAAGGCTTCATGAGTTAGATAAGGACTGGGAGAAATATTTCAAGGGCAAAACAGGCTCAACTAGTTACAAAGTGAAATTTATTACTAACAGAATCAGAGGAGGATAATGAGAAGTAAAATAAGCCCTTAAAACACCTTCTCCCTCCTCAGTCCCTCCCTCTTTCCCACCAGCAGTGCAGAGGGGATTTTGGTCAGTTCATCACTGAGATTTTCTTCTGCTACTCAGGGGGAGCAGTCCTTGCCCTGCTGCACCGAGGGGTCCCTCCCATGGGAGACAGTTCTCTGTGAACTGCCCCAGCGTGGGGCAGCAGCCCCTACTGCACCTGCTGCAGCGTGAGTCCCTCCCACAGGCACACGTGGGTCTCTCTTCCCACGGGGTGCAGCCCTCCAAGGACAGGCTGCTCCAGCCTGGAAGCAGGGCCCCGTCTCTCCACTGAATCACAGCCAGGCATCCCCCTGCTCTGGAATGGACACCTCCCCGACAGGCTGCGGGTGGATCTCTGCATCCCCCGTGGCTCCCTATGGGCTGCAGGGGCACAGCTGCTGCACCATGGTCTCACCACAGCCTGCAGAGGAATCTCAGCTCTGGTGCTTGGAGCACCTCCTCGCCCTCCTTTTCCACTGACCTGGGTGCTGCCATGTTGTCATCTCCTCCTCTTCTCTGACTAGAGGCAAAACTTGTGACTTTTGTTTTGATTTTGTTCTTAAATATGTTATCACAGAGGTGTTACCAGCCTCTCTCATTGGCCCAGCTTTGGCCAGCAGAGCCGTCAGCCAGTGGCTCTGCCTGATATGGTGGGAAGCTTCTAGCATTTTTGTGGCCCCACTGCTACCCAAAACCAGGCTGTGCCAAACCAATACAGCATGATAGAGAAACAGTGGCCCCATAAGGCTGTTGAGCCACCACTGAGCAGATCACTTCTAAGACTTAAGCAAGCAATAAGAAAACCCTTTTTTTTTTCTTGTTGGCTCTTGTTTTGGTTGACATGTTTGTTTTTGTAGGGCTGGGAAAATAATAAGTGGTTTTCAAGGAGCTTTTTCTGTCCTACTGACTCTTGAGTAGTTTTTTGAGGCTGAAAAATCTGACTGTATGTGCAATACCGATCCAGAATTTCTTGGATGGAGGAAGATGAGAAGGGGAAGATAGGACTTGTGACCAAATAATTGATGAATACTTGGTGCACTTCATCATTGGATGAAGTTTTACATGTTTGAATGAAGCATAAGTTAGTAAGTGATAATTTGGTTTTACAGATGCAAGAAAAATTTAAGCAAATTTAAGATAGGCAGTTGTCTTATTGTAATTGAGGTCAACACCATCCTTTCATCTAGTAGACCATGAAGGTTTATCTGCGGTGTTAATTTATTTGGAGGCTAAAAATTGTTTGAACATGCAAAAGAAATTTTGTATGTTGTGTTCTTTCAGCCCATTGCATGAATCCCTGCACTTTCCATTTTTCCATTACCAGCAGCTTGTGGCAACTGATGGGCAATAAAAATGATAATGTTCTTTTTTCTAATAAAGAATATTTTCATTGTCTGGAATGCATTCTGGTGAAAAGAGGTGACCTAATGTTGATTTTCACTGGAAAGTAATTTACTTCATAACATACTTTCACGAAAGGTTTTTTCATTAAATAAAAATATAAAGTAGCTGCATCTTTGTAAAGGGAGTAACTCCCTTCTTCTGTACAACTGCATTTTAAGTATTAGAAATTAGAGTTCTCTTAAGTTGAACAAAGAGGAGTAATAAAATTAGGGATCAGTTCATTTTTGTCATTTAATTTACTGTTTGTGCTTCAAGTTAGATTCATATCTGGTGTTGTTTCTGTTCAGACTTCTGACCATTTGCATCCACGCATTTCCTCCTTTTCCTTTTGTCCTGGTGGAAATTTTGAAAACAAAATAAAATAGCTGGATAAAGACCTAAAGGATTCATTTGGGAAAAAAACCCCAAACAACCAAAAACTTTGAATTGATATTAAAAAAACACATAAGGAACAGCATCCAATGAAAGAAATGCTTCTTTTGCAGTACATATATATTCAACCATTCTAGGCTACTAAAGTAAACAAAATAGTGCTAAATTAAGAGACTTCGATCATGAATGAGGTTTTATAAAAGCATGACAGTAATGTAATTTTCTTTGATTTTAAAAGCTGTGAAACTGTCAAAGTTCTAAGATGTCCATAAAGTGACCTTTTTGTAACTGTTGGTAAAAAGGTGGTTTGCCATGTAGGGCAGCCTACAAATGAATTAATTTCTCTTCGTCCTTCCAGATCCAGACAGTAGTCAGGCCTGTTTGGGATATTAACTTTCCCTAGATAGTATTGCTCTTCTTCTCAGAGTGTTTAGTGAGTCTTGAGGGATGAGGGTAGAGTACACTGTATTTTTGGAGAGGTGGCTGGAGAATTTTAATAATCTGAGATAGTTTGTGGTTAATTTATAAGAAAGATAACTCACAGTGCATAATTGGTGTAGTCAGCCGAGTGGAAGCTTCTACTGAGAGACTTGATTTTATTGTTTCATGCTTTAATTAAAAAAAAAACAGGTAATAGTACTATGAATGAAACGTATTTATTTAGTGCAGGTTTGATATTTTTGAAGTGTGAAGTCTTCTAATAAAAATAGATTGGGAAAAAATGTAATTTATACTTTCTTATTTAAGTTTTAGTTCAAATATGGATGAGATAGTGTTCCTGTGCAAACTAAGCTTCAACACAGCAAATTTAATACTACCTTTTTAACTGCCCATTGTCATGTATATATGAATATTTGCTTAGAGCCTCCAGCAAATTGTCTTTAGGAAACAAGGCAAGCACCAGTTCAAGAGAGGAAAGAGTAGGATACAAAGCAGCATTAAACTTACTATCCTCGAAGTACTATGTTTTTCTAATATGTTTCAGAAGTTTGCAGTACAATCAATCTGTATACTACAGAAAAAAACTCTAGACGTAAATAGGAGATAAAATACTGTAAAAGTCCAGCTACCTTTATTGAATCATCTTTATTTGCAGGTTTAGAGCTACAGACATTTTTGGCGACATTGGAGCTGCAACTGTAAAAGTTCATGTTAATGTGAATTTTTTAGTTCTTTTTTTATTTATTTAGAATTGCAAATATAATGTGCAGTATTTGTTAAACATGAATAATACTTAGGAATTATATTCTGAGGTATTATTGTATATAATATATTATTATATTCTGAACTATATTATGATACAATGAATTATAATCTGAAATTTAGTGGAGAAGAAATAGCAGAGATGTTTTGCAGTGCAAGGTTCCTTTGGTAGTTTTAGGTTCCTCATAGAGAAATAAAGATGAATTGTTCTGCATGTAACATTACAGAATTGTTGTCTAGGAATTAATTGATTCTTGCATTTCAGTTGTTTGGATGGCTCTTCTATAAAATCCAGCCCAAAACATTGGTCTTTGCTATTTTAGCATTGATGACAATAGAGGGATCTGCAAACCTTCGAACTCAGTGGAACATCATGGGAGAATTTAGCAATTTGCCACAGGAAGAACTTTTAGAGTGGATAAAAGTCAATACCAGACAAGGTAAACTATTTAATAATGTAGGATGTCCTCATTTATTGTGAGGTCGAACCACGGAGCCAGTCACAAATGGCTGCAGAGGTGTTGCTACTATCTGTGGCTCTGGCATGTCTACTTGTCCACATAAAAGCTATGTCCAGTGGAAAAAAAGCACCAAAAGCTGGCTTTGTTAGACTCCAGGCTACTGATCTGGAAGTTCTAACCACTAGTGGAGTATTTTCAACAAAAGTGTCTTTGGCAAGTCCAATTAAATTAGGTTTTTACTTAAATGACACTGCACCTGTATATGGGGCCATGGTCACCATTTTGCAAGAAAAGAATTAAAAATGCCTGTATGTGTTGTTGGCTGCAACCCTCCTTTTCCTAAAATGTGTCAGAAAACTGGTTGAAAGCAATGTAGTTTCCTTTTTAGAAGGAAAATATGTTAAAGCCACAGTGGGTTGAGATTTTATTGCCCATTTAACACTGATGAAAGAAGTGATAAAAGTGTGTTATAATGAGTATGTTATTCTACCAATTCAAGAAAAATAAAATGCATTAAATATCTATTCTTAGATGCTTAGTTGTCTAATGGCTTATATTCAAGGTTAAAAAAAACTAAAACACTGATTTCCTGTTGATGTCACATATAGCCTTTTGAAAAGGAGTACCCTACCCTCTTCATGGCTTTTCTACAGGATTAGTGTTCAGGTATTTGAATTACTTCTCTAACTGTTTGATCCCTCATTTCAAAAATGCCTTTGATTGTGTATTTCAGATGCAGTTTTTGCAGGAGCAATGCCTACAATGGCAAGTGTTAAATTGTCTACACTTCGTCCTATTGTAAATCATCCTCACTATGAAGATGCAGGATTAAGGTAAATTTTGCAGTTAAGGTTTTATTTGCATCTGCTGTTGATTCTCATATAATGTTTGTAATGCACAGTAGAAATGGCATCATATTATACTGTAAAATTTGTTAAAACCTCATAGAACTGGATTTGTTACTTCAGTCAGATTAAAAACACATGCATTATTTCTTGAGGATTTGTGTTCACCAGAAAGAATCTACTCTAGGGACAGATGGGGCTTCAAACTTACATACAAGAAAATCAGAATTAAGTTAAGGAATTGGATTCATCTGTACAATTATATCCTTTCTTCATTCTAGTTACTCCTGGCATTGTAGACAGATAGAATTTTTTTTCCAAGATAGCCAGGGTATTTATTTTTATTAGTTTTCTGTGGTTTGCTGTCATTTTTTGTGATAATTGGTTAATTATTGAAGCTGAAATTTTGTAGCGGAGTTACTAAGATTCGTAGTCTTGTTTTTGAAATTAGGATATTTGCCTAAATTGAAATTGATTTATCTGAAAAGGTCATGAATTTCTTTTACTAAATTTAATAGTGTAGCATTTCTTTGTTAATTTGGTGGAGCTGCCTAAAAGAAATCCAACACAGCAAGAAAGCGCCAAGATAGAGAAGGATAAAAGAGAAAGGGCAAGATTTCATTTTACATGCCTTATGTGTCCTTAGTTCTCTGCCTGGCATTAACTGGCCTTAACTTTTGGTCAGCCCTGCATTGGTCAGACGGTGGGACTTGGATCATCACTGTAGGTCCCTTTCAACTGAAATGTTCTGTCCTAGTTACAAAATCGCAGGACAGGGCATGTTTGGGAAAAATATGGTACAGGCAATACCCATATTAAGTATCAGAAAATGAATGGGCTTTAATAGCATCATGCTTTGCACATTCAGAGGAGGATGTTACTGAATGTAATATGGACTGGCCTGGTTTGGAGGGACCTGAAAGGTCATCTAGTTCTGAAACAGAACCATGGTGTACAAGGGCTGATTTTGCTTGATCACTGTAGGTTGACTCCAAGTCTTGTGCTCTGCATTTCAAAATGTCCCAGCAAGGGCAGTTTGACCACAGTGAAGCACAGTGACAGGGATATTTTGTGGAGAGACTCGGCAGATTCCTCCTGATCACCCCAGTCCAAGCAAGGTCATTTCTAGCCTTGAGTATTACATAGTGAATGCATTGCTTTGACATCTTCACACTTTCAGTTCACAGTAACCATGGGTCTTGCTACAAAGTTGTCTCCTGCTACAGAAAAGCCAAAGGGCTGTATAACTTGTTCTTGCAATCATTATATTTGTGAAGACGTAATCATATTTAAGCAAATGGCACTATTAATGTAAGCTTTGCTTTAGCAAGTTACCTTGTGAAATAAAAAAGCCTTCCTCTCTAGTCTCAGGTTAAGGCTTACATTTTCATGCTCTATTGCAGCTAACCCTTAGATTTTTCTTTTTGAAGGGCCAGAACTAAAGTAGTGTATTCCATGTACAGTCGAAAACCTGCAAGCCAAGTAAAAAGAGATTTGATAAAACTAGGAGTGAATTACTACATCCTTGAAGAGTCATTGTGTGTAAGCAGAAAAAAGTAAGTAACCTCCCTCTTTCTCACAAGAATGATACACCCCTCAAATATGTTGTCTAAGATGCATATCAAATTTTGGAATGTTGAATTGTGCTTTCTTTATTAAAAGTGTCCAAAATATATTTTTGTCCAGCATCTATAGATACTAATTGGTATAATTGACTTTACCCTCACTAGCAACCCTGTGTTCTTTGTGTGAACCTGGAAAGCTGTGTTGTATGGGTTTTTAAAATTCACTGGAAAACACTGAAGGAAAGAAGTCATTACAAGGGAAAGAAGTAATTGTTCTCTGATAGCAAGAACAGATGCATGTGTATAATGAAAGCCTAGTATGAATAAAAGGTGCAGAGTTGGAGCACCAAAATGTTATGACCACTAATAGTCACTAAAAATTTTGTCACTTTTAAGATGCTCTTGAGAAAGAGTTATTTCTGTCCTCCAGAATACAATTTTTATTTTATTTTCATTTAGAATAAAATTAAATGTAGCTGTTCAATTTCTTTGCTATTATCTTTGATACAATTAGAAAATTCTCAGTTATTATAACTTGGAAAAACAGCTGTACAGGGAATTGATGTTGGCTATGATCTTTTATAAAAAGCAAGGAGTTGCTACTTTCTTAAGGTGTTTTATTTCCTGAATTTTCTTTAGAAACGTTACCAATATGTATACCACACTCCCTGGTAATGTATAATGGTATTGCATAATTTGCATTGTTGTATGTGCTTCCTCCTCCAAATTAATTCTTTTATTAATTATGTAACCAAAAAAGCCAGATGCATTTTACACATTCTCAATACTGTTTTTAAATGACTACTATATTTATTGATTTTGTAATCTGATCATTTTCCTATTATAAAGACAAACTTAAAAAAATACAGATGGCACAATCAAGTATTCATGGGTCACTACGAAGCAAGCTTTGTGGGTTTTTTTATGGCATTTCTTCATTTCTATTTTCGTATTCCTATTTTTTAGGCCTGGCTGCAGCATGCCTGAAATTTGGGATGTCGAAGATCCTGCTAATAGAGGAAAAATTCCTTTATGTACCCTTATGAGCAAGGATTCCAGGCCATATTTCATCACAGTATTTGAAAATAGCAATTACAGAGTCTTGAAGATTCCAAAGGAATAACATTTCAATGCAATGAAGCATCAGTCTTTCAAATCTTTAAACTAGTAACTGTAAGAATTCTAAGTCAGAAATACCTTTTTTACTAGACTTAAAATGGAAAAATGTGTATTTTATTTTTTACCATTTTACGTGAATTCTGATTATAGAAATATCTTAAACCTAACAGTTTGGATTTCTATTTCAGGGTCAGTCCCTTGAGATTTGCTATGCAAATGATTATATGTTTGCACATTTTATTTAACACTGATCCAAAAAGAGCTAAAAGTAGCTATGGAAAAGTTCATAGGTGGACTTGAAACTTCATTTTTTTGGTGCATGTTATTGGAATCCTATTGATATTAAAAAAGAAGACTAATAAGGATAATATTTGCAGTAAGCAATAGTTTAGCTTCTCAGTGTCCAAGGGTTTTTAGCATTCTTATGCATTCAGAATAAGCTGGCATAATACACATGAAATTTTTAAGGGAAAATGCTTTATTCAGGAAAAATCTGTCATAGCCTTAGAAAGATACTAAAATAAATCCTTCACTGCCTTAACTAGACCTTCAGCGCCTAACTTGATAAGAAATTACTTTCAAAATTTAATGCCCTTTTTCCTTTCCCCATATATTAATTAGATCCTGCCCGGACTTTTTCATCAGCATTAAAGAAAAATGAAATTTATCCCAGTTGTGCTATGGGTGTAGTCAGTTGTGTGGGTATAATTGCTCCAGCATTATTAGACTGGTTCTGCTGTTTTTCTGTCATCTTGATGTCACGCCAGTATTACAGTTAGATAATAGAGAACTCACTTTGCGAGATACCCAGTGTGAGGACACCCTTTAGTCGTTTAACTGACTTGGTAGAATTTTTATATGTTTATTGCCATTGGGAGCTGTCACAGTAATTGTGATTCTACAGCATCATATGACTTCTAAGGTCTGATGTTTCGCCGTGTTTCATTCATGGTTTGGATTTGTTTCAACTCAGTTTTTTTGTTCACATCAGTCAACTGATGACTGATGACAAAAGACCAATCAATGTGACTGGTCTTTCTAGCCCTAATAGCATCTGGTGATCCTGGATGTTATAGGGACACCATCCATCACGCCTGTAACAGTGTCAATTAAATGGGAACCTGTGATAAAGTAGTAGTATAACAACTGATCGGTATTCTAAAACGTCTTATTTTTTTATAATCTGTTTTATTGAGAGGGTGAGGGAGAATGGCTGAAAATGCATTAGCTTTTTAACTTTTACAGAATAGATTTTGGAAAAATTTCTATAAGGAAACAAAAAAAAGGGCTTTTGGGAAGTCACTTTTTAAAATGTTAATTGAATTCAAGGAAGCAGGAAAAAAGTCTTTATATAAACATTGTGACTAGTGTTTCGGCACAAAAAGGTACTGTATTTTTATGAAGTTTATGCCAACTGTTGACATGTACTTACGTGGTTAAATAAAAAAGAGAAAGATGGAAATTGTTCTCATGTTTCTGGTAGGTGTTACACTTCTCTTATTCTGTTAAGCTGAAGTTTAACATAGTTATCACAGCAGATACTATTGAAGCTGAACAACTAAAGAAATGCACAGAAGGACAGCAGATGATTAAACCAAATTCACACACCTCTTTCTGGCTTCCTTTTCATTGAAAATATCAGTGCAGGAATATGTGAAAAGACTGTTGAAATGAAGAAACATTTGAAAGTTAAAGTTCAAAGATGTGCTTTAGTAAAAATGTTCATCATTTCTTGAGGAGGTGACTGTTACTTAGTGCATGGCCAGACATTGCAAATTTTCATCTCCAGGGATATGGAGTCCCTCTCTTTGAACTGCTCTGAAACCCAAATAATTATTTTCATCTTTCTGATATTAATGTGATAAAAATTAGTAATGAAAAAATACGAAGTAAAAAATGCAATATCGGATTGTGAGGAAGAAATATGTGAATTCTTGAGTCAGGTGTCTTACTATGAATTTCTTGTCATCTCAGTAATTTGCTCTCAGTTTCAAATGAAAGAATTTTTCTTTAAATAACACGACATTTAACACATGGGAGCACCATGTTAACATTATGCTTATCACTGCAACCTCAACCAGAAAACACAAGTTGGAGGCTTCGTAGCTCTCATTGAAGTTGCTTCTCTCTTTGCAAGATCCTAATCAGTAAACACGTAACACAAGCAAGTTTGGCTTTAAATACATGCAGATCTTGAAGTAATTTAGGCACAAGACTAAAATACTTCTATACTTGAAGAGAGATTCCATTACGTATTAGTAATACTGGACTGTTGTGCTGGTTTTGGCTGTGGGCTGTGTTTTGGCAGAGCCAAGGTGTACTGCCACACTGGCCGAGAAGTTGGGGGGGTGCATGGGTTGGGAGGAGACACAGCCAGCACAGGTGACCCAAACTGACCAAAGGGACATTCCAGACCATGGCATCATGCTCAGTGTAATAAACTGGGGAGAGGGAGGAGGAAGTGGGGGTGGGGGGGGATGTTTGGAGTGATGGTGTTCATGTTCCCAAGTAACTGCTCTGTGTGATGGGACCCTGCTCTGGAGATGGCTGCCCATGGGAAACACTAAATTAATTCCTTGGGTTTTGCTTGTGTGTGCAGCTTTTGCTTTCTCTCTTAAACTGTCTGTATCTCAACGCATGAATTATCTGGCTTTTGCTCTCCTGATTCTCTCCCTGATCCTGCTGATGGAGGAGTGAGCAAGTGGCTGTGTGGGGCTTGGCTGCTTGCTTAGGTAAACTATGACAATCTGCCTGATTTGTCTGTTGGAATCTGAAATATTGCTTGCTTTGCATTAAATTTCTTCAATGGCACAGTACAATGGGCACAGTTACAATTTGATATCAAACTTCTGATAATTGTGCAAATTTAATATTCAGTATGGAATCCAAATGAGGCACCTTTGTGAAATGAAGGTGCTAAATCCTATTCAGTACTGCCCTGCACTTCATTCTATTCATATACCATTTAAAAAATGCTCTTTGGACTGTTTCAGTTGAAACAGTGAACTTGAATCAATCTCTTGAACTTTTATGATTCAGACATGGAGTTCCAAACCACTCCAAGTGAAGAAAACTCCTTTAGCAAAAGCAGATATGTAAGGAAGTGTATAAACACAGGGTTGTCAGAAATCAGGATTGCATGGTATGCAGAAGTTCTAAATATGAGAGCCGGTCAGCTGTGCAGAATTTGCTTGGGTAGCAAAACCTCTCAGTGCTATAATAAGTTCTCAGCTGTAGCTGTACAATATAAGCACTTTTATTTCAGTACAAAATCAAAGTCGAGTGTTTTGATGAACTGTAGTGCAGCTTTAAGCCGACCTTTTAGGCTGGAACAGAGTAATAGGAGGATTTACAGGGTAAGGCAGAATCTCTTTCTCAGTAAACTGGCTTGTTTCTGATCTTGTTCTGTAATTCTCCTTTAGTGATGTAATTCATATCATGTCTGAAAGCACCAGTTGTTTGAGTGGGTTTGTCATGTATAGTTCAACATTATTACTTCCTGTTACAGCATGTATAGAACACTTATTGCCAATAGATCATGAGATGTGGATAGAAAACAGAGTGAGTAATATTGATTTCATATCTGGCTGAGGGAGGATCCCTGTGCCTGTCTTCCACCCTGTCAAGGTTATTAATGTTTAAATTGAGTCTTGAGTGCAAGCAGCATTTGTTTTGCCCATTTGGTAGGAAGGATGAGATTCAGTTATTAGCCTGAAGAATATGAAAACACTGACTGGATCACATTTAAAGGCAATACTAAACCTGCAACAGGAAAGCCTCTCTCCTTTAAATGTTTACCTGAAAGGAGACAAATCACTCTGGTTCATTCTTTAGGCTTGACCAAGCTTATTTTTAAAGCCAGTGCACCAAATTCTTATTTCCATTACTAATAATTCCTGTGTTTGAGCACGTGAACAGTATCTTCATGTTACTCAGCAACCAGTTGCTCACCTCCTCTGACTAAAGTCCCTGGAGTGTCTTGAGATGCTGTAAGCAAACATTATTTGCAGGCAGTGTTTTGGTGTAGGGGTATCTGCCTGAGCTTTGTGAAAAAAATCCTAGCCTCTTCTGAAGTATTGGCTTTTATAGTTCAACTGTTTCTGAAAACCCTGCTTTTTTCTTGGCTTAAGCAAGGTGGCAACGCCTGAAAATAGCCCAGAGTAGGATGCCTCCTATTTTTTTTTTCCTTAAATTAACTTGATGATGATGTATGAATTGCTGTCTTGCTTTTATTTAGAATGTTAAAGTGTAATGTATCTATAGTTGGAGAAGCTTGTCTTCGACTGCTTATTAAAAAAAAATTGAAAAAGCTAAAGTTAGAATTAAGCTTAGTAAATGCATTGAGTAGAAGTTTTTACATTCCTGGAGTATTTCAAAGGCATTCGACTCAAAACACGAGTTGTATAAAAGCACAATATGTAGCTGTTTTCCTTAACCTTAATTTTCTTTGTTCTAGTTCCTTGCTGGATTTAGCTGCACTTATGCTACTGGCTGCTGGATAAAGAATCTTTGATTTGTTACACTTTGGCTATTTTTGTGTTACTACATCATTTCATCATAAAATGGTTTGGGTTGGAACAGTCCTTAAAGACCATCCAGTTCCAACCCCCTGCCTTGAGCAGGGATACCTCCCACTAGTCCAGGTTGCTCAAAGCCTCATCTAGCCTGACCTTGAAAAATAAAAGGAACAATTATTTAGAGAAAGAATAAATGGTAACAAGATGATTAAAAGAAGTTGTATTCTACAATTTCTTTATTCAGAACTTTAATTTTAGAATTTACTACCTTGAATGCTTAAAACCAATAAAACTTTACTTAAGTCGTGCTTACAGAATCTGTAACTAATTTTTAAGCTAATGAGGTCTTGGCTACTCACTTGAATAACTACAGTTTTGTTTCATCCACTAGGTTTTGCCTGAAATAAAAAGATATTATAAAAAAAAACGATGTTGAATTAGGAACTTTTGACATGTATTGTCTTATTGCCTTCCTTTGAACCCTTGATGTGCAACTGAATTCATATTTGAATTTAGAAAGAAACCTGTCAGCATTGATAGCTTGTTTTCTAAGGTTGTCCTTAGATACAAGGAAGTAGTGAAGCAATAAAGTTCCAATTGAACTAAATTGGAAGGCAATAATATTTGCAATGTCAAGGCGCAGCTGGACTGTCAAAAGAAAACATGGTTTCAATAAAGTCAGACTTCATTTGGATTGTCTCTTTCTGGGGTTTGGTTTTTTTCTTTTTCCTGCGTTCCATTTAGTTTTATTCTGTTTCTCTTCAGTGCTGGGAAACAGGATAAAACTGAACAGAATAGACTTGAGAAAAATTGTATAGCTGAAACTGAGAAGATTTTGTGTCTTCCAAAAGTGACCTGGTTTTAGTAAATCTTGTCAAAATGCTTGGCTTATGCCAATGATCAGAGCATGTGGTCTTCTGTGTGATCTTGAACCGGTGAGTTAATAGGAGCTGGATTTGTTCTTAGGGAGGACTACGTTGCTACTACCCTAAGCAGCACATCCAGATGTGGCCTTTACTGAAGAATTTCTTCAGTCTGCTGGGAATCTGCATGACATCTTTTTTTAGGCCATAGTGGCTGGTGGTTTGACCAAGTTTCTCAAGGACTTTGATTTCATCTTAAGAACACTTTGGACAAATGTTATATACTGTGTCATGGTGCAGTCCTTTGAAAGGAGTATAAGTTTGTCTGACTAATGAATGTGACCAAGTCAATGTACAGAGGAGGCACTTTGGACCAAATGAGGGATTGTTGGGATTCTTAATCACTGGGAAGATAATGAACAAAGCTTGGTACAAAAAAAAAATGAAGGAGTGGTTTTTCTAAAATTATTTTATGTGCCTTCATTCTAGGGTGTGCAGTCCTGGCCCAACTTCCAGAAAAAACTATTAGTCAAGTCAGTCACTCAGAACTGGCTACTTAAACTGAAACTTGAACCCCAAGAGAAAGGGAGAGAAACTGATATCCATCCTACAAGTAGCTTACTCCAGGCTATATGTATAATAGTTGTTATAAAGACTAGTAATAGTAGTAATAACAGTAAATCTTGAAAGCATTTCAAGAAAGAAATTAAGTTTTATTTTAAAAATATTTCCTGATCCTCAATGATCACTGCTTCAAGCTGCCCTTTTGCTTTGAATGTAGGACTAGATTTTGTACATTGTTTTTTGCTGCCACATGAAGAATTGCAAAGTCCTTCCACTCTGAGGCTCCTTTTTTTGTTCTCTTTCTAAGACTGATATTAAAGTACATTAAGACAAGTCACTGAAGAAGCAACAGGAGGATGTTGCTCCGCTGTGCTAAGCAGTTCAGTTGGAAAGCTTTTGTGAAGAGCTGTGCTTAATGAACATGTGACCTATGCAATGCCCACTCCTGCTGCCAGAGTTTTTGAAACAGAAGAGAACATGTCCAGTGTGTTAAACACCACATAACTGGAGTGGTCTGTGGTTGGTGATGTGACTCCATAGCACTATTGTTTACAGCTTAACTGCTTTGTTTATCTTTGTACAGGTGTGTTTTCTGAATAGTTTCAAATCATGAAACACATGGTTGCTGTCACCTTTGGTGTCAGTGAGATGAAGCACAGGACCTCTGTTCCTATTGCCTCACTCTGCTTTCCGCTTCCTCCCCCACCTTTTTTCATCCCCTTATTACCACTGTGCTTCACCTAATGCCTTTGTGTTAAAAGTAATATTCCATTCTGTGACTAAAGGAATTTAAATGCTGTCTGTGCAGAGGAGCCAACTGCGATGGAGAGTTACCTGTTCTGTGCTCCCCTATTTAAATTCCACAAATAAGTAACAACAGTGATGACCCTTTTGATGTTTCTACCACTCTGCAAATGCCTACAGTTCCTTATGGAACTTTTTTCTGCAAATTTGTGACAGGAAATTACAGAAAATACACAGGAAAATTTTACTGTACATTTCATAAATCAGGGCAATTTCCTCCGATAAAGTGGCCAAAATGTCAGAAGATATTTTCTGACGGTGCTTCAGATCACACTGATCCGTTTTGGTGGGTCAGATTACATTTATTAAGAACCATGGATGAAGGAAGCACACAGTTTTGAAATTGAGGGCAAACACTACAGACACATTTAATCAGTTTCTGGTCTCTTGATAGGCCTTCATACTTTCTTATGTAAGGTGACTGCGTGACTGTGGGCACTCTTTCTCTGTCGCCATCTGAGCTGAGAGCAGAGAGACAATTTCAAGGTAAAAAGCAAAGGAGCCAAAACATCTTGCTGGCTCAGCTTATTGAGTTCTCTGTTGTTTCTGCACAGTCGGTGGCAGAGGTCCACGGCAGGGAATCTTTCTGGACATTACTGGCACTCTTGGACGCAGACTCCGTAAATGAGTTTCACGGACTCCTTTGTGACTGCCTAAATCACAGCTGAGAGAGCAAGATGGGTCGCAGTGAGTGACCAGCAAGGTCCCTGTAGGACACACGCCCAGAGCTGGGAAGGTCACATTCTGTGCCGTGGGCTGTCACGACGGAGCATGCTGACCTGCACAGCTGGCATGCCAGAGTTCAGGCAGTTTCCATCTGTAGCAGGTATCACTGCCGTGAGATGCCATTCAAGTGCTACTCCAGCAACTTTAGGGAGGTTGCCCTTAGTTTTAGTCTACATTTCCAGTATCCAGGAACGCATTTACTCAGGCTTTGCTTCATGAGTAGTGGGGTTCAATCTCATCTCATGGATCAAACCTTCCTATCCATTTACTAGCATGTGTGTTTGATTTTGGAAGGATTTAGCAGAGGATAAAATAAACTTTCCCTGAGGTAGAGATTTTCTACTTCCTCAGGATTACTGAAGTCTAAATGCACAATTTGTACAAGCTGTAATACCACCTCCCAGAACTGGTCTGTGGCTGAGAAAGATTGAAAGGCTGAGGGGAGACACAGCAATCACACTCAATTAGAAAAAGAAAATCAATAAATTACTCTTTTTCATTGGATTAAAAATAAAATGGAGGATGAACCTTTGAAGAAATGGAAATCTGATTTAACTTGGAGAGACTGGCTAATGCAAAATATAGCTATGAGAATGTTAAATACACAATCTTCTCCTAAAGCTTTCTAAGGTAAGTGGTATTAAAATGGTGGAAAGATTTAGTCTGGCTAAAGCTGTATTTCCACATACGTGACAGCATAAACACGAGTGCCACTGATGAATTCATTGTCCCCCAGCCAGCTCACATGCCAGCATGAAATTTCATGCAGTCAGGGCCATAAACCAGATCAGGAATTGGTCCAGATGCAACTCATCTGGGAAAATAAATTTATTTTTTTACATCAGCTGAGTTTGTAGTCTCATTCATCACAAAGCTACAGGAACCTTCAAGCAACCAAGGAGAAAAAGCATCATGTAGAAATACACAGTCAACCAGCTTTTTTCAGTGGCTGGGTCAAACAAGACTGATAGAAGCCTGGGATGCTGGACCTTCAGAATGGCCCTGCTCTGTCAGGCCCTACCAAAAAACTCCTGAGCTCTTATCTAAGTTCAATGAAATTTGATGGGGAGGTAGAGCTCTAATGGGATATTTCATACAGGTTGTGGTGAAACTGGTACACAGGAGGAAGGCAAGAGAGGTCGATGTCTCCTTCTGCACTGCAAAAGCAGCAGAACCCAGCTGCCTGAGTACCTCTGCCCCAAAACAGTGTTGTCTCCGTGCAAGCGTAGTGAGGACATGGGAAAAGGGGGTGTCTTGGTTTAGGGCAAATTTGGGAGGGGAGGAAACCTCCAAAGGGGTTTCCTCCAGAAAGCAAACCCAAAACGGCCCCTCCCCCTAGCCAGTCCGGAAAAACTTCCTCTGAGAAAAGTGGAAAAAAGTATTTTTGTTAAATAACGAACAAAATATTCACAAGCACAAAGAATGAATACTGTGAAACAATAAAACCTCTGGCTGCTCCAAAGAGAGATGGCAAAACTGAGAAAGTCCTTGCTGTGGGTGTAGCTCAGCTCACTCAGTCTTTTATCAGTCTCAGTCCCTCCGGAGGTCCAGGACCCACTGGGCTGCAGGTGCGAGCCCTCAGTCCTCCTCTGGGTTTTTTAGTCCAGAGCAGATTTAAACAGTCCCAAGAAAGAGGAAAAAAGGGGTCCAGGGAACTTCTTTGCTTCAGCTAGCTGATACTAACTAAAAGCACAGCAGATCTCTGCCCCTCCGCTGTCTGTGCCTCAGACGAACACCGCCGGAGCGCGAACGTGGAGCAGTCAGGCAGTTTTCTCAAAACAAATTGTGCACTGCTTCTTTCTCCCTCTTCGCTCCCAGAACCAGTTTTAAAGGTGCAGAACTTAATATACAGCACAAACAGAACAGATGATTGGGGATACAAGCATCATAAAGTCACCCCAGGACAGGGGGTTCTTATGGAAAAGGAGGGAAAGCTAAGGAGAGTAGGCTTTACTGTTCATAGGGCTATTAATTAGGTTTGGAAAGTGCTTATATTTCAGAGCTTTTTCCCACAGCTCTGTGCATAAGAGGCAGGAAGAGACCTTTCACTGGAAGGATCAAGATGCCTACAAGGTATCTATAAGGCATATTGGTTCCATCAGCCTGACTTTACGATATTACATCCATCCTCATACTCCAGACAGCAAAGCCCCTCTCCTGCCGCATATCTGCAGGTTGTGCTCAAGGATCGTATGCACATCCCTGCCCCTTTTGTGGCACTCCCACAACTCAAGAGCTTGGAAGTGGTGGCTCCAGCTGCCGCCCTTATGGAGCACTCCCAGCCCTTCCTGATTCAGCACAGGTGGGATCAGCACCTGCTGCAGGGAGGACCAAGAGAAGGAGGCTGTCTCAATGTTGTTTGAAGAGTTGTGGATATTCTAGCAAATCACCTTCTGGCTTACAGGCACTGCAGTCCTGTTTCCAAGGGCACAACAAAAAGTCAGAGAGGGCTGCCAGTAGGTCCAGCCCAAGGTCCTGTAGGCTTGCAGGTGTAAGCATCAGTACAGGCTTGGAAGGCAACTTGTGGAGCTGAGGCATTTCTGTGGGTCTTGTGAGGTGCACAGGTTAAAGGGGACTGGCTTGGGGATTGCACGGATGTACAGTGTGTGTTTGTGTCCGCTCTTGACCTGCAGAATCCCACAGCTCTGGAGGAGGCAGTGATGCGTGCTTCTCTAATGTAGTGTGTTATTTCCCAAGGTGTGGTTGAGTTGTATCTTATCCACTTTATTATCTGTTGATAGTTTAACTAAGTTAACCCAACTAAAGGGTGAACAAGGCTTTCCCAGTTCAGGCCCCTTCGGTGATGCAAGTGGAATCTGCTGTAAACGGCTGAGCACTTGCTGTCCATGAAGCCACTAGGAAATTTGACTGGACAGTATCAGTTAAGACCAGGTGACTCAAGACTCCTCTTCTGCATCCATAGGGGTGGAAGGATGGGCTTCCTCACAAGGGTGTTTGGGACATAATTTCATTGATATGTCTAATGCAAACTTGTGGTGTGATGGTAGATATGAAATAGGAATCTAAGTCAGCACATCTGAAAAGCATGGAGTAAGGAAGTGTGGCCGTGCATGAAAATTCGTGATAAGATAAATGAATGAAATAGAATTCATCAGGGTAGCCTATTTCATGTGCTATGTAAATCAAATATACTTTGTGGTTGTAATGCTGTTCTATGACATGTTAGGTCCACATGTAGAAAGAATGAATAAATTAACTTTCACATACACCCTTAATTTTGGTTTGTGCTAGTTTTGAATTAACTTGTGGGTTTTCCAGGGTCTGGGCGTGCACACACGTGCTGTGTGGTCTGAGGGCACCCAAATAGTGGATTGCTGTTAGGCACAATGCTGGATCAGAACTTTCGTTCATGGTACCCCCACAGTGCTTTGTCCTCAGAGTACGTTTTACCAGACAGTTGTTTTGGAATGCTTTGACAGTTCCAAAGCCTGCCTGCTTTCTGAGTACAAAGCCAATGTCAGCAGCTCCACATACCGGTGTTGCTGCCAGAAAGCACAGTCTGCTGGCTCTCTGCCTCCACCCTCTCCTTTGGTTTGCTGAGGCATTCCTGCAGCTTTATGGGGAACAGGATATAGGAACAAGTCAAGGTAATACTTAGTGTTGCTGAAATTAAAACTGATTTAAGGAGCTTGTGCAAATTATGTGTAGATATGTGCAGCCAAGAGCAGAGAGGTGAAGGTGAAGGAAACATGCACTCTGGAAAACGTTTAGCAAACCCTCTATGACACTTGCTGTATGTTACAAAGTCACACCCTAAAGCCTGAAATTGTGAAAACTGGGGACTGGTTTTGATGTCAAAGTTGAGTATCTGTGAAAATAAGCATTGTGAGGCTGTGAATGTATCTTGGGTAGAGAACTAACCCCAGCTGACTACCTCACCAGCTCTGCTTGAGAGCTCTCCTGTTGCAAGGAGAGAAACTCCATATTTCATGCAGATAGTTTTGCCCAGGATTTATAAAACGTTGGATGTTTCGTGACAGTTGATCAAACTTATATTCAGATAATTTTGATTAGGAGGAGACAGAGGTGCATGGTAAATAAGGTACATAGCATCATCACCTGAACAGTCATCAGCCTGAGTGCGCACACACAGGTGAAGGGCAGGAGCTTTAATCGTAGGGTGGAGCTGTATCTGTGTCTGAGATACCCTAAGGTAAAGGTTTTTGTTATTTTTATTTAACACCCCCCACACACACACTCTTCCTCAGATATAAAAAGAAAACAACTTTGTGATATGTAAAGGAAAGACTTAAATTGCAGGAATGGCTAAAAACGAGGAGAACAACATTATGCCATTTCATGTGTTGTCAACAGCTAACACTGACATAGGTATAAAAATCCAGAACAAAATGTAAAGTGATTGAACTGTGCCAAATATGAGAGGAGAAAATTTCTGGTCTCCAGCTCAAATAGTCAGAGATTTGGAAAGAAGTCAGGAGATAATTGCTAGGAAGTATGGGAATAACAAGTTTTTTGGTTATGGTATATGGTTGTGTTGAACAAAGCAAGCAGGCTTTGTAGTGCTGTAGGTAGGTGGCACCTGTATCATCCAGAAGGACAGGTACTGGATACAGGCTGCCCACACTGGCACTGGTCAGCTGTGTCTATCCTGGGGCAAAAGTGTTTTAGAATCATAGAATCGTTTTTAGGTTGAAAAAGAGCTTTAATATTATTGAGTCCAACCACTAACCTATCACTGCCAATCCACCTCTAAAGCATGTCCTTAAGCACCACCTTAAGATTTTCTAAATATCTCTGGAGATGGTGACTCAACCACTTCCTTGGTTCCAGCGCTTGACAACCCTTTTGGAGGAGAAATTTTTCCTAGTATCCAATCTAAACTAGCACAGAGCTGTAAGATTTTAGCAGTTGTTGTCCCAGACACTGAAGTGCTGAAAAAATAATGACTGATGTGTTGAACATGACTTAGTTCCCAGTAGCAGCCCGTATGGAGTGGGATAGATCCAGTGCCCTCCTATTATGCAAAGGCCTGAAGGAGTTTCTGAATCTTGCACATCCAGGATATCTGGCACCCGGAAGACCTGAATTACAGTTGTGTGTTTGAAAGACTGTTTATTTGCTATCAATTTGTTACCTGGAAGCACAGTGTAGCATCTGTTAATTGACTGGGAATGAAGCTCAGCACAACAAGGAATTTGAAAACACTGAACTGAGGGAATGCGCGTCATCAGCTTCAATCCAAGGGTACTTAGTCATGGTCCAAAGTGGCTAGGGTTTACTTTCAGTGCAATGTTTCATATGCTGTTATCTGTATAAATTCAGTATGTCAGAGCTCTAGAAAATTGCTTTTCTTGCCTTTTCATATTTTCTGTATGTTTTTGCTCAGGTAACTGCAGAAACGTAGCTCATTTCAGTGTAAAATTTCTTATGTCAATATTTTATCCTTTGTAAGCTGTATAACCAGATGAGATGCTAATATATAACCCAGAAAAGAATTCTCACTTTAAATGGAAATGCAAAAATAATGGAATTTTGCCATTCTGGAAATAGTTGTTTTCCTTTGGATTTAGGCTGATTTAAGTGCTCTCTTTTTTTCAAGTGTTGGTTTACAGCTAGGGACAAGGAGTGAGCCTGAAACCTGCAGCACTGATGCTCTTTGACATGGTGTTTCTGCCCGTGTACAAATAAGGATGGGGCAGGTAAAGGGCTGGGAGCAGATCGACTCTGCAGGCAGAGATTTAAAGATTGTAGCTGGCATAAAAGCAGAGGCATAAGCTTTCACCTCAATAACTCAAATGACAAAGGCAAAGTAGCTGCAGCAGCGCTGGCCCTGAGTATTTAGGCAGATATGCCTCTGAGTTGCAGCAGGCTTGGTATCCTGCCCTGTCAGATGAAAAGCCACCTCATGTGCATCTGTGCAGCAGTTTTTGCATCCCTAACAGTGCTCTGCCAGCGTGAGGGAGAGCAGAGAGATGCCCAGGTATCGCTAAGGGCCCTCACCTGCTGCAGCCCAGAGAACAGCTGGTGACATTGCAGGAGCATGGGACTCGTCTGAATTGCGAGGGGGCCGGGAAGCACAGCCCTGGTTCCTACCTCCAGATGAGTATATTTCAAAGAAGGTAAAGAAACAGCCTCAGAGTCTTCCAGCAAGCTCAGTGTGGTGTAAATTATTGAGGCAATGCAAGTTAAGAGGAATTCCAAGTGTAGTTAAAGGTCATGAACTTTGCTTTCAGTACTACAGTAAGATAAAATTAAAAAGAGGCATATAAATAACAAAAATGTGTGTCTTGATGAATATAACGGCATTTTGAAAAGGACAAAGGATTCCCCTGAATAATATTTTAACCTTCATGTTGCAAATTGCTTGAATGAATAAAAATGACATTTTTAGAAGGTCAAAAATTGCTTCATAAAGGTATCTAATCATTAAAGTTCAGTAAAGAAATCTGCTTCTTACAGCAACGCTTCTGCTCGTGTTGCTCTGGACTCACTTCTAGTTGAGGAGGCTGAGTTGTGGTGGAACTGACCCTCTTGCTCTGTGGATTAAGGTGCACCAGACTGGACAGTGGCCCTTTCTGGATGCTTTTCATTAACACCGGTGACTGTGTGAGCTCAACAAACCTCTGTGAAAGTACATCCCAAAGAAATCTGAGGATGAAATTCAGAGCATTCTGTGCAAATCACAGTCTACGTGGCAGAGCAAAAATAGCTCCTGGCAGAGGAGGCTGATAGGATTTTCTGTAGATGTGTGGTTGGCACCATTTTCCTTCAGCCCTGCATGGAGCCTCTTAGTGAGCTGCCTGAAGTGTCCCTGCTCTTGCTTTTGTGCTTCTGCTGTCAGATTAGCAAGATTAGGGGTTTCCTCACTTTCTGGGAGATGTTTAGCCATGGGTATATAGTGTGCTGTGAATGGGGGGCTGGAAGGGTGCAGGAGAAGCAGGGGCTCCCCCAGAGCAGACAGTTCAGTGTCCCATACCTGGAACCAATGGACTTAACTTGCATTTTGATGCTCAGCCTGTCTCCATTCAAATACACACCTAAATGTGTTTTTGACATCAGTGGTGTTACTGACAATGCAGTTAATTTCATGCCAACATATCAAAAGAGTGTCCCTGCTCTTAAACCCTATCCCCCTGAAGCAAATGTCCCAGGGAATGCAGGAGGATGGTGTTGGAGAGATTGTAGCGTGAACTTTTGTAGAAAGGGTAATTGGTGGGATAAAGTTGCATTTATAAGTACCTATCGGAATTAGAGTTCTGCTGGTGTTGCATTGACCCAATGTATGGAAGGGCAGTGCCTGGATCACTTTGAAAAATGCAGCCAGCAAGGAGCAATGTTGTCCTCTTGGAAATGTGCTCATGATCCTCTTCTCCCTCCTTGCCTGGCAGATAAGGAGAGCTGGTGAGCAGGGGATAAACCACATTGCCATCATTTGTACTGGGTTAAACAAGGGTTGTGGGAGTTTTGAGCTGCCAAACTCAGTTTCACACTGATGTGGGGAATGTGGCACAGATCCAAATCTTCAGGGGTCTGACCTCTTCATGGCAAATTCTCTTTCTTGCCCTCTCTTGTTAGTCTTTTACATAGTAACTGACTGTACCTCACCTGGAAACGGCATGTGTTCCTGTGACCCTTTACTTGTTGTTTTCTTTCTGTCAATTTTGTGCAATTCCAAGGCACAGTTACAGTGTAGGCTGAGTAATTATGTTGCTGCTTTACATGCCTCTTATGTAAATATAGTTACAGAGACAATATCAGCCTCCTTCTCTCTAAAGTTGAACCATGGTAAGGCTGTTTTATCACTATTGCATTTTTGGTAATTAATTTGGTCTGCTTACACTAGCACGGACTTGTAAAAAAAAAGATTTTTCTGCGCTATCACCGAAGAATAACAGGCATTGTATGCACACTTGTTCTTGGAGAGTCCCAAGGGTGCAGGGGTGGATGGCACAAGCTACAGCAGTATGTGTGGTTAGCATGAGATCCAGGAACAGAACAAATAGGAAGGTTTGGCCTGATCTCATCAGCAAATTAGATTAAATAGACTTTGCAGGCTGATTGAAACTCTAGTTGTCAGAGTGTCAGGGAACCCTGGTTCATGACCTGATTGGAAAATTGCAGTTTTCCTTCTGGTAACTTTGAATGTCTTCCTTCCCTTCATTCTGCTATTGTTTCACTCTGATATTTCAGAGCTTTCTCATTGTGGTTGATATTTCCTAATACAACAAAGTCACATTCAGCAGCAAAAGAAATATTGTTTGGGAATTTGCTGTAGTAACAGCTGTAAGAATTGAGTTTTTCTGATAAATGTATAAAAAACTGAAACTTAGAGCTTGACCATCTGCCCTTATCTGTTTCAGGCCAGCTTACTTGAGTACACCTTTGGATGGATGCTGACATGTTGGGAAGGCAACTTCATTTCATCTTTCCCACCACTCTGTACTGACAGAAGAAGAAGTCAGCTCAAGGTCACCATGTAACCCAGTAGGTGTGACTCTTGCAATGATGATGACCAGCTATTGCTCGACTGCTGCAGATGTATTGTGGCAAGCATAAGTAGCTGAATTGTGGGGATCAGCAGTTTCATAAGTCTTTGGACCAAACCTCCCCATCCTCAGTGTGGGTTTGTCAGCAGTGAATTTGTTCTTCAGGAGTTGTGGTGGGAAGTTCTGGTTAGGTCAGAGCAATACACTCAGCAGCTGGTGTCTTGTGCACTGCTCTGGTCACAGATGCACCCTGTGCAAAGTGAGAAGCTCACTTTGGGGGACTCTGAAGTGGCACTGGGTCCTGACTCTGCCTTTGTCTTGCAGTGTTAGAGAAATTTTGTCACCAGGCTTTCATCTCCACTAGATAATTTTTTGGCACAGACCAATCACAATCTCTGGTAGCTTGAGCCAGCTGCCTCTAAAGAGGGACCCCAAACAAAGAAATCCCTGGCCAATTACATCCTTACAATTTGAACTTCTCATTCTTCATGTGACAGTGTGGACAAACAGACAAATTACAGTCTAGGATGATATCACTCTTAGTTGGTTCACTGTTTTGTTACCAAATGTTGCAATGTTGTTGTCTTCATACTTCTTTAGGTCACATTTGGTGAAAGTTTCAGCTGATTCTCCAATCAATGTTGTTATGTGTCTGTTACAGTTCATATACCATGACCTGGGGGCTCTCCACTCTACCTATTAATTTTCAGTAATGTTTAACCTGCTAGCTTTGTCCATCCTAATCCTTATTAATGTTCAGACTATTAGCTTCAGATTTCACTTCAATCCATCTTTGACTTCCACAACATAACCATAGAGTTCAGATAAAATTCAACTTGCAGCCTAACAAATATAGATATTTATGTCTACTTTCAAATAATATAAAAAATGTCAACAGGCAGGTGCCACAACATGACACGAAAGAACTTCACGAGGGCACGGTGATGAGCAAAGCAGGAGAAGCCCAAGTTTATTTACAAAACTCAAATTTATACATTTTCAAAGGTGCTTGTGGATTGGAGGATGAAATCCCACCTCCTAAACCACATTGGTTAAGACAATTGTCAATCAACTTTCTCCTCCTACCTAAAAATAGGTAAACAACTAAGGACAGTTAGGAAAACAAAGTTATTGTTTATAGTAAAAGATGTGGGAAAGTAAAAATTCTGACTCCAATATGAAAGACAAATCAGAAGGCCTAGAAAAATCCTCAAAACCAGGGTGACAGGCAGACTAGCCAGAGACAGGTCTTACCTGTCTACAGGGTTAACACCTTGGCAGGACCACCCTGTGTGGGAGGGAGGCAGGAATTTGTGTAGTGTGAAGAGTTTGCTAGTGGTGCCTCCACGTTTCTGTCAGTTAAAGGTGTCTCATCAGGCTTGACAGTGTGCAGGCAATTTTGCACCCTTTCAGTGATCCTGGTGCAGATTTGAACTGTCAAGCTGCTGCAGCTTGAACTCCCACTGTCCTCCAGAAGCATGTCTCCACCACCTCCCATCATGCTAGTGGTTCTCAGAAACAATCTGGCTAAAAACAGCCCTAACAAGAATAAAGTTTTCTTTCGGACAGCCTGATGGACATCACACCTTAGATTCTGACTGACTTCAACAGCTGTGAGAAAACCCATTGGCTTCAAACCCCACAAAGTGTTGCTGCCCAAAGGTCTAATGAGTTGTCAGCCTAAATGCTGTTACAGGATGCCCATCCCTTCTTTCTCAACACCCTTGTCTGTAAGTGGAGATCTAAGTGGAACTGTCTGCCCTGTTATCATCTTCCATGGAAATAATGAAGAAGAAACCAAAGGAAAACAAGGAAGTGGGATGTATTCCATCACAACCAAGGGTTCTTCTCATGCTTCTAGATGTCTGCAGTTTGCAGAGACCATGGCCCAAAGAATTTTTAAGTGAATAGCTTGCTAAGAGTTTGTTGTGGCAAAGGGTGGAAAAGAAATTAGATCAATTTTATCAGTCAGAGTTTAGGTGACATTTGAGAAATGCTAAATTAACCTTCAAATGTCTCCAAATGTCTTGTTTAGGGAAAAAAAAGGACATTCAGTCTGGGTAAAAAAACAGACAATGAATGAGTGTATGTAAACAAATTCCCTAAAGCATTCAAAAATGCATTTCCTCAGCCTCCAGTATTACATCAGGTAATGAATTATTTTCATATCTGTCTTATTGAACAAAAAATACCACCGTCTGAGCTTGAGCGTGAAGAGGGAGCAATATATTTAAACTAAATCTGGATGCAGTTGAACACAGAGAGATTATTAAACAAACCTCTGAACAGTCATAATATTGCTTCCCTGTTCCAATTAGAAAAAATGAAACCAGGCTTAATTCTGTACTTAGTTGCTACTACAACTTTGCCATTAGTTTGTGTGATTCCAATTTCAGACCTTAAAAAACTGAGATGCAAATTGAATTAAATATTAATATAGGTTAACTCTTGTGAAGATCCTTGCCTGGTGCTTGCAGGCCTTGTGCTTGCACTCCCACACATGAGATCCTGACATGTCCTTTCAGAGACAGCCTGTCTTATGAGGATAACTCAAGCACGCTGGAGCCCCAGTATTGTTTCTGGAGCCATGGAGGGAATAGATTTTTCTTTGGTGGTCTAGGTGACAGGGTTCTCTCAAGGGGAAGCCTGGCCCATTGCTGCTTGGTTACAGGCACCCTGGCACTTAGACAAAGCCAGTTGTCAAGCTTTTTGAGGCAGTACATCTCAATAGTCACAGTGGACCACACTCCCCATGGGGATCAGTTGAACACACTGCCTTCAGGAAGGATTAATGCCCACTAATCCTCCATTCAAGAGAAAAAGACTCAGGTGTTTGCCAAGCACCTATGAGCCAGTTTAGTCCTTTCCTCCCTCCCTTCACTTCTATTTCTTTTAGAAAAATAAATCCTTCTCAAAATTGCAAAAGCAGATCCAAGCAGTCAGAGTGACTCATCTGTAGAGCCAAAAGCAGTCCATATTGCAGATTAAAATTGCAATTGGTAATATCATTGTGCAGCACTGTGAAAATGTAAAATCACTCTTTTCCTACTTGCTACGTGCAAAGTACCACATGCAAAGATTTACATAAAGCCAGAACAGTTGCTGGAAGAGGAAAAGGAGGAATTGACAGCCACAAAGGGATTAGAAATCATCTCCCCCAACACCCTGTTTTACCAGTACTGTGATCTTGGCTGGGTTTATCTGAAAAGGAAAAAGTAGACAGACTCAAAAGCAATATATGACAGGGCACTCATTTACAGATGAATGTTGCAGGAAGAGGTATTTCACCCCTTTCTGTGATATTTTTTACTTCCAAAGATAGCAATCATGATATTTTTAATCTGAAATGCACCCAGAGCTACAGTAACTGCAGGTGCTGCTCATTTCAGTCAAGCATTTAAGAGTTTACAAAGACTTAAACTGATTAAGTATTAGAGAGGAGTGATGAATTCCAGATACTGAAAACCAGCACATATGCTAATTACAATAATGCATTTGTAGTGATTGCTTACAAGTGTAATTGTCTTTCTCATTGAACCCAGTTCTCTTTGTTCCTTGGTCACGGGACAAAATAGATAGAGGTGTCATCAATCTCCTCAAACTGAAATAAAACTCCGTAACACCAACTTAGTGTTAGGAAGGGCATAATTTATTCAGGCACCTGGTTTCACAGTCTGTTCTTTATCTCTCTTTTTTATATCTTATTCCTGCTCTCATAAGGTAACTGTCCCAACAGTGCATAAATAGTATCACGATGTTGTCCAGATTCTGTCTTTCTCCCAGATAAACTAAACAATGTTTGTGTGTTCCTTTAGATTTCAACATCAGGTTTTCCATTGATGACACTAGGAACAGGAAATCTCCTTCATAATCCTGTGAGTTTCTTCCTGCTACCCAACCACGGTCTTGTTCATCCCTTCTGTTAAGAAGCTCTGTTTACTCTGTGTCCTGTTAGGATGAGGTTAGGAGTTTGCTTTACCCAGACTTCACCCAGCCACTGGTTTCCCTGTGCCACTTCAACACGTCCTAGAAGATGTGTACTGGGGCACTTGGCTGATTTTGACTCTGCATTAATAATCATTATTTTGCTTCTGTCCCAAATCAAGGATGCAAAAATCATGTTGGAAGCTGGACAACCATTTTACCTTTGTTTCTTCCATTACCCATTATGGCTAACTATTGCTAGAAGGGATGAGGTAAACCCATGCAGAATATAACTCTGCTTTTCAAATACTGTAAACTGAAGAAGGCCTGCTGAACTGTACTTATAAAAGAGAAGCTCTTCAGCTTTGATAACAAAACAACCAAGATGAAGAATCCAGTATTTCTTCCTCAAGGTAATTCCCTCCACTAGTTAAAAACACACAAAATCTGTAAAAGCTTTTTGAAAGAGGTGTGATTTTTATGTCTATCCTTCCCATTGTGTGTGGAAGGGTATTGAATGACCCCTTGTTTCTTTTTCCTGATCTCCTTTGATCCCCTGATAACACTGGGAGCTCATGCTTTGTTGTTCATGATTATCATCATCTCTAGTCCCTTTCTAGTCTTGGGCTTTGCATCCACAGCATTACTTTCTCTAGATAGAGAGGCACCCTTTTCCCCTTGGTGCATAGTTTGGTGCTTGATTGTACTCATACACCTTTTGAATGGGACTAATTTACTGAATGTCCTTGTCCTGCTTTTGTGAACACCCAGCCCCCATCTGTGTCTATCTGTTCGATATCTGCATAGTTTAGCAGAAGTGATTTCCTTTTCAAACCATTGATAAGTACACTGAATCAGATCAATATGATATTTATTCACTTTCTTTTTTGATCTGCCTACAGGGGTCAGATTGCATAACACTTGGTAACAAAGCAATTGCAAGAGCCCTGGGGAAAGGACCTTCACTGGAAGGTGATTCCTCAATGCCCTCTTTGCCTGCACGGTCCTGGCAGAGGGCATGTGCAGCTAGCTCTTCCTGTCCCCCTCTAATCCCCCACATTTCCTCCTGTCCCTTTTCTCTATAGCAAGTGGAGTCAGAGGATTAAATGGAAAGGAGACCCCTGCCATCAGGAATTGTGTGGGATTGCTCTGGATTTCAACACACTGCAACATGGTGACAGGAGAATGTCTGATGCACTATAAGGGATTTATGAAGCTGTAAAGGGGTGCCAGGAGAGAGCCCTAAATGGGATGCAAAAATACCATGCTGCAGTTCTGATCGTAGCTGTGGGTTGTACTAAACAAACTTTCCTGGTAGTTACTCTACTTGAAAAGTCTTTTATTTTCCCCTCTGCTTTTCAACAATGCTTTAAAGAACTTAAAAGCAGCTTTAGAGCAGAAGTGCCACTTCTGTCTCTGCTTGCAGGTATGCCACCTGAAATAGTATGAACCATAAATCACTATAATAGATAACAGCAGAAGCTTCACAAATCCTTGTGATTCAAACTTCAGAGGCAGCTAATGTAGCAATTCAGAAGAGGAAAACTGGGAAACTGAAGTCATGTTTTGTGCCACTGGCTGAAAAGATCATGAAATGAATTCAGCTAATCATATAAAGATTGTCAGTCAATAGACTAGTGGTTCTGTGTTTAAATGGTTTAAAGACTCCACTGGTGAGTGTCCTGTAGCTTGATAATCATTTGTCTTCAAGTTAATTATCAGAGTCATATTAGCTTTGTGAAGCACAAATGGAGTGGTGGGTGGCTTTTATTACACCATGGAAATATTAAAATCAGACTGCTATGCAGTTAATCTTAAATGAGAATGTCTTGGCAGAGACAAGCACTTAAGGCACTTTTACCCTGAAGCTCACCTTCTCTTTGAACAAACAGCAAAGCAGTCAGGCACGCTGAGCCTTTTATCCAAAAAGCTTTTACTTTACTAAAAAACAGATGTCAGAGTTGGTGTGACTGTCTCCTAGACAGAAGGGTGGTATATATGCAGAGGCAGTGTCTGAGGATGCAGCTGGGTGCAGCAGCATGCAGAGGTATCTAAACTGGCTCTGAATACACAGTAGAATGACCAGGGTACTGTGGCCCCTGCCTTTTGGCCTGTAACCTCATGCATGTACAAGAGTGACATACAGAGGGTCTACTCAAGTGATGGGCTTGGACATGGCTTTTGACCATGACTGAATATTTCCTGGGCTTTTCCCAGTCTGATTCCTTCTCTCTGCAGACTGGGGTTCAGGCTGCAGATGCAAGTACAAAGTACAAGTTACCCCACAGAAACCTGATTTTTCCCAGGGTGAGAAGATGAGAAAGAAGATGAAAGAGAAGATGACAATGAATCCCCAAACTCTCCATGAGGAGAGTGACACCTGTGAAATACTCCAAGCCCACTTTTGAAAGCCTATCCATGATTCTTTGTCACAGTATGAGGGGCAGGGTAGCACATTATACTGAGTTTAAGAGTTTTTGTCTATTGGGACCTTTCAAGCATGGATTTTATGCTGCTTAATCCAACTTTCTGGTGGGAAGGAGTAAAATTCATCAGAATTCTGATCTTGACTAGACAGAGTTGTATTTTCCCTGAGATTGCCTTTAGTTCCTATAGAAGTGACTCTGAGCATACTTGGTGATCCAGGAATTATCTTATACTACTGCCAATTCCCTAAAATTCCAAGAAGATGTCTGAGGTTTGTGCAAAAATCCTGGAAAGATTTGTGTCCCATAGTGTCTTCAAATACAAGTTGTTTCAAGACTGTTGGTATTGTATGATATTCCTGTCTGTCCTTTATGTAGTGTAATTTGAATCCATTGAATTTCAGCAGAGTATCCGGTCATTCTTTCAAGAAATTGGAATGACCTGTGAAATAGGAAATAGGAAGCGAGCATTACTTGTTTCACCACTCTGTCACAATCTCAGTGGTTCCTCCCATCCCATTTCTTAGGTGTTTTGTTAGATAATTCTGTGTCAGTGTGCACTATTTTTCTGCTTGCATTCTGCTTGGCTGACCCTAAAAGAAGTCTCTGCAACCTGTTTTTTAAATGTCAGTTTGTTTTGAGGTGGCAGTTAAATCAGTTCAGTCCTGCCCGAAATAGTAAATGTAAACACATTGAACAGGTCTTGTGCTCTTACTGAACAGAGCCTGATAAACTCCTGCTGAAACCAACAAAAAGAATGTTCCTGACTTGTGACAGGGCTGGGTTAATCTACCAGAAATATTTATTCATCACCCAAGAGGCCTCCTTCAACAATGCAAACTGAAGTTCATGCTGCTTTATCTAAGAAAAGAAATTAAATTGATTAGATACTTTCAAAATATATGAGCTTAATTGCCTTCAGGCATTTGCAGAGTCTCCAGCTGGCTAGACTACTAATCTTTTGCAATTATTCTCATAATTATAAAATTAAAATTATGCCTGTTTTCTGATGATTGATCGTGGCTCAGAATGCCTCACACTTGCATTCCTTAATATATGGATGTGGGCCTGATCTAATGAACCCACCATATCTTCAGTGAAAGGTGATAAAGACCTGCTGAGATACATAAACAGAGAGCCTGGCTCCAGATATTAAACAGGTTGAAGTGTGTAATGCTGAATTCCCAGGCCCTTTCTGATATCTCACTGAGTCTCTGTGTGAGCCGTATCAACAGCTTGCCTCCATATATTGTTAATTAGATACCTCACCCACGGCTTTGGGATTTGAAATGAGCATATACTGTAGTCATGCAGTATGCTGTGTTCCAGTGATTCTTCCTGGCCCAGCAGTGCTCTTTAAGAAAACTGAGGCAGAGCCATATTCCCCCCTTCTTGAATCAGGTTACACTCATTTGCATGAGATTTCTCTCTTCTTTTCCCTTTTCAAAAAAATGCAGATATTTTCCACACTCAACAAGAAACTCCAAGCCACATGAAAAATCTTGGTGTAGGAGGGAAGATAGGCTAAGAACGAGGGGAGGAGCTGCAGAGGGTTGTCAAAGCAGAGGCAGCTTGTCCTGGTTTTGCCTGAGATTAAGTTAATTTCTTCTAAGTAGCTGGCAGAGTGATGTGGTTTGGATATAGTATGAGAATAGTGTTGATAACACACTGATGTTTTGGCTGTTTATGAGCAGTGCTTGCCCTGAGTCAAGGACTTCTCAGTGTCTCATGCTTGACCACTGAGCAGGTGCACTAGAAGCAGGGAGGGAGCACGGCCAGGGCAGCTGACCCCAAATGGCCAAAGAGATACTCTGTACCACAGAAGTTACCTGGACAGGATTACTGGTTGTGGGGATGGGGTTTGACATTGGTCAGCACATAGTGATCAACTCTATTGCACATCACTTGTTTTTCTTGGGCGTTCTCTCTTTCCTCTCTTTCTTTTTCCAATCTACTACCATTATTATTATATTAGTTTCAATTATTGAACTGGTTTTAGTCCTACAAGTTTTACTTTTGACTCTCCTCCCTGTTCCATTGGGACAGTGTGGCAGGGGAGTGAGCAAGTGGCTGTGTAGTGTGTAGCTGCCAGCTGGGCTTAAATCACAACACAGCTCCAGGGTGCTCCTCTGTGAGGGTCTTTTCCCTAGAATGGGGAGTGATGAGATGAGTCTGAGGCATTCAATACCACAGAGTAGATGCTGGACACCATGTGGGAATGGAAGTCAGGAAATATCTCTTTATTTCTAGCCCTAGGGATTTTGGATCTGAGAAACTACGTGAAGACCTTGCTTAAGCACGTTGCTTAACCCTGTGGCCAAGGCCATGGTGATGCTGAATTGCCTCTCTTTTCCATTTGATCGAGAAAATGTTGTCTGCATGCAAAAAACTTCAAAGTTCTCTCAAAAATAATAATTTGCTGCAAGAGCTTGATTGACAATAACTATTTCCAGATCCACCTTGTCCCACATTACCAGCCCGTTCTCTGGGGAATGTTCTGGGAATTGCCAACTGTTTGATGACATTTGACTTTCCTCTATGAATTGTCTGACACCCACAGCATCTCATAAACACCATAATGCCGAGTCACCTTTAAATTACTATTTTGGTGCCATATTAAAACTGAGCATGCTTCTTCCACCTACATTACATGTATACAAATTGGTAAATTCTCTGTCTAGGATTTTAAAAAACTCTCTTGGAATAATCCTCCCAATGAGAAGATTAAGCCATGAGGTCCAAATGAGACTTTGTGATATTTTGCTACTTGATAATTTTAAAGTCTCCTTTCACTCCCTAGAAGCTACATGAAGTGCCTTTTAGCTTTCAGCATGATCAAGGGAGTCTAACTTATCTTTAATTTTCTGTGTAAAGCATTTAAGGGAGCCAAATCCTTTAAGTTAAGGACGCTTTATCAATTTACAGTTACAAGAATTTTTCCCTTTGTCATTAGTCTTTCCTGCCCAGGAGGCTGAGTTCTGCTGTCACTCCATATATTAACTTATGCAATTACAGGCTTTTAGTCACTTCTTTGTAAAACCCTGAGCACCTGTGAAGGTAGAGCAGGAACCCAGACAGTGGTGAGTGGATCCAGGTTGTCTGCAAGCCACCAGTGTAGCCATGGGCTGCTGCTCCAGCACGAGGTTTTCATGTGAGACTGGAGTGTAAGTGTCTTAGGCAAAGAGGGCAGAGGATTATATTTGAAAGAGCACTGATGTATAACTCTGCTCTTATCAGTATTGATCTCAGCCTGAAAGCCTGAACACAAGCAAAAATGCCAGCTGCTGCCTTGTACTTTCCTGAAACCTGTGATGTGAGTGGGCAGGGCAGCAGTGGGGAGAGCGTGTTCATGCTTGAAGTTCATTGGCTTTTCCAGCTCTCTCAGCTTGACTTAAGAGGATATTATCTCTCCAAATAGGAGTCCCCTTTGATAGTATTCATATTAGGTCTCCTTGTTGCACCATCATAGAAGCATGGCCATTAGCAAAATGAGAGGAACAGCTCCTGGTCTCCTCGAAAATCTTCTAGAGAAAGCCTCGCCTTGCTGTGGATTTAGATCTTAATAAACAGTCATAGCAGAAACTAGAATGGCTCTCTTATAACCCAAAATCTCATTTCCAACCCATGCAACAAGGTCTGGGTAAGCTGATCATTGTATTAGATGAATTTATTCAAATTTATTCATAGTGAGATTATTCCAGGAGGCAGGGTTTATTGCAGACTTGTGTTTTTAAGTAGTTTTTTTTCCTTATCTTCCTTTCCCCACTCACATTATTTTCTTAACAGGCAGCAGAAATACCCCTTTTCAGCTTTCCAGCCTCAACAAACCAAAAGTTCAGATTGTTTGTTTACATCTTCCCTCTTTCTCTTGTTTAACAGCTAGTGGTCTCATCAAAGAGCAACAGTGGCACTCACATAGACTTAGAGCTCTTCTGACAAATGCTTCACCAGGTACTTGTGGAGATCATATTAGTCCCCTGACCCCACTGGCTATGGTGGTCAGTAACCAGACATCCTCTGGCTGAGGATGCTCAAGGCTTTCTTCTCTTCGGACATTTTCGGCTGATGAGTTCCCTATTTACAACAGGATTTCTCGTCATTGATGTAATTGATTATTAACACAGTGTTGTATTATCACATTTCTGCTGTTTGAGTCCTAAAGATCATCTTTCTATGTGATGCCTCAGACTGTTCATGTTTACTGAGTTTATTAAAGTTGCTGAATTATAACATTTTCACTTGCCTTGCTTGAGTCTAAATCAACAAAGATTCTAATTATGTACCACTGCAACCAACTCAGTCTGAGGAATCAAAAATGTCTATTTGTAAATTCATGCATGTTTGTATGCCTAACCCTCTACCCCCATATTTTATGCAGACTCAGAATAAGATGCCATCAAAAATGACAGAAGATTATCTAATGAGCCATTCAGCCATAATGCTTATCGTAATTAAACACTGTGTAAAATAAATTAGTTTATGAAAGAAAATGAAGTATATTTTACCTTTCACTAAAAATTGCATTTACTCCACAAATTAATCCCATTTGTCAAGGTTGATGAATAAACTAAAATCTCTGCTCCTGTAAGCACCAAGGCTCTGTCTTGCAAGGTACACACAAATAACTTCTACACCAGTTTATTTTTGTTTGTGGAATGATTCCTCTCTTGACAAAAAGCACCTGTGCCCACAGCATATATAACAAACAAACACAGTTATTTTTTATTGTGCTTTCTGCAATTGTTGTTGTTGTTGTTGCTCTTTTTCCATCAAGTGTTTCTGAAAAGTACCTGCAGTCTTTGCAAAGGGTAAAGTGGAGTGGCAGGTAGTGTGATGGCTTCTGTGTTCTTGTCTGAAACGTATCTGCACAAAGAGAGAACTGGGACTTCTGAAGGGACAGTGAACTTGAGGGCTCTCATCAGCAAGCTTATTCCTTGTAAAGAGAGCCAAGAGACTATTCTCAGTTATCTTGGCTCAGAGTTACCCCAAAGTCCTCGTATCTTGAGAAACTCTGCCAGTGTTTTGGGGGGCTTCATTTGGGTTATTTCTCTTATGTTTTTCATAGGGCCCTACAGTTTGAGAGAGGATTTTCCTGGTTTCCTGCATCTTGTATTGTCAAGAAAATATGTAATGTGAATAGACATAAAGATTTCTGGTATTCAAATGTCAGGGCTTGAACTAAAGTAAGTATTATACTTGCTTTTACTTCTGCTTATATGTCTTCAGGGACTGCTATTAGGAAGGGTCTGGTGCTTGCAATACCTTAAACTCCAAAAGCATGTTTTGTAAGTCCACTTCTATAATGACATGCTTGATTCCCACTAAAACAATTCATATTTAAATGCTTAAGTAACTTGTAGAGTATGGACCTTCATTCATTTATGCCTCACAAAAACTGGAGATATGTAAGAATAATTTTTTTTGTTGTTGTTACTCTGTGGAACTCAAATCATCCTGTGTCATCTCAAGAATTATAATTATTTTTCCATGAAAAAGTCATTTAAAAAGAGCCCCAAACCTACAAACAACAAAGTAGTGGTTACATTTTTCTTTTCTTGGACTGATAATATCTGCACCTCTAAGCACTGGGTTGGCAGTGTGCAGGAGGCTGAAACATGTTTCTTGGTAAAGTTTGCTTTGATGTTCTTCAATGGTCACAATAGGCAATGTTGAATTTTGCTGCTTTGCATTAGTTTTTTCAAAGTAAAAACAGAAAGAGGATACAGAAATTTCCAAGGCAAAACCAAACTGAAAGACAAAATACTGCTTTACACTTTTAGCAAGAGATGGAAATCTGGTCTAAGAGAATTGAACTTTAAATTAAATCAAAAATATCCAAAAGAGAATAGCTTTCTCATTCAGATTTTATTTGAAACTTGCACAGAAAGCATGCATGTTTTCTTGGATTAGTGTTAGTTTGGGAAGTATCCTAGTCCTATGCTGTTTGATGTGACTTCTCTGAGGGGATGAGTATCTGTTTTTTCAAGCTTCTCATGAATCTACAGTCAAATACAACTTTATCATCATACAAGGCTTTATGTCCTAGCAGTCATGCATATGAATATTTCTGTTCACTCTGGGAATGTCAGAAGGATCTCACAGATGCTCCTTGAAGTGTTCAAGCTGTTGAAAGTCAGAGCTCCTCCTGGGCTGCTGTGGACAAGCCAGCTGGGTGCCCTCTTCTTGTTGTGTTCAGCCCCCTCTCGGGGCAGTCAGACCTTGACACTGACTTTTGCTGCCTCCTCCTAAGTCTGGGCTCTGTCGGAGCAACTCTGGCACCATTAAGCAACTAAAGAGTCAACAGATGCAGAGTGAGTTGCAGACAAGGAATAGGAAGCTAACTGGAGACAGATGAAATTCTCTAAATCTTTCTTCCCAGAGACAAAGGAGGACTGTGCAAGTGTTTTCCAGACTAATGGAAAAACTCAGCTTTACAACAGAAGATGTGGAAAATAGGAAAAGGTAGTAAAATGCCATCTCTTACACAGTAAGCAAGCAGCATAGAAAATAAGATTAATTATTTATTCCTGTATTTAAACACTTGGAAGGGATGCAGACAAAAGCAGTGTGAGACCATTTAAACTGAAGGGTTCTCATATGAGGAAAGACATCGCAATCATGTCCAGAGGAAAAATAAGAACAACTTGTGAATGGTACATAGTACAATAATGAATGAAACAAAAAGCTGTTTCTTTGAAATTAAATGGATGATGACTTTATTTCAGTCCATAGTCCTACATTAACTCATGCATATGCTTAATTTAGATGGATGGGATAATTCATGTGGTGACCCCCAGTGAATGTTATGTAAATTTTAATGGGATTGAGTCATACTAAATTTGCAAATCAAAGTACTGCTCAGAAATATTATCTGATTTCCAGGTATAAAGTCTAAAAACCCCATTAATTGTTCAAAAGTAGGTAGTGAGTGTACATTTATCAGACGAAAAAGCTAAAATCTACAATCTATGAAGCTTAAACAAAGCAGTCCAATTTTAGTAGAGTTATTACATGCCCATGGGAAAAAATATTGTCTGGTTCTTGTACACAGCCTATCCAAGGTTGCTGCTGTAAAGGCTGCTGCAGATTCATAGTTTTAATTAAGCAATAGCAAAATTTAGACATAGAGTCTAAATAACAGAACTTCATGGTAATAAAAAAAGATACCTTATTTATTTCCCTGAGAACATAAAGCCCCATGATTTTATATATCTCCTACTTAGGAAAATGTATTTTGTAATATAGACAATTATAAATAAATTTTATTCAGTTCTTGTTTTACAGGGAACAAACTCATTGCAAAAGATCATAATAATAAAACCCCCTTTTTAAACTGAGTTTGTTTAAGTAAGAATATTTTTTTTCACTGAGAGGAAACAAACTCAGTTGCCATACAGCTGGTTATAGTGCATTTTTAATATAAACATTTCAAGCTGCCTTGTAGTAAAATGAACATTGAAGTTAATATCAACCCCCCCACCGGCATGGAAATTTTTCCTTACATTTGAGAACAGTGTGATGGGAAGACGCCCAGAGGGCTGAGGAAAGAGGATGCCCGGGTGCTTGGGTGCTCAGCAGCAAACTTCTGCCTACCATTGGTCCTCTGTGAAACCTACAATGAATTCACAAGACTGGACCATCAACAGATTATTTTTTCTAAATGTAATTTGAGTTTTGTTGTTTTGCTTGGGTCTTTTTCCTGAGTTTGCGCAAAGATGTGTGTGGTTCCCTGCATGATTTAAGTGACAGGGGTGATTTACAGGGAGTATGGGATAGGGAAATGCTTCCATGTAGGTGGTGCGATAGATCTGCACTGACGGAGTGCCCTGCATGACAGCTCCCCACAGGATCCTGAAGACGCTGCTCAGGGCCTTTGTCACAGAAGTGTGGAAGGACCTGCACATGGGGTGCACCATGGGATCTGGTGAGGGGCTGGTGAACCATTTGTGAGCAGCCCAGAGATAAATGGCTGTCCAGGTGTGTCCTGTGTAAGTCCTGCTGGGACACTGGGGTGCCACTGATGTGCCAAGGACAGCAGGGAAATATCACACTGGAAGGGGAGGAAGAGATACAGGGACAGTGCCACTGGTGTGAGCTGAGAAGCTGGGGCAGGTGATGTGGCAGGCAGTATCCCAGCCCTTCATTCCCCTCCTCTCTGGCCAAGACTTTTGTAAGTGCTTCTGTATGAAACCCAGACATAATTACATAGAGTGAGAATGGTCTTTTCTCACTGGGAAAGTGCCTGTGTTTTCATTTTAACTGGGGTCCTTGCTCTGTAATTGCTTGTAAACACTCTATCAGTTATAAGAGCCAGATGGTGCAGTAGATGGCTTTTAGTGACTCCTGAAAAATAAAGACTCTGACTAGACACCATTTACAATTATTTTCTTCTGTTTGGAGCATATAGATTACAGCTTGCTTTAAACAGAGGGTCAAGATGAAGCCTCACGACAGAGGCTTGCAAACCCCTCATACTGAGCTTGGCACTGGCAGTGTGCAATCAATGAAGCTGCGGTGCCCACCCAAAGTCTATGTGCTATAAGGTGCACAAGAACACAAGGCCAGGCAGTGTCCATCCACTTCATGGTGCACAGGGTTGATGGGGGACCTCTGTTTTCCTCTGTACAGGTGCCAGTGTGGCTTTGCAGAATATTATCAGTGCTAGATGTATTCTGGTTTTGACAGGACTTGCATCTTCTGCCCTCCATTGCTCCTTTCCCGGAAAGTCCCCCCCAGCCTCTGAGTTCTTCTTTCCCTACAAAAAATAAAGAATGGTCAGAAATAAAGGAGTCAAAAATAGTTAATCAGTTTAGGGACTGTGTTTATGTGTTCCCTCCCTTCTTAGGAGCAGTCAGAGTGACAGTAAAAGAGCAATACTTGGAGGGGGGGCAGAGGCTGTTGTTGAAGAAGCAGTAGATGAGGGGGTTGACGGCGCTGTTCAAGGCTGGCAGGTTCTGAATAATCACAGATGCGTAGAAGCGCTCTTTGGTCTCAGGGAGTATGTTGAAGTTGTCCAGGATATCAAAAAGAAAGTAAGGGCTCCAACAGAGAATAAATGCTGCAGAAGAGACAGAGAGAGGAACAGCTTGACATTGGATAGTTTGACAATTTAGGGAGGTAATTACACACTCATGGAGTGACTGTCATAACACATAAATATTTGTTCATGAAAAAAAACCTTTCTCCCCATTCAGGATCTTATTTAAGAGAATAGTTAATAGATTGTGCTTTTATTTGTCTTTATTTTTATTTTAATGCCTATAAAATATATTACATGTGTTTCTCTAAGTGTTTAGAGTGCTCCCTCTAGACATATTGAGACACTTCTGAACACTACACAACACATAAAGGGTAAATAGGTAGCCAGTTAAAGCATCATCACTTATAGTGAAGTGCTCTTTTAATGGTCCCTGGAGTGAGCAGCCCATCTAAATGTACACACAGCCAAAGTGCTGCTCCGTGACAGTGCTGCCTGTCACAGCCACCTATTAAAATAAGGTTCTCAGACACCCAGGAGCAAGGCATGACACTCTTTCAAACTGCATTATGGCAAACCAACATGTCATTTGGCATGCTGGCTGGAGGTGCTGTGTACATGGAGTGTGCAGGAAGATTCTCCTAATTTCCTGTACTGCCATTTGAGAGATGAATTTGAGGAAGGAAAGAGAGGACTGTACTGCTCCTAGCCTTTGCTTTTGTTCAGAGGTGGTAGGGAAGAAAGGTTAGCTGCAGATCTAGTTTTATTTGCAGGCATGGGGAATTAATCTGTTCCTTGCAAATTTCTGTGCCATCTCTTCTCACAAAGGCTTTTGATTAAGGATTTGCATAGAAATTCTGGGAAAGGCAGTTCATTCAACTCAGCTATAAGTACCTGGGTTACAAACATACAGGTAATTGTGAAATTAGACACATGATCACATCCTGACCCAGATGAGACAGCAGAGTAACCTCGTGCCTGTTTGCTTGTCACATTAATCAGAATTTCTTTGCTGGCAGTTAGCTGAGTGCTCACTTAAAGTGCAAGGAAGAGATAAGCGCCCATCCTGTTTCCTAGAACAACCAAACAGGAGGTGTCTGTGCACAGATATATGCAAAATAGCAATACACAGTGTCAGAGTGTGCATCATAGCACTCACTATGGAGAACTTGAAGTGGCTTTAAAAAATCCATGGATGTTAGATGTTAATCTGTTTGCATATCAAGAGATGCTGGGTGCCTAATATTATCAAGGCCTGCTGATATATTTGAGCATCCATGTGAGCTCTCAACATCTGATGGCCTTGCAATAGTAGTTGTGTCTGGCAAAAGCTTTCTCTGATTGCCACGCAGAAAAGTTCAGACATGGAGAAGCTGTTCTTGGGCTTATGAAAAGTATGAATCACACTGGCCTCTCTCATGTCTGCAGGTGCTGACACTAGACAGTGAGCTAAGCTACTCAAGTGGCTATTATCACAATATTCTCTAATCTGAATTTTGCACAGAGTTAGAAAGAGAAGCAGTCTCTTTTTCAGTGTCAAGGGATGACTGTCAGCCTCTGGTTCCTTTGTTGTTTGTTGTCAGCTTTGGTTCCTTTCCTGCATGTCTCTGGCGGCTCATCACAAGCTCCGTGTGATGCTGCCTTCATTTATTGAGATAGAATATCAGCCTCCTAATTGCATCAGAATAATGTCATTTCCCTGGGAGACAGAGAGCACCTGCACTAAGTCATCTGCTTCCCACTTGGGAAAGGAGAGCTCATTCTTTCCATCTCAGCAGGCAACACACCTGTGACATCAAATACAATTGCTGTATATCTCACCTCTTCTCTCCCTTGCAACTCACATGCCATTCAGTGTCTGTAAGCCTAAAAGACAATTCAGTTGCCAAATCTTTTGGTAGTCTGGATAGGAAAAAGATGACCTCTTCCTTTGTTCCTTTTAGACAGTTCTCTTTACCTTCTTTATGCACATGAGGGACTGTGCATCTAATTCAATTTAAGGCTTATGTCAGATACCAAAAATAGAAATGTATCACCCAGGAGAGAGGGCGAGGACAAGATCAGAAGGCAAGTCAGGTGTCTGACTCAAGCTCCTTCTCCATGCCATCCACTTTTTCTGTTGATGATAGAGGTTGCTGAGGAAAAGCAGCTTCCTAATGTCAGCATCCTTGCTAGCTACCAGCTGTGAGGCTTTTCACTCACCAAGGATAATTACAATGCTGTACTTGATCGCTTTCACCTTTGCCCTGGATATGAACCCACGACTGGTGTAGCCACTGGAGGTTCTGCCACCTGGGAAAAGAACAGTTCAGCTAGTGAAAGCATAGGACTGATGTGTGGATGTGTCAGCATGTACCTTGACAGGCAGTACAGGAATACACAATCCCATCTTTCCCTGGTGTCAGTCAGGACCTCAGTAGTTCCTGAAATTTGGACACTTGCAAGTCTGCTCAAGATGGACAATCAAAACCAGAGCCACCCAAAATAAAAAGGGAAAAAGTAAGCAGAGTAGATCTTCCCAAAGCATTGAGGCACATGTAGTCTTGAGATGGAATACTCAGATCATTTTATAGCTTTCTGTGGCCAGGAATTTCTGCTCTTGAGCAAAATTCAGACTTGCAAGAACATGTGAAGACACAGAGAAAGTGTTGCAGAGTATATGCTAGAAAAATCTATTCTGGAAATGGACAAAGTTATAGGAATTCTAACTTTTAGAATAAGTAGGTTTTACTTTTTATTCATTTTCTCACAGATGTTTCCTATTATGTCTCTAAAGAGAATTTAGTGTCAAAGAAAGTAAATAATGTAGAAATGAGTTATGAATTAACAAATACAGAAACCCTATTCCCACAGCAACGATGGGGGCACATGACACTGCATGTTCAAGCACTCCCAGATTTGTGAGGATCAGCTGGAATTGGATCACAAAGCTGGAGTCACAGGTATGCTGAGACTCACCAGGACAGCTGGCTATGATGACACCCTGAGCTTTGCTCTTCGTCCATATGGTTCGAATCACAATTGAGTATATGACACTGCAGAAGGGGAAGAGTTGCTGGCATTAGGCACAACAAATTTAACAGATATCCTGGTCATTTGTGCTCTAAGAATACACTTATCTATGTGTAAGGACTTCACAGAGATGGTAGGACTGCATAGGAATAAAAATAGTAAATGACAATAATAATAATAAATATGATATTACTCTCCCGCACTATTTTTCAGAAGGAGATCTGAAGCCTTTTCACCATGGGAGTCCTTATGGTTGTCCTGGCTTTGTAGATGTCAAATCTAAGGCTCAGAGGAATGCAGTGATTCAGCCAAAAATATTTCAGGCAAGAGCTTTTTGGTGATTTTGATCTAGCCAATGCCAAATCCATCTGAGTATCAGCCCTAGAACACTAGCTCTGGTGAGAGAAGCAAGGGAGGGACCTGGTTTTGCTGTATGTACACTGATTTTGCTGTTACTTTTTGGGTATGAAGCTGGTGAATAAAATTTCACCCTGGGGAATTTGATAAGGGCAGGATCCATGACAAATGCAAATAAATACAGCAGTGGTCAGTTTTGGGTCTCAGGGCCCTATGGTGGAAATCAAGGAGGACAGAAGTGTCAGATAAATGGGAAGAGTTAGGTGATTCAAAACCAGATCCACCACAATTTGCATATTTAGAGAGGTTTATATACTTTCAATAGGAAAGATGAAAAGTACGCTAGTACACAATGACCTTGGATAGTTATGGACTTTCCCTATGCAACAGCCAATCTGGACTTCTATTGGTTTAACTTAGAATAGATAAAAATAATTCCTTCAAGAGGAAGAGCTGTTTAAACCCACGTCCTGCTTGAGGATTTTAATTGCCATAAACCTTAGTGGTCCTTATGTGTAAAAGGTGCAAAGAAGGATGACATAATTTCAGGGTGTTTTATAGAGGCAAAAATGTGTCTTACTGTTATGTGGCTTCTTTTTTTTCCCAGATGAGGCATTATTCTTATTAGTCCTTTCAGGCTGATATACTAGTCTTTGCTACAGCACCCTCAATTGCTAGACATGCTTGCAAAGGCAGAATTTGTGCTCAAAAACTATGAAGATTTGGAGGTTTCCTTTTTGTGGAAGTTTGAGCCACCTGGTTTCCAGGCTCACTAGGTGAGAGCTGTAAATTCAAAGTGCAGTCTGGGCTGTGAAGGGGAGCAGTAGCCTCCTTGCCCAGTGAGGGGTTTGCTCACATCTCCCGTGGACCACAACTTGCTCTCCTTAATCCCTTCAAAAGTCCAGCTTGGTTCCCAGCTGATTTGAACATTTTCCTTTTATCTCCTGGCTTTTCAAGAGCCTGTTTATTTAACAGCTCATACACTTGAGAGTTTCTTTGTACTTTTTACAGACAATGGTGAAAAATTCATGTACCGTTTCTCCTTTGATTGTTCCAATGAATCAGAATGTATTACAATGATAATTGTTGTCATCACAAAATTTTTACCAGCTCACTCTTAAAAGTCCTGTTTCTATTTTCTTCCTAGCCTACTATCTGTAGCCTGACCTCTTTATTTGCAGTTCAGACAAATAATGTCCTCTCTGACGCAGATTTTCCTTTGTCCAGCAGGACACATTCAGAGTTTCTTAAGCATCAGGACAAAGGAGTCTAACTCTGTAGTCAAAATATTCAGACTCTCTACTTTCAGCCAAATGCCATAAGGATTGAATTATGAAGCCAGGCTTCTCACTTGCTTTCCCTTTGACCCCAGAATTCCTGCCCTCTTGGCTGCAGAGTCTGGTAGGGGTATGTCTTTTGCCAGATACATTGGAGCATCTGTCTTCTCATTGGCATTTCACATATGAGATTACATGCTGATTGATTTGAAAACTTAACTTCTAGAACTCCAGAGGAAAGCTGACTTCTTGTCTTCATCCAGCAGCTTATAAAGTGCTGCCAGCATAGTGGATCTGTGTGGGTGTTTTTGCCTCTGTTCATCTTTCTTTTCTCTGTAGCTGAAGCCACTGGAGCCTCCCTTATCAGGAGTGGACCAGAGGTGGTGTAAAGCTGCTCAGGCTGGGTGTCAGGACAAGTCGCTTGTCATGCTAGGTAAACTTCTGAGCAACTCTTGGGCCAGCCACAGTTATTCATTTATGATTTGATCTCTCTGGGACTCCAGTTTGTAGTAGTGCCTAACCCTTTTTTTTCCCCCCAGCAATGCTGGCATGGAGCTGAGAAACTGGACTTTACAGAAATGTGTTACCTAAAGCATAGGATCATAATAGACAACTTCATGCGTGTTTCAAAGCCACAGAAGTAAAAAGAGGGCTCTTGTGGAAGAGAAGTGTTGTTCTTATGAGGGAAAAGCAGCTTTTTTAGAATACATTAGTGGCTGCTTTCTTTCTTCTAAAAGGTGGCTGGAGGAGGATGCAGAGGTTGGTCAAAGAAATTCTCACTTGAAAAATGAAGTGTCAGATGAGCAAAGAGTAGCAGGGAACAGATTGACAAACTGGTGTTCAGAGGGATATTTGGAAATGGTCTGCACCATTCCAACCATATCCTAATCTCTGTTCCCTTCCTTTGGATGTTGAACTGCTCTGCCTTCACTGCCAAGATGTAAAACACATTGCCACAAAGCTCTTTTTCCAACCCATGTAACACACCTGCACACTGCCTGCCCTTATCTCCACTGAAAGCACTGGGAGATGGAATGTGCAGCTCTTGACGTCCAGATGTTGTCAGGCTTCTTTGTGTCTGTAAGTGCACTGGTCTTCCAGCCCAGGTTGTAAGTGAGAGACTAATGAAAGGGTACTAAGGTGGAAAAGTCTAACCTGAATGGAAAATTCATCCAAGCCATTCTGAAAAGTAGCTGCTCAGGCTTTGAAGGTCACAGGGTAGAAAGAACATGCTGTTGATCTGAAAATGTGATGATTTTTCTAACCCTGATAAAACTCGTGTCTCGAGAGGTGGCAGGAAAATACAAAAATATGGCTCACATTATGGATGTATCTCAGAAATGAAATTCTTCATATCTCCAAAAACAATTTAGCTTGATCCAAATGATAAAGGTTTAAGAGGCATGTTCATCATAGCCTGCTATTAGTTAATGGTGTTGTTTAATATGGCCCATTGGTAATTACAGCATTTTTTATCCATGTAAATATGTAACTTATGGTTAGTCACACAAATGCAACTGTGAATAATCACACTCAATCTGTATTTTTAATTCATCGACCACTTTTTTCCTTCTCTCTCTCTCTCTCTCTCTTTTATTTCTTTTTTTTTTTTTTAATAAAATATCTTCTGGTAAAGCTGTGTACTGGTATTAACAATCATAAGTGTTAGTGATCTGCCCACTCTTTAAATGCAGATTTTTTTTTAAGTAAATAATTGCACTATGACAGCATCCCACACAGCCTCAGTATTTTCTAGTAAAATGAGCCTTTACCATGGCAAAAGAGCACTTAAGTTTCCTGTTAATTAGTTCTATTTATCATCCAGTATTGCCTATTGTTCCTTATACTTTATTTGTGCAAAGTGACGCAGCCGCTTTGTTTTATGGCAGCTAATTTACAGCATTATTTGTCTAAAGAGAAAAGGAACCTCATCTGAACAAACCATTGCAGGCACATGTAATGGGTAAGTGAAGAGACGGGCAGATATTAGAAAGTATGAGCAAGATCTAGGGTTTTTATTTAGAAATGGAAATTGCAGGCAAAAAATAATGGCCTCATTGAATCAAGTTCAAAAATGACCTTTGGTATTTTTATTAATGGCATTTCCAGTCCCTTTATTTGATTTAATTCGGAGAAATGCCTTTTATTTAATCTATTTTTTATTTCATTGCCTTGGGTTTAATTCCGTATTTTTCCTTTCAGCTGATTTCGGGGTTTTTTCCTCTTCTAATTATTTTTCAGCTGCTCCAAAGCAAATGTTCTCTTTGGAGTTTAGATTTTAAACAGCAGATGGATATCTTTTTCCTCTGTGCTTCAAGAGGAGCTTTAGCAATTTTTTTTTTAAAACATGAGTTTGCAATGAGTTTGAGTTATATTAGGTAAATGTCTATGTATTAGATTTATAATATTAAAATATAAAAAACTATATTTAGCAATCCTGAATAACAGCTAATAACCTCTGAATTTCTGGACACTCAAGTGCCAGGACATAATTATGTTTTGGCACAGACTAGCAATGCAGAATAGAAACACAGTAGCTCTTCTGTGTCCCCATCACAGGTTCGAAGGGGGGCAGGTGTAAAAAATTTGCAGGAGAGCAGCCTGTAATCTTGATTTGACCCATAGTTAACCTCTGTTCAACAGCACCCCAGAGGCTTTCAACAAGATACCAAAGATACCATTTGAGCTTTGCTTGGTGTATTTCAGATTAGGAGAAAAGGCTTTGGTTATAGCTGATGACATTTGTCCCAGAAGAAAAGAGAACTAATTACTGCAGGTTCCCTAATTACTTTTTTTTTAATTTGGGGGAGGTTTCATAGGTTAATAATATCAACTGCAGAAGAAGTGGTAGAATAATGTAAATAAGAGTGAACAACCCAATTTTTTAAGCACTGTATAAAAATACCTGAGTCAGGATCTGTGGGTCTTCCTGTACAACACGGAGACAGTGGGGACAAGGGAAGTTTTAATATGAAAAGAACAAATATTCTCCACTTTTTTCAGCTCTCAAAGATATCCACACACTTGGGTTAAAAATACCAATCATAGCTTTTCATTTTCTTTTCATTATTCAGGTCTTGTTCACTGGTATTATAATCAGATAAAAAAAACTTGCTGAAAAACCACAAGCTCTTTGATAACTGATTGCTGATTCTCTAGTTGTGAAGAAGTAGTAGGAATAGACCTCAGAAGTATTAAAATATTTCAGGCTGCTGCAGTTTTCTTCATAAATTACCTTACTGTATATACATTTTTTAAAATGCAGGGGCTGAGTGGGAGAAAATGCTATGTTGTTCTGGTTCGTGTTTTGGCTTGGAATCTGTAGGGTTTGCTCCCTCCACATCTGGGGGTTTAGCTTGTCAATGGAAGGGTTTTCCATGGTGAGCATAAGGTTATCAACTAAATAATTCATTCCATGGGCTGCAGTGTTATGAATAACACAACTCCTGTGAGTTAGTTGAAGGCTGCCAGTAACACGTGAAATCCACTCTACTGAGAGAGCCGAGGGCTGGATGAGAGAAGCTTAAAAGATGATGGTGTCTGGACTGTAACAAGTGAAAACAGCTCAGCCAAAGCAGCATATCTAGTGTGGAATTAAGTCCTGCACCTGAAAAGTAAGATTTTATCCTTTGTATGCACTTCAGATGAACAGCACCAGAAAAAGTGCTGTCATCAGTGAACTGCTTTGCTCTGGAGGTTAGGTTTTCAGCAGATTCAGGCAGCAGAACTAATTAAGAATTAACTCTGCCAGCCAGTGTCCCACATTGCATCAGACATCTGCCATGCAGCTAAATCAGAGTGCTTCAGCAGAGAAAATAAAGTAGCTGCGCAAACAATATGAATTCTTGCAGAAAAGGTTTAATTTTTTTCCCTGTGTGCACCCTGCCTCTCTTCCTCAGTAAGTGTGGTGTATGCCTTGGCTTCTGCCTTATATGTATTCATGGCTTCTTTTACTGATCCTTGACTTTTCAGTTGCACTTTTATGGATCTTCTCTCCATTTTTATGTTGTGAATTTTTTAAACTAATATCTTTGGCTAAAGGTCGTTAAATTAAAAAAAAAAAAAAACAAACACAAAATGCCTTCCTACATTTATTAAATAACACCTTTCATTTTATAAATAATCTCTTGACAGAGGAACACACAACTGGAATGTACATGATCTCTCTCACACTTATGAAATAGCATCTCATTTATCATCAGCCTCCTGTTCACCTGAAAGTATTGGGTGGAACAAAACTTTTACAGAGAAACCGAGTCCCTGGAGATGTTAATAGCCATTCCTGCTGTTCTTGAGCCACAAACTGCTTACCAGAGTATTTGTATGCTGCAGCCACATCAGGTGGATTAGTTTTAAACTCCTGCACTGCCAATGATTTTTAAAGAAATAGATGTCACACCTTCAGGCTATGTTGCCAGGTGTTTTACAGATACATCAGCTGGGAAATTGCAACTTTCAGTTTTGTGCTTGAGACTTAAAAAAGTGTTCTAAAAAATAGCTATTTCTTTCCAAATTGCATGGCATTTTTTCATAATGTCTCTGCTGACCTTGCCCTGATGCTAATCCTCTTTTTCTGTGGTTTTAGTCAATCCTCTCTGTTCTGAAGAAAATAGTATCACTGACAACTAGAAATAAATGAGCACAAAATAAATCATTCCCTGCACCACTCCCCTTCCTTCCTTCCTTCCAGTGCCAGACACCATTTTGGATCTGTCAAATATCTGACTTCTGCTGGCAAGGACACAAGAGCATTTGTATTAATAAACACTGAAACCGGGAATGTTTCTGGGCAGGTGATGGACACTGCACTGTCCCTGGCTCCAAAACCAGTGGTTTCGGTTCCTGTACTGCCATAAAGTTCTTGTGTGAATGTGGCTTAAAGTTAAAGCCACAAAAAAATTTAGGATGTTTTATTCATGTCTCAGATGTCAGGGCAATCTCATGAAATGCCAGTTTCACTGCCTTTCTCTTTCCTCTCATGTCTTCATCACCTTCTTGCTTCTGGGGATTTACTGTAAAGCAAGTCACAGGGCTGATCTGGTTTGAATATCTTTCTTTGGCAGGGAGGAGGGGAGCATAATGTCAACAGCTCTGAAATATTTATTGCTCTGTAGCTTGCCTTTTCTTGCCAAACAAGTATAGATGGCGTGTAAAAGGAGTGGCTGGTCTGTAACAGAACCATGCAAATCTGTATGTTTGAGTGTGAAAGAGATGTTTCACACACCTATGGAATGACTGGTAACTGGGCAGGCTGTAGGGCTTTTTTCCTGAAATACTTAAGATGCTGGCTAGAGTTTCCCAACTGCTACCTATTTGAGAAAGCCCATAAAGGAGCCCCTTTCACAGCAACAGCCAACCTCAAAATTTTCTAGTGCCATTTCTTTTCACTGTTAAATTGCTTTTTCTCTGTGCAGTGTATGATTATTGTTTTTGCTGCTACTGCTGGGCTGCAGATCTACCCACGTTTTTATTTACATATTCCCCAGAATATTTTTTTGTATATCGAAAACTAGGCTGACTTTCAGAGACAGGAAAACATGCAGAGAAATGATCCCACCTAGGAAAGATATCTTCAGAGTAGTTTTTCCTCTCATCATCCTGTCCTTTCTTAAAGGAGAACTTCCTTTTTTTTTACTGTATCTGTGCAATCTGGCACAAAAATTGGAAGGTTTAGCAAACTGACATATTATGAGCAAAGTGTAAAAATCATCCCTTCTCTCCAGGCAGCAACACTGGTCCATTTTGAATCCATATCAAAAAGTCAGCTAGATGAGTTCAAGAACGACACGGTTTTGATTCTATCAGAGATAAACTTGTTGCCGTTAAAAGCTACAGAACTTAATCTCTGTGGTAGAACAGTAATAAAATTCAAGGCATTTATTTAGATTATGTAGTCAGTCCTGCCATCATCTACAAGAGATCAGCCTCTGCCCACCCCACTCTCACCCAGGGTACTAACGAGCAGGAAGATGAGGGAGACTCCTGGCTCAGCACTTGTTGGAAAAGCATATGGACGAAGAGATAAATCTAAGGGGCATTGCAAAACTAGCTCTTGTCTCAGAGTCCAAGTAGCCTGTCACCAAATTATGGGGGAAAAAAAAAAGGAGTCCCAGCAAGACCTGCTTGCTGCTGACAAGAAGAGATGGACACCAAGACATATGATATTAACCTTTCTGGTCAAAGAAAGAAAAACAAGAGCTCTGAGAACTGTCACTGCCACTGGCAGCATTTTGAGGCAGTTAGGAAGCCTCACTCCTGTTCCACAACTGATTTTGACTGCTCTTTTGCATTGGTGGCTCCTCATGGCTAGTTAACTTCTGTTTAATGGCAGTGCTCTAGAAGGAGGCTGATCACAAAGCTCAGTCTGCAGTATTGATATACCTCAGTTTAATAGAGTTTCTGCAGATTATCTTTGTGTTTTGAGGTACATCTGTCTCAAATATCTGCAGCTTAGGTTTCCTATTACAAAACCAGAAGAATTACATTTGTTCACATTTTAGGAGTAGTTGGCAATTTCAGCACTTGGAGATTTCTTTCCAATCCTGGTGAAGGAACACTTGTGGAGTACAGTGAAGCTAAAGAGCACTTCAAGTTAATTTTAGTTTAATTAGTGTTAAGTGCAATTTCCTGTTCTTGTATTAAAATTATCTTTTTGTAATAATGGACAAATAATCATATGGGGTTTATAAAGATATCTTTCAAGCCTGAAGCTGTGGAGATAAGTGGACACACTTAGAGATTCATTCCTTTTTTCAGAGAAAATGTTTCTGGCTGTTAATACCACACAGAGAACAACCAGGGCAAGTACAACGACCCGTGTATTATGTGATAAAAACCAAAGCAGCTATGCAGCAGGTATGGAAATGAAATTGTAATGAATGAGTAGAAATTAAAGCATTAAGCTGATTGCATACTTGACAGCTTTCACCACATGCTTGCCAACTGGGGTTCAGACTTACCTGATAATGATCAGAGGGATGAAATACACCAGGAAAGCCACAACTGTCATGTAGGGGATCCAGTAGGACTCATCAGGCCAGAGAGCCCAGCACTGCACTTCCCCATTGGAGAGCTGCCGTTTCCCAAAAATAATCAGAGTTGGTATGGAAAACAGGAAAGAGAGGCTCCAGGCCACTCCAATAAGCACTTTCGCCTGCTTTTCTGTGTAACAGAGTCAAACAGACAGTGTCAGTGGGGTTGTTGGTGCAAGTGAACCCTTGCAGCACTATTGACAGAAAGGCAGGGAGGAGGAGTAAATTCTGTGAAGAAAGGGAATTTTAGGCTGCAGCTGGCTGATGCTGAAAAGACTTCAAAAGAGAAAAAGGATTTCATCTCTTTCTCATGATAAATCGTCATGTCATTATGAGCTTGTATTTTGCAAGTTTTATTTAAGGATGCTTAGGGCCTGTTGAACCTGAAACACTGTGAGAAAGGCATTGGTCAGGGTCAGCAAGTCAGAAACATGAAATGCAAATGGTACCTCTGTGGCACCAAGAGAACATCATTAATGCATGTAAAGGACCTCAGGCCAGCCCTACTGCATGCCTAGTGATGCAGCTTGAAGTGAGAAAGATTGCAAAACATTTCCTATGAGGAAAAAGAAAATGCCTCAGTTCAGGGTCAGAACAAGACTGCACAACCAGCTGCCTTTAACTCGATCTGCAACTTTACTATCCCAAAGAAACATGGACCTGAAGAGCCTGAGCATCTCCTACACTTCTCTTTATAATGGTAGAGATCAAATTTAGCTCATGCTGATGAACCCAAGACATGCCAGGAGTGGACTGCTAACCATGAGACGGGGCAGACAACAGTGTTCAAGTGCCCAGCCCTGTTTTATCTGCTGCAAAATACAGGGAGGTCCTACTGGACCTCATGGTGAAGAACAGGAGCTAAAGGACCCCCAAACCTCCATCAGGTTTGGGTTACTGCATCCTCTTGATTTCTGACCACTGCCAAGTGAGGAAACACAAATGATGGCACCCACAAGATTTTGTAAATATCAATGGGTTGGAGCAAAAAACTCAAGGCTTTAGTTTTCAAAAACCTGCAACTTCTGGCTAAATTCCAGTTAGCTCTAGCTGAAAAGTGTGGGGGAAAAGGACTGATCTGTGGAGTACCCATGATTATCAGTGACACTTATTCCTCCTCAGCCAGATTGCAAGAGGGACAGATGGGGACAGATTTTTTTTTTTTATCTGGGGAGCTTTACTGTTCAAATACTTTATTGTCCTAAAAAATACCCGAGGTTGTGTGTGAAATAGAAAACCACTTTAAATTATGCATATCAAGAAGAATGTCTTTCCTCCTTGAAGCTCAAAGAGCAATATAAAAGCATGTGGGTGAAACATTCAAAAAGTAATTTTATGCTTTATAAAACATCAGTTGCAAATACTCAGTTATCCTGCTCATTTTTAAATGCTACCCACGTTCAGGAAAGTATGGTCTTGCTAATCTAGGGCTTAAGGGAACTCTGATGACATCTGCATAAGTGAGAGGGTTAAATTAAAGCTATAAATATTGTACAGGCAAAAGAGAACTGTGAAGTTTCCCAAAGCATAACAGAATAAATTTAGCAAAAGGAATATTGAGAATAAATTTCAGAAAATATTTCCTGACAAAAAGGACATTTCAAATGTGAGCTAACTACTTAAACTATAATCATGCAAGCCTCAGTGGGGCCCACCTGTGTTTTTCTAACTAAAAAAGATCAGAGCTGGAGAAGAAACCTTATTTTTTTGTACTGTATATTGAACAGAACTAAGCAATTTTGGTTGGGCAAGAGTGGTATTTCTTTGTGTTTAATAATACTTTTCCTGCAATGTTAATTTATTTTTATTTTTAAATGTTCCTTGCATTTGGTAGAATATGGCCTTGCTAGTCTGAAGAGCTTTATAGGGCACTGATAGGTAAGCAGATTTTTGTTTTATTAGAATAATGTTAATTTTCCACCTCACCAGCAGGGCTTTTTTTATGCTGCATTTTTAATAGTTGCTCTAATATGCTCTAAATGCCAGCACATCACATAACTAGAGCTGTATCAATTATAAATGAAATCAAACAAATAACTTTGAAATACAATATTCTGTTGAACCAGTCTGAGCACTTTCCTTTAGAGTTTTTCAAACTGTGGTGGCCAAGACTAAGTCCCAGGGCTGGAGTGGGAATCTCAGCTGTGAGCTCTGGCTCTGGCTTTCCTAAAAGACATCACAGATGTGACTGTCCCCTTTGCTCTGCTTCCACCATCCCTACACTGTGACAATGAGTTTGAGTACATCTCTCTGCTCCCAGCAATATGGGACAGGGGATCACTTCTTGGAAGGCACTTTGCTTCCTGCCATCAGGAATGTCAGTGCTATGCAATCCTTTGATAAATTGAGTGCCATCTTAAAATTAGATTTTAAATCCAGAGAGAGCAGAGCTATTCCAGAATCTCAGTGATAGCACTGTTTTCAGCCCAAAGCCACACAAGGTTCCATTTACACCTTTTTGGGTTTTGTCATTTACTCAAGCAGTTCTTTTTAATCTGTCATTTGGTTCACATGTTGCTTGCATATACCTTTCCAACATGATGAAGTATTCACAAAATGTTTTCTGCTATAATTTCTCAGTTTCTTTTCTTTTTGACCTTTATTTTACAATTTTTTTCTTAATACGCTTTCTGTTCTAGAATTAGGTGTCTCATGGTAAAAGCTCTAGGGTTAAAAAGCATATTTCTTTCCCATACTGCACTTTCTCTGGTCATTTATGTATTTGCAAAGTACAGAATATTCAGCGGTTGAAGCTTGTGTTCTTAAAAACTGTGCAAAGAATAGCTCATTGCAAATACTTTTTAACAGGACTTGAGGCTAGTAGCTAAACCACAATTTAAAAAAATTGTTTGACATTTTCAAAGTGGAATGTTTGATTTTTTTTTCTAAAATGCTATTTCAAGGTTACACGGAAACATAATTTTTCAAATCAGTAAGAAGAAAGAACTCTTTTGTTTCTTGATTGAAGGATTTCGGGGGGATGAGTGTTTCATTTTGCAAAGAAATTTGCCACAGGTTGACTCAGAACTGTTCATGAAGTTCCTCTGTGTCATCACCAATGACAAAGATTTGTAAATCTCTTTGTTCTCTATCTGTAGAATAGCTAAGAGGGCATTTCAAAAGCATCCCACACGGCACCTCTGCAAGGAATAGCTGGGTGCAAAAGGTGATTATTTTATGTATATTCCAGAAAGTTGCTATGATAAGTATAACTCTCTAGACCCTTCTTTTTGCCTTCTTTATTCCTTTGAACATGGTCTTTGCTCATGCATCAGTGTGTAGCCAGACCTTGCAAGAGGCAGATGGGCTTTGTCAGTGTTCTTTCTGCTTGTGACCTTTTTCCCCTGACCAGAGCTGCACCCAACTGATGTTTGCTACCCTCGACTGGGGGCAATGTCCTCTCTTCTCCAGTTAAAAAAAAAATCAAAACAAAACAAAACAAAACAAACCTTTATGGTATAGGTATAGGAAATGGGATTTAAAAAAGGCTTTTACGAAGATTCAAAGTGATTTTTTGTGGGTTCTTTTTCAGCTTCAAAGTGCTTTTCAAAGATTACCCATCAAATTCTTTACTATACCCAGGTGGTTATTTAAAAAGTGCTGCTTTTCCTGTACCATGCATGAAGAAGAAATGCCAGCAGCTGTCCCACAGCTCATCCTGCTCAGCCAGCAGGTTTATGAGCACCCACCCTGCCTGGTTTATGAGCCCTCCTGAAGGAGTTGTAAAGCAATGCCACCCCTCCCAAAGCCCACTGGGAAAACCTTGATATCCATCTCCCTGTTCTGAAAGAACTGATCTGCACGCTACGGAGTATAAAGCTAAATTTCACACAAGTATTTGAAGCTTTCAGGTCTTAACATCTGCCAAAGCTGCACCACTGTCTCAGCTGTGATTGACTCACAGGTTTTTAAGGCCAGGAAGGACCATTAATCTGAGCCCCTGAATAGAGCTGTCTGGCAAAAGCCATCATTACTCCAAAACAAGAATGGTATTTGCATCTGATTAAAGCACGTCCTCCAGACCTCACGGTTCTTGTGACTGTTCTTCCTCCCCACCTGCTGTCTCTGTTTCTTCACTCAGTGCAACATACTTAATGCCCCACTTTGGCTCTGTGGGAAAGAAAAAATTTTGTTTAAACTGTACTGCTAAGAGGCCAGGATACATCTGAGTGCTGTAAAAAAACCTGAAACCAAAGAAACAGAGGAAATTATAAGAAACAATAGATATCCAAATTTATATGCTATCTCTTTTGAAGATACATCAAACTGTTGTATGAATTCTCAGCACCACGCGCTCCATCCAAGTTATTTTTTAATGTGAATAAATAGACAGTATAGCTTCTACAGTCAGTAAAGTGGAATATGGGATAGCTTTTGTCCATTAAATCCTGAAAATGCTGGAATATAACAGTGGAAAACCACTATACTTTTTAAAATGTCATTTCATTCTTTGCTAACACAATACTTACAAAAACTGCTGAGGGCTAGGCGGAGTTTAATAAATCTTGAAACCTCAGCTACTTTGTCATTTGGAAATTGTAAGAGTTCAAAAGTGGCTAGAGCAGGAATGAATAATTCATAGCAACAAGGTTAAGAATTTTGAAAACTAAAAAATTATCCAACAATGTCTACAGCAATAACAAGGTAATGAAATTCTCCTACCTCCTTGCAAGAACTTCATGGGGTAAACTATGGCATGATACCGGTCTATGCTTAGTGACACAAGGACGTAAGTTGAGGCATAGAGAAGGACCACCTGGGGCAGAAAGTATAACAAGACAACAGTTGAGACACATCTATTGCAGAAGGTGATGTCAACAAGAACTCTGAGCTGGGAATGTTTCAAAACTTACCAAAAGAAAAAACCAAACCAAACCAAACCAACAAACAAAAAAATATCCTTGTGTATTCACCCAGGTATTTTTCCTTTTTCCTGTCCAAAAAATTTAAAATATTTAATATGCTTTAACTAATGTATTTAACCTTTAAATGAACATTTTCAACATTTAACACTTTTGCTGCTAGAAAAAATTCTACACAACATTTTTGCCAGAGTTTACTGCTATGGGGGCAAAAAGGACGAGGTTTTTATACCTGGAAGTAGCGAACGACCCTGCAAACGATATCAGGGGCCATGAAATCTCCAGTGTAGCGCCAAATGATGTCAGTCATTATGTTGATGAGTCCTGTGAATGAATCTACAAAGAAATTAAGTGAAGAAGCATTGAAAGAAGCAAATACCTGACTTCGGGTGAACCACAGAGGCAAGTAGGACCTGTGGGATGTATCAGCTCCCCAGTCCTAGGGGCAGTCAAGCCATGACCTCTCAGCCTGGTACGCTAGAGGAGCTGGGAAAGCCTCAGAAAAAGACCCATAATTAGTGTCAGTGTGTCAGCTTGATTACAGCTGTGACAAATACTGAACCACTTAATGTCCTTTATTCTTGATCTGTTATTTCACTTTAAAAAGTCTCCTGCGAAATCACCTGGAGTGGCAACAAAATGCTGCTGAAGTTGGTGGAAATTTTGTCAGGAGTTAATTTGCAAACTTAATTAATTAATGACTAACCGTGCTTTGTCAGCTTAAAGTTAACCTACTTTTGCCTGTACTTTTATATTTGCCAAATTAAATACACCTCAGGCTATCTTTTTCTTTCTTCTTCTTCGTTTTTTTTCTCCTGCAAGAAAATCTAAAGAGATATTCCAGCCTTTGTTCTGTTTCTTATTGAACAAGTGAGTGCTCACAGAAATGCATATTTTACAAACGAATCACAAGAACTGGTACTCCTGTCTTACATATAGGTAGTTAGTTTTTATCCTTACATATGGATAGTAAGTTTTCTCTTTAAAACCAGCTTCTCTCACTTGGACAAGATAAATGTGTTCAGTGCAGTCCATGGAAGAAAATGTGTACCAGTCCAGTGTGCTGCCACTTCAAGTAATGTGTCATGTTGCTCCTCTTGCACAGATTACCACAAAGGGAGAAAACAGGTTAGGAAAACTTTTCATGCAATTTTTCAGGACAAAACCAAGCAACATGAAGAAAAAGCTTCAATCTATATTAAAAAACTCCTTAAAATGGTGAGGTAACATGTCTTGCTACCATTGCTATCATTTTGCTACCACCACTTTACACATTCAAAAACCATCTCTAAATTTTAGTGTGATGAAGATATTTCAACCCCATATCAGAAGATTTTGATTTGAAATTTATGCCTTTGGAAACAGGGATTTCAACAATTTCAAAAAACGTTTTGAGAAATAAACAGTTTGGGACAGTATTTCCAAGCAAATAGGCATGTGTTTTGCAAAATAGGTTTCTTCTAAGCCCTTTGATATTACAGAAGTTTCAGATATTTCCAGCTGGAAATTGAGATTTCAGCTTAATGTTTCAAAAAAAACCAACCTGTTTGGCTTCACTGGAAAATCTGGTTAATTTTTTCTGTATCAGTAATTCTTTATCTCCTCGTTTTCTTTTTTCATTTATCTTCTTCTTCAAGGCTCGGTTCAAAATTAAATTAGTGTAACTACATTGCCTCCCTCCTTATGACTACTGTTCAATTAATACTGGTTTGCTCTTTATTCTTGCAGCATTTCCCAGCCCCATTTTCTCTCTCTTCTCTCCTCCCCTGCCTCCAGAGAGAGGCTGGATCGGAGACAATCTCTAGAAGGAAGTCTGTGGTTTGAACCATTAAGTTAAGTGTTGTTCATTGATTAGGGTGATGGAGTAAGGAATGATTGTCCCGCTGAGGAGTACAGTGGCTTTAAGACTTTACTGAAAAGACTGTAGGTATATAAATAAGGTGGTCTTTGAAAAAAACACAATTTAAGCGTTTCAAAAATTGAAATGCATCCTCCAGCAGTGGTTCCAACCTATCCCTTTCTCTTTCCTTACTCCTGAAGTATTGATTCATATTCTCTCTCTCTCTCTCTCCAGTAATGAAATATATATTGGTTCAAAGTATTACACATCAATAGAGTTTCACCTCAGGGTATCCTCTGGCTTTTGATGGTCTGAGCATCTGCCAAGCAGGTGCTAAATCAAGGCTCAGCTTTCCTCAGGAAGGGGAGGGCACAGAGGCTGCCCTCTCTCCTGCCAATCTCTGTGCTCTGAAAGAGGAAAGGGAAGGAGAAGGGATGGCACCTCAGCTACCTCCTCATTTCTCTCTTCTCACGGCCATTTTCCTATCCCTTTTCAATGCATCAGGAGAATGCTTTAGAGGTTCATCCTGCAGCTGTGGCAGGAGATGGGACAGCATCCTGGTGGTTTCCTTAGGTAAGCAATTTGGCAGTCCCAGACAACACACTTCCAGCTTACACCCACATCAGCTTTTTAGCTTGCATCAGGAGTGTGGTTTTGGCCTGTGGATGGCCCTCACTTCACTGGCTCATGTGAGAGATATCCGCAGGGGAATGAACCTTTGTTTGCTGATGCTTGGCCCAAAAGTACTCTCCAGTTGCCCTCCTTACATCCCACACCATACAGCTACCAGCCAGTGCTCAGGCTCAGGAAGCATGGCAAAGTTTATGCAGCAGAAGCAGATCCCTCTCTCGAAATATGGAATGTGGATATCAACTCTGTCTTTTTCACGTTACAATCTCTACCCACTGTGTGTCATTAACTACAAATATATCTATAGCCTTAAGTACTTCAGGAGCTTTAAAGACAACTCAGGATTGTCTTTCCCTTGAGAGCTGTTGAGTGAGGTTTTTCAGGTGATTGCAGAGGCTTTTAAATTAGGCTTAAACTTCACAGCTTTTTTTGCGCTGGCAGCCTCAGCTCCTCTCCCCCAGCAGTATGTTTTAAGAGCTCCCTGTGCTGAATTTCAGAATTGCTGTGGGGGGCTCAGCATGAGCCTCCAAGCACGTGCCCCTGAACACAACACACACGTGCATACCAAAGCCAATACTCCCAGCTGGACGTGTGGGCCAAATTTAGCTAGATTCCTCAATGCTCTTTAGTTATAGAAATATTTTCCCACTCAATGCCCTCATGCCCTCCACAGATTTTAGAAATGTCTCTTGTCTTTCCAGTCCTAAAAGTACCAGACTAACTTTTCTCAGAGGATCCTTCAGTCCTCTGCTGCCTGCTCCAGAGGGTGTTTCTTATCTGATCTCTGCAAAGGACCAGGCTCTCTCAGTATGACCACACATGTCTCGAGGATTTGTCCTGCAAACTTTACATGGGCCCACCAAGTAAATAATGTGCTTTGTGCCGGTGATCAGATGGCAAGAAGGGAAAATGCAGGAAACCTACAAATTATGACAAGGGATTGCTATGTGCTGTCCAGACACACAAGTACCTAGTGCAAACCTTTATTAGTGATTTAGACACTAAATGTGCTGCTCATTAATCTGTTATCTTATGCCCGTCACACCTTCAATAACTAGACATTGCATTTTTCACAACTTCACATTTTTTCATACCAGCCTCTTTTCACCACAAGCCCCAACATGCCAGCGTTATAAACCTGGCGCAGAGATAATGAATTGCAGCAGATCTTTTGCCATTGGTAGATGAATCCTCCTCACCCTCGTATCATCTCAGATGCAGTTATATCTATGACCACAGAATCTTGAAATCTTCATTTGCCATGTAATTTGAATTGCTGTAGTAGAGGTCAGTGCATGGAAGTCAGTTGGTTTCAGCAGCAAGGTCTCAGCAGATCACACGTTCCTTGCTTTTGGCAAGCTTACACCTCAAACTGTGTCACTGGATTGCATCAGTGCCATCTTAAGTGATGAATGTCAGGTACAGAAAGCTGGCATAACCAATACATTGCTCTGAACCTCAGTGTCCTCATTACTTTGAGTATCCTCACCACTCCTTACAAAGCTGGTGGCTCGTGTGTTAGATACTTGTGTTCTTTCACTGATGAGTGTTCCTGGGCCAAGCAGCACCAAGATAATTTCTGAAAAACTTTCCTAAACAACCTTCGCTCACAGCTATGTGCAAGCTTGTCATTGCCACTGCCTTCTTCATAGTCTTCCATTTTTTTTTTTAACTAAGCAGTGGTGTGTTTGCTGTGGCACTGTCAGCATTGCTAGGCAACAGTGGGGTTATAGGCCCATTTAATTACTCAGAAAAATAGGCAGGAATTCAATAAATGAAATATATTCTCTTTTGATACAAAATAAAGGTGCCAGCAAGTGATGATTTGTGACTTTTAAGCCAAATGTATATTCAAAGAAGGATACAGATGAAACAGTTCCTTGTTGAAGAGAGGACATGGCACTAGTGTGATAGGAATGGAAGAAGTTTGCTCTTGTGGGAGACTGGATTTTCTATAAACAAATGTAAAAGGAAAATTCCATGAGATTTCAAGAATAAGAAAAAGTAGAGGGAGGTAGGGAGTAAAGATAGCTTTGCCTGGGCAGAGGGAGAGAAGAACAGCGTTGTGGGGTTTGTGCAACTGTACAGGTCTGCAAACCTTTATCTGCCTCCTCCCTGTTTCCACCATGGCCACAGCCAGTCCTCAAAGGCAGAAGTAGTGTCTGCCTAGTGAAATCCTGTCAGGATTTCACTGTCAGTGAAATCCTGTCAGGATTTCAAAATGCAGCATTTTTAAACAGCATTTATCAAAAAGACCAAGAAAATGCCTGAGAAGGAGAAGCACCGTGCTGTTCCCAGAGGAGACTGAAACATGCTGAATATAGAGCTACAGCATCTGTTGTTGGGAAATATGTCAGGTACTGAAACAACCTGTGCAAATCCTGGGCCCTAAAGGCCAACATAACCCAGGTTTTCCATCACATTCAGAAAAATATCTTTGGATTATTTTGCGGGCATGACTGAGTTCAGGCATTGCTTCTACACTTTTGAGCCCAGGAATCACTTGGTTCAGGAGGTGATTGCAGTAGCTTGGGTGATGGGTGCTGCTTCATGTGACTGATCTCAGAAATGTAAAAAAAAATCACTGCCCTTGGAGGAGCAAATCTGAATGTCAGCTTGCTGTTGGTGTAAGTGAAACAAATCTTTGTCAAAAAGCCCTCCACAGAGAAAGAAGTCCATTATAGAAAACAAATGGAGGTAATTAGCAATCTGGCATGGGAATAGACAGGTTACAACTGTCTCAGATAATATGTTCATAGAAATTCATTGACTTGGTGGTATTGCCAAAGGGATGTACCTGTGCAGACTTCAGGATATTCCCTTCATTACAACTAAGGAGGTTCAGACAAAAATCTGCACTACAAGAAAATATCTCTATCATTTTATTATTAGTACTGACACCACTCTTCCCTCAAGACCCTCTACCCTGAGGATGAAAGTCTTTTCTGTCACAAGTGGAAAGCAGATTGCTGGTAAGCTGCGATGGGTTAAAAAGCTCCACATGTCATCTCAGCCGCTGTGTCATTTTCCCCTGATGAGAACAGTTCTATTAAGTTGGATGTGGTGATCCATGACTTCTTGATGACTTGACTTGGTGAAGCTGTGCCTCTTACTAAAATACCCTCTCTCTTTTCATGTCACTTACAGAGTGATTCCATTTTAACAAGGTATATTTTGTTCTGCTATGTGGACAGCACTGAGCTGCACAGGGCAACACAACATTTCGTAAGGCAAGACAAAGGGTAAAAGCTCCTGGTCAGGGCTGAGCATTTCCTATGGCTCATTTTTTTTGGGACCTCATGATGTACATTCCCATCACTTACTACTCCCCAAGAAGCATATCCTCTGTAAGCACTGGAAGCAGCAGTTCACTAACACCTGCCTGCAATGGAGTGATAGACCCTTAAAAACAAAAGTGGCATCACTGCTCTATGACAAAAATGAGGTCCTGTCCATGATTTTTGAACTGATGAGGCAGCCACAGCTCTCTGACCTTACTGCTCTATATCACGCTTGATGTGCTGTCTGCTAATCAGAGTCAGTGCTGTGAACTTGCCTTGCAAGTTAGCAAAACCCATATCTGATATATCTACAGACCTGTGGGTGCAAGCAATTTAAGTTAGGTGTTCTTAGGGGTCCTGGAGATTGGCTTTAGTACAGGCACAGGGCAGAAAGAGCAGGAGAAGCTGCCCTGCCTCCTGCAGACACTCCTGCAACCTGTTTTCTCCCACTCTTCCCACAGTCAGTGCTTTCCACTGAAAATTTCACAGGTGGCTTTGCATGTACCCACTGCACTAGAAATAATTTTTTAACCACATTTCCCAAAAAATACACCCAGCCCTCTGCTGTCATTCAGGAGCTGATAGTGAAATAGGTTGTGTCCCTGATGTGGGTGTCTGTAGGACAAGATACTTATACAATACTTAGAAGATGCCCTTTCAAATTATGAGGTTTTACTGCTCTTTAAATGCTGAGCCACGAGAGCCCAGTGTGTGGCCTCTCCATGCAGTCATGTTGCAGCGTGGGGCTGCGTGTGGAGCAGGGTGGGTGCAGGGGGCCTGGCTGCAAGAGTTGCCCTCATGCTTTGACAGCTTATTCCTCCTCTTCACAACCCCTCCAGGTGCATTTATCTGAGTTTATGGTGGTTTGCAGCCCCTTGCTCCAGCACTGCAGAGCATCTGGGCACCGTGCTGGAGACAGGGCCAACAGGGAGGATGGCTGGCAACCCCAGGAGCTGCCATGAATCTGCCAGTCCTGGTTTTAACTATTGAAGAAGTGTTGATATGAAGCAGATATGACTGTGCTTACGCAGTGCAAGGATCCCAGCTCCCTCCAGAGAATCTCTGGCAGAGGGGCAGAGGTGTCCTAACAACAAAGTTTTTGTGGGGAATCAGCAAGGACACCCAAAAGAACTTTGTTCCATTATGGTGCCTGCATTGGAGCAGACGTTTTGCATTGGAGGAGGAGCAGTTTTGCCACAGGTACCAGCAATGTGTACTGTGCCGCTCTTGGGCATTTTCTCCTTCAAGCCTGACAGCCTGGAATAGAACACCAAGTGTAATATATGAAGCAAAACTTGCTTGAAAATTGTCAAGAGAAAACTTGTTGAATTGACCTGTTAAAGCTATGTGGATTTTCTTGTGGCAGAAGTGGTGATTTCCTTCTCTTTCTGGCTCATAGGAAGTGACAGGAAATTTTGTTGAACTGTGTGAGCATCTAATATATTTGTTGCATTTCTTATATTTCTGCTCTGAGATCCACTTTCTCATGAGATGAGGCAGGCCCTGTTAGGCTAGATGTTGTAAAGGATGGATGCAGTGAGGCTCCAGCCTCACTCCATAGCTCATCCAGGTTGAAAGATGAAAGGCTGACAATAGTATATACTGCACAATACCAACCTCCTAAGAAACAGCACTTACAAGAGAGCTGGAGACCAGGTCTCTAGGAATTAAAATTCAACATGCCCTGCCATTGTGAAAGGCACTGAGGTTTTGTTTAATTTGCCTTTATTAATATATCTCTTCCTACCATTATTTCCTACTGCACTGTTGCTGTGAGGATACAGCTGGAGGGGGCTGGACTGATCCAGCCGTTCTGCCAAGAAGGAGCATGGCACCCACCAAAACAGGGCAGGATAACGGGAACAGCAGCAGCACATCAAATACAGTGCGGGGGTGGGCAAAAAGGAGGGCTTGGTCACCATGTCAGCAGTGGTCTCATTATTCAGAAAAACTGGTTTCTCCCACAAAGCTGAAGAAATGACTGGAAAATTGTTTTCTTGTGAACCAGTCAGGACAGTAAAGGCAAGTAATTTTCATTCAGGTGTCCCATTCTTCAGACCTCTGCAGATACTATGGTTGGGGATTGGCAGGTGCCCTTAGGGGGAATATGCAGAGGCAGATGAAGCTGGTGATAATTCTGAACCCTAGGACAAAGTTTCCTCTTCCCATTTTGTGTTACCTGCACATAGATGAGACCACTGTTTGCTAGTTGAAATATTATTTTGTTGCATGCAGTTGTTCAATGGTTCATTCTGTGTAAAGAGAATGAGTGTCAGCGTAAATGCAGAAGACACACTCCTGTGGATCAATTTGTCTTACTTAAATACAGAAAAACAAGGATATGCCTCCTCAAAAGACAAAGGAATCACACTGTTTGTAATTCATTGCTGCTGTATATATTTCAAGTGGTGCCTGCACTTGTAGAGTTTTACAGAAAAAAGTTATTCTGAGATACCAAGTACCAAACAATTTCATTTTTAATTACTTGCTTCCCCAACATATTGTATATAGATGCTTCTGCTATTTCTTTTGAATCCTAGATACTGATCCTTTTGCCAACTCTTTACCTCAAGTGTTTGAAGGACTGCAGGTTTGTATCTTGGTCACAACAGAAACTGAGTGATTATTCTTATCTAAAAATGTGAATTATCCAAGGAGTATTTTCTGTTGGCATAATTCAGGCACCCAGGTCACTATAGTCATGGATTACCCACACTTCTTCCAACATAGCCTTAGTTGGCTCAGATATTGTTGATGCAGACACTTTAGTCTAAGTAGCAGCGGTAAGGATAAAACCCTCTTTCATCTCTCACACTCAGAGTCCCATGGTGCTCAAGCAGTGACATTGCATGCTGCAGCTTTATTTCTGTTGAAGCTTAGGCTTTCTATTGATGCCTTAAGTTTTAGCTTTCATGTTTTTCAGATCCTTTGCTACCTAGGTGTGTAGTTCTGAGCCTCATATTAAGTGCTGGTAAGCTCTCTGCACAGAGTAGGTAGACAAAAAAAAATCCTTTTCCTGATGAAGACCAAGGGCAATGAGTACAGCATTCAGGCCCAAACAACAGTGGACTGAAGAGAGAAACAAGAAGGATGAGACCTCACAACCTGAAGCTGTAATTGGACAATTAAACCCCAATGTGCAAACAGACCAAAACTTTTATAAAAGTATAACACCTCATGACCAGTTGTCCATTTTGTCTGACTGTTTTAATTCCACCTTGGGTGTAGCCCTGGTCAGGCTCTTGTCCTGCCCAGGAGGACAAGGTGTACCCTTAAAGGCCTTTCTATAAGTATCTACTTTATTCTCTAGCTCTGTTTAGTCTCTGTTTCAGGTCAGCCTACCCAAGGCATCACCATTACAGAATAGTAGAATAGCGTTCATTCTCATTTTTGTGTCTGCTTTGTCCCCCTTGGTGTTTGCTTATAGCATGAACAAAAGCACACTGGTAAGTTTTATTGGTGAATTTCCACATAAAATCATCATGTGGAAAAGGTAGATCAGGCAAACACACACTGAGCTGTTTTCCATTAAATATGTCGCAATGCCAAAACAGGCTGAAAATTTATTACATGTGGTCTGGATCTCAGTCCTGTAATTGAGCTGAACATGGCCAAAATGGACTTCTTAGCATTTGGTCTTAATAGAGCAAATAAGTCTCTGTAGCACCACATGATATCTTTGACCTGAATTCCATAAATCCTATTAATCATTTGTAAACATTTGGTAACCAGCTAGGCAATGGAGTTAAAGGAAGTGACTCTGCAGAGAAAACCTGTAAAACACATGATTGTGTGTTGAACATATTGGCAGGTGATGAACAACCACATGAAAATGTTGGATGTGTTTTCCTACAGCCCTTTGCAAAGATGGGTAAAGGGAAATGTGTCAGTGTTATTGTTAGTGACACAAAGACAATCCAAGTAAATAAATATCACTGCTTTAATATGCAAGAGGGGAATAGAAAAACCCTGATCTTCTTGATGTAACTTTAGTGCTTGCAAAAGCGATTTCCAGAATAATTTCTGTTTGATTGCAACTGGATGTGCTGCAGTACAGATGATGGACTAAAAGGTGCTAATGATGTATTTGTACTTTTGATGTCAAAAATTTAAAGTCATGTCTTTTAATGGGAGCTAATGAGATCCTAAGTGATGATTCCAAGTAAAGCATAGTCATTATGGCCATGCTGTTGGCAGCACCACACTCATGCAATCCTGTTTCTCAGCATTTACTGCTGGTACGTGAAGAAGCCAGGTAGCAAACTCCACACACCTACCTATATTTAACAATAGAAGTCAAACTCTCATGTGGAGTAACTGTAAAATAAATGTCCTCTAAGTCAGGTGACAATCCTGCCTGGATACCCATCAGGGAATCAAACAGGAATCCATAAAATTTAAGCGGTAATGTTTTCCAAGTAAGCATTTCTTTCCAATTCAGAAAGAAATCCATTTTCCCCCTTAATGCTGAATTCTTGGACCCAAAGGATTATACAATTTATCTGCCAAGCACCTTTTATTAAAAACAAAACCAAAAACAAACATAACACAACTGTCATTAGGATTTGAATGTCTGAAACAGGCTGAAGATAGGAAAACCATAATCAGTCCTTCAGGACCATATAACAATTCTGTAGCTGTCAAAACAAGAATTAAGGCTTCCTATAAACTGACATAAATTGGCACAGCAAAAGCTGACGGCTGCTGATGTAGAAAATGCATGGTTCATTTCATTGACTGTCAAGTCTATCTAAAAAACATATTCAGGGCCACTACTGGGCCACAGGAAAGGCAATCAAAGTAACCTTCCTAAAGTTATCACAATAGCCTTCCTAAACTATCCTCATGTCTGGTTTTGCTCTGGAGCCCCACAGAAAACCCCGAGTTCACCTCCTGCCCTTCATATTTCCCTGTGCCTCACTACATGCAACAAAAATAAAACCCCACCTCTTCTTGCACTCTGCCATGTTTGAAAAATGTGGTATTTTGGAGAAAGTAATTTATGAAAAGATATATTAAACTGGACCATTGTTTTTCCAGCCAGACTTAGAGATGCTGCTGCTCTGTTTTCTCAAAACTGTTACTGACCTGGATAAAGGCTGTGCCTGTGCCCCCCGTGCAGCATGTCTGGACTGTGGCACTGCATGGAGCTGGTGCATCAGATGTCAGTGTGGCCAAGTCAGACCTCTCTGACAGTGCTGGATGTAGACACTCCTTCCCTGGGTTCCCAAAGGGTTCAACCTGAGACTGACATGAGGGCACAAAAAACCTCCAAGATGTACACAGAGCTTTGCTATAACGGAGTCAAAGTTCCCCAAAGTGTCAAAAGTATTTGGATTTCATGTAAATTTTAGTTTAAGGGCTAAGCCAGCCAGCCAGCCAGAAGCTGTGTCAAGGTTGCAATTGCAACCCAAAATTGAAAATTCAGCATGCTAAAATCATAAAAGACATTAGTTTTTTCAAAATGCCTGGCTTCTTCTCCTGACCAAAAATGCATGAGCATCTTTGAGACTAATAATCAGATATTTGGATTTTCCCTGCAGGTAGTTCACTGAGATTGGGTCACTATAAAGAGTGTAAACTGTGACTCGAATTTGAAAGCTAAAATCAATTGACTTGTGCCTTTTCCCCATCCTGTCAGTCAACATCCTAGCAAAGTACTTCTGAAATTGGGATGTCTTCTGAAATTATGAATGAGTATGAAGTTTTGTGTTTATTTACATTCATACCAAAAAAAGTAACTGTGGGAAAAAATTCATAAAGATCCAAGTATGTTTATTTACATCTGAAGCAATGAATGGTCAAGAAAGGGATGTGAGTATTTTTACAAACATCTTAGAATCATAGAATTATTTAGGTTGGCAACGATCTTTGTGAGGCATAAATAGCAAAATCAACAGACTTCATAAATTCAGCAATATGAAGAATTTATAACCACTATCATTTCAAGAACATTTTTTACAAGGCACAGAAAATGTATTATGGAAATATTGTTAGCTGGAAACAATGCTAACCTACCAAAGCACTGAAAATGTATTTGGTATACTAATGAGTGAGTGTTTAAGGATTTGGAAATAGAGTTGAAAATGCAAAATGCTATCTTGCAGGAGTCCATTCATTTGTGACATTTCAAATTAGTCTTGAGCAAGAGCAGTATGTTTTGCTTCTGATAGTATTTGCACACAAAGAGGTCCAATAGAAGAATTCAAAAACATTTCCTTTTACAGATCCTTTCAAATTCATATTGACATTATAAACTGTGTAAGTGGAGCACAGAGGTATTTAAAAGCACACCTCCAAGGGGTATGGTTTTGGAAGCATGGCTTTGTTTTTCTGACAGTCTCGTTGAATCGATTTTTTCCAGTCTATTTGTATTAGCTGGATAGAGGATTCACAGAAATGCAATTGTGTATTGTAATTTGACTTTGATCACAGTAATTTTCTTTCTTGTATATCCCAAGCAGTCTTCTAGAAACTACAGCAGTAATGGTATGCAGCAGTGGATATTGAACTGCTTGCAAGCCACTCAGGCAACTCATAAAAACATTATTAAAAGGCAAATGTCCTTTGTGCTCATAACTTCTAAACTACACAAGCTGAACTGCCTTAATACTTCTAATGCATTGTAATATATTGAGATGTGCACCCTTGGAGTTGGTGTTGCGGCTTTCCAGCTGACAACTTGTGCTCTCCTGCCAGTCACCATGGTTTGGTTTGACTCTGACCCTCCCTCTAGTTCAAGAAGTCAGGAGTCTGAGCTTAGTTTGCTGGGAAGCTCAGTGACTGGCAGGTGGCACATGCATTCTTCCTGGAGTAATTGCATCTCCTACAGAAGGAATCTTTTCAGAGCATCCTGAACCACTTCCTTTCTACTAATGAGCATTCTCCCAAACCATGGGGCTCTAGAGATGCCCAGACCTGCAAAGGTGCTTTGGCTCACCTGCTGATGTGAATCTGCTCCCCAGATGAGAGTTCTGGGAGAATTGTGAAGGCCACAGAGGGCAAGAGCATTTTCTGTTCCCACATGCTGTGTGTGCTTTACCAGGTAGAATAATAAAGAAACCATTTTAAAGATAATCCTGATATTCACTGAGGAGGTGGCATAATGCTTTATTTTCTGGTTCTATTAAACAGCAACCTTCCCATCTCCTAAGGTCATCCCTTGGCCGGCAACATCCATGAATGTTATGTTCAGACATACGAGTTTTCTCCTTTACCTGAAGAATTGGGAGCACATCTGAGGATGTGATTTCTCTCAAAAGCAGAACCTATGCAGGTGACCTGGAGCTTTCCCCAGAAAGAGAAGAGCTGTAGAGTTCAACAGCTGAATAAGTATTGCTAATCCTTATAGTGTGCTGGGGAATTCTTCTATAATTTTTTATTTTCTGTAAATGTTGGTGTTATTATCTTCATCTTTTTTTTTCTTTTGCCTAGTTCTTTTGTAAACTAAGCATTAACTTTATACTGTCTACAGGGTCCAGGGTTTGTGGCCTCAAGAAATATTTCTGCAGATTTCAGTTAAAAAGGATGCAGGATATGTTGGAACATCTAAGACTTTCACACAGACAATAGGCACCATTCTAGTCAGTATGAAATTGTCAACATATGATTTATTTTTTTCAATTGGCCTCAAGATCTTTATCCCAAATAACAATTTCTCTATTGGCTCATGATTTCCACTAAAATGGAAATTACTGTCTCTTCTGGTGTATTTTGGTGTATTAGGGACTCCCCTTTAGTAGTGAGTAAAGGGTACTACCTTCATTTCCTCCTCTCCACTGCTCCCCTCCCCATCCTCCACTTCCAGCTCTGAATGTAGATATTTGGTTTGGATAACTTTGGTCTAGATAGGAGTGTGAATGCTCCTCCCAAAAAGAGCATTGAAAGTTACTTTCAGTTGCTAACTAAACAAGTTAGCAGGCAGAGGGCTGAAATTCAGTTTTAAGTATACAAGTTGTTCCATGCTCCATGCCTTTGGACATGGTATGCACTTACAATAAGGTAACTTCAGAGTGAAAAACATGCTTTTAATGCCATTACTGAGAAAATCCATACTTGAGGCAATGCTTTTCCCTGCCCCAGACACAGTGCAAAACAATTCCATGCTGATTTCCATCAACCATCCATTTTCTTCAATGCCTCAGAGGATGGCCAACACTGAACCTTGTCTCACTCTTTCTACAACCAGGTCCCAGTAAGCTGAGGTGCCACATGCACACACTACTCAAAAATGGCTGGTTTAACAAGCATTTGTAGCTGCCTTTGAGGAATACCTGAGGGGTGCAAAAAGTGCTCTATTTTGAACAAACCCAGTTGGTTTACTTACTGCATAGAAGGCAAACTGTGAGTTTGGGAGGCACTGGATGAGTCCCATGTTGTGGTGTCCCTTTGAACCTGGCAAGCTGCAAGTACCAGCATACTCATGCAGGGAGACTTAGAGGTGGTCTTCACTTCACAGCCAGATTGCAAAGGCACAGGATACATAAATGGTTTGTTTGTCTAAGACACTTCAGTGTTTGAGAGAGAAGATTTTATATTATATCATGAGAGGACACTTCAGGGAAACTAGGTTGATATGCAACTTATGTGGTTGTCACTTATTAATATTAGATTAGACACCTTAGCAAAGCAAAGATTTCAGGTGGGTAGTGTGCTGTCTTTTGTGCATTAAAGTTTCATTAGAGTTTCTGTCTTAGAGCAATCAGATTTGCCGCTAATAACCCTTTGACAGAAAGAAACTTATTTGATATTTGAGTATCACAATACTGTAAAACCTCATCAGAGCAGGTCATCTGAGATTGCAAATGCATGGATTCCATGAGTGGATTGCTGCTAGCTATAATAGAGTCTTCCTGGGTCACATGCACCCAGTACTGTGAGGATTACTTCAAAGGGAGTGTGCCATCTAACAAGCTCAGTGCTTAAAATGTGTCAACCTTGCTGTGTGCCTGTGTTTCTGACAGTGATGAGCAGGAATCCAAATCTACATTGATTTTCTGAATGAAAGATGGAAGAAATGTTCATGGTATACTCCTTTCAAAAAGATGAACAAAACACGGAAAGACGTTTACTTCACCAGGGTTTTGTACAAAGCTGTCCTCAGAAGTGGTGACACTGGACTCCATGCTAAGGATGAGGGGAAAAGCCACTCTGCTTTTCAGCCCTTTTAGAGGGAATCTGCTACCGACATCCATGAGCAAACAGCTGTGACCTTGCAGTTCTTAAGAAAAGGATTTAAATAAGAGAGAATGTCCCCTTGATTTCTAAAAGTTTTGCATGTTTCATTACAATAAAGATGACTGAACAGCAAATGGCAATTCTTGTATTTCAGCTGGTTTATCAGATATTGCTGGAGAGACAGTTTCATAATAAGTATTGAAATTACCGTATTTAATATACCTTAAATTTTTTCTCTGGACTTACTAGTAATATAGCAGTAACTCCAGCACTCCCATAACTCATTAGAAAGCCAGTGATTATACAGTCCCTGTCTCTGCAGCATGGAAAAGCCGTTTTATAAGAGGGCTCTCTGTCCTTTCCATATGTAGCATCAGCTCCTAATTTTGTCCCTGCCTATGGGAGCTGAAAATGAACATGTATAGAAATCATTTTTCCATTCAAGACTAGAAAACTTCCATCAATAAAACCCAATACCATCTCAAAATGGGTTTTTGTTGGTGGTTTTGTTTTGTTTTCTAGGAAACAAATAAACATCTCTTTTTTGCCATGTATCTTCAACTTCCCACAATTTCAAAGCAACCTGCTTCCTCCTGCAGACAACCCCTTATTACCCTCTTCTAGTGTGCAGGTTTCTGGCATATTTGAATAGTGTTTTGTCTATCGTTCTCTTTTGCTAGTTTAAAATGAAAGTAAAAATATCTTGCAAGAAAACCTTTTGTTTGTTATTAGTAACGTCTAAGAAACTGGCATAATCAATCAACCACTTTTGCTTTTCAGTGCTGTTATCCCTATTCCTTAAGAACTAGAAAAACATTTCATTTGTAAATGAAATGTTTGGAGATTTTTCCGGATGTAATTTCCATCCTATTCTGACTGATCATGTTCTTGTTAAGCAGGTCTTCACTCTTCTTGCTTGCTTGCTTGCCTGCTAACAGAATAGGAGTGGAGAAACGTGTGACTTACCCACAAGTCTCTTTTGGACTTTGGGGCTATGGTGTGTGCATGGGGTGGGTGTGGATGTGTGTGTATTACACGTGTGCAGAAACTGAATCAGATCCACATTGCATCCTTCAGTAATTTCAAGTGGTTCTTTCCACCAACACAGTGAGGCACAGGACTTACATGCACCAAACTCAATAATCTTGAAGCTCTTTCCTAACCTAATCAATTCTATGATCCTAAAGATTCTCCTTTAAGGCTAATCATGCAGCCGTAGTCAATGCCCAGGTTTGGAGTAATACTTGTCACTGAAGCTACACTTTTGTTCCATATCCCATATAGATCTCTGCAACTACCTGAAAGGACATTGTGGAAAGTTGGGGGCAGTCTATTCTCCCTCGTATCAAGCAATAGAAGGAAAGAAGCCTCAGGTTATGCCAGGGGAAGTTTAGTTTTGATATTAGGAAAGATTTTTTCACAGAAAAGGTGGTCAAGCATTGGAACAGGCTGCTGAGGGGGTCAATCACCATGCCAGAAGTATTTTAAAGACATGTAGATGTGATATGCAGGGACATGATTTAGTGATGGAGTTGGCAGTGTTAGGTTGGACTTGATCTTTTCTAACCTAAATGATTCTGTGGTTCTATGAGCAAATTATCCTTTGGGCAGAAGGATAGAAAATCTTGGGCAAGTTCCAGATGGCAATTAAGAAACAAATCTGAGCACAAAAGATATAATCCTGCACTTTCCATCAGGTAACATTGCTATGCCTTGCTGTGCTTAAAAATAAACAAATGGAAAGGTTCTGAGAAAGACCTTCTGTGTAAAACTTTGTGTTTGGGGATGGGATTTGAGTCAGAGCCTTCTGAGGTCTGATGGAAATGGAGGAAGATTAGGTTCTTAGTTTTCAAAAGTGAATGGTAATCCTGACATATTTGGTGATGTATGAACACTGGAGGGATTTATATAGTCAACTTTAGAGATCTAAATTAGGAACTGAATTCTTCTGTGCAAGTCAGTGACACTTAAGACCAACTATAGAGCTACTTGGAGCGTTTTGCTCTATTGGCTATAAATCGAGCACAGGGAGGGTGGCTTTGTATCTTACATACCTACAGCGAGGCACCTAAAATAGATGGCATGAATAATCTCTAAAATGAATACCAGTGTGCAAGAATGCAATCATGAGATTTAATCCAATTATCTCTGCAACAGTTATGTCCCATTTTTTTTTTTTTCCCAGGACTGATGTCAAGATCTGGGCTTTCTTCAGACCTACTTCTGTACATAAGGCAAGAGGCTAATAGGGCATCTGCTCTCCACCATCCCTGCTATTACACAGAATCACAATCTTGGCATTATTAGCACCAAACACTCACCAGCTGAGTTAATCTCAGTATTAATGATGTTGCATAAAGCAAAAGGTGTAATGTTCCAAATAACAGTAACTTCCTCAGGTAGAGAAGGTCACAGATTAAAATTGCTTTGGTCAAAGACCTGCAAATGTAAATTGTCACCTACTACTCAACCACCCAGCTGTAAGACAGCAAAGGTGTCTGAAGATACTTGCATAATCCACATTTCATGTGGCTGACTAGAAAAGACTACCAAGATTAGAATTTTTTTGTTAATTTTGCTGCTGCTCTAGCATATGAGCCCAGACCATACTGCATTTTTGTCTTACAGGCCTCAAAGTGCTGTAGTTGCCCAAACACTGTGTTTATAATCTCCACACAGCCCAGCTGGTATCAGCAGAGCTGTGACGGTGTAGTAATTCAGTTACACAGTTCAAGTCTCAGCACAGGGTTAGAGAAATTACATTGCAGGTAAAAGTGGGGGCTACTGGCAAAAAAACAGAGCTGAAGGGAAATGCTTTCATTTTAGTTACAGAGAGGTCTAATCAAGAAAAACATTTGTATGCAGAGATCTGAAGGAATGACAGCTTCTTTTGAAAGAATAGAAATGGTAAATATGGACCTCCTATATGGGAATCTGTAGGTGGGTGAGTGGAATCAAATTTAGGCTGTGTATGTCTATTGAAATGAGAAAATTATTTCTTTGATAAAGATAGGGCATAGAAGGTCCATTCATCACTTTTAATCCTTTGAGAAGTGACTTATCAGCCAGGAAAAGGAAACAAAACAACTGATTCCATCTTAGTTTAAAATTGCATGACCTGGGGTGAACTTGGAGAGATAGGATTGTCACTAAGATGTTACATTAATATTTTTTATTTCCTTTTTGGGGATGTCCAGGGGCCCAAACCTTAGGTATGGCATTCAGAAACACTCCTGGATGACCTAGGAACAGAAGTCAGGTGCCTGCTTGTGATTTAAAACATACACATGCACTGCAAAGGAATAATCATTGCATACATGTATTGCATATTTATAGGCATGTTGTAGTTAGTTTTCCCCCTGCTTTAGAAGCAAGAGGCTTTATGAACTAAAGCCTATTAAGTCCCTAAAGTCTATATAAGAAAATACTCAAAATCTTTGTACAAGCATCAACACATCTACTGAAAATACTTCATAACTCAAAAAAAATACAAATTAAAAAAGGATATATCTGGCTTCAGACTGTTAAAGTGATTGAGATACAGATGAAATGAGGGCATATCATCTTTGTTGCTCAATTCTCAGATCTCAGGCAGTCCATTGAAATGTGAAGAAAACCCCACATGACCATATTCTACACTAAAAGTGGTACTGGAACTACTGACAAGCAGAGAGCGTGTGTCTGCTGTTTTGCATTTGCAGAGGGAGATACAGTTTATATCCTTAGGTGCTCTGGAAATTCCACTCTGAGTCCCTATGTATGACAAACACACAAACTGTCCCCTTCCAGAACAATTTAGTACACCGTTTAGGTACTGTACTTTGAGGAAAGAAAAGACTTTTTTTCATGAGTTCTCCTTGCCTGTGTGAACCTCAGCTCTGTGCCTGGGTTTAAGCTGCAGAGTGATTTTTGCTACCTGAAAGGAATCTGAAGACCACTGTTCACAGAAAACAGAAAACAAAACACTGGTTTAAGGATGTCTGCCTAGTGGGTTGTGATTACATTAATTATAAATCATGAATCATGGACATCTTGTTCCTGCATTTGTAAGATTAGAGCAGGCTATATAAATAAAAGTCATTACAGGGTTTTTAAGGGGATGATCATGTTTGCTTCCAGTAGCAAATTTGGAGAGATCATTACTTTTATATTGCCACTAATGGGAGGGACACTTCATTCTACTCTTATAGTTACTGCACATCAGCCTTTTTTTTTTTTTTTTTTTTTTTTTTTTTTTTTTTTTTTTTTTTGTGCTGATGCTTCTGCTTCCTACTGCAGTGAGCTCCAGTGGATAGAGTCTTAGCAAACACAAATACTGTGTCCAGCTGTCCAGCCCTGGACTTTCCAGTGAGCCCCTGAGAAAGTATTTAATTATATAAAACTACATGAGCATTAAGAAAAATATAGCATAACAGGCTTCCATCTGTGAGTTGGTTAAAAACAGTTAGGATTTGGTTTGGAATTGGATTATAACGCAGAAGTTGTTGTCAGCAAACCTACAGCTCATTTTTGCATTCACCAAGTGTCCCATCTCTACAATAGCTCCCAGCCAGCTTTTTGGGTACCTCATTCTGGCCTAAAACTCTCTGGTTACTGCGTGAAGATTTGATCCATTGCTGTTTCTTTGTCTTTCCTCATATACTTGCCTGACTCCAATCCTTTTGGGAACATACAATAAAGTCAAAGGTGATCCAACTGCCTTAGACCCCAGGATTACTGCCAAGTCTCTTCCACCTTCTTTCTTATAGTCCCTGTCTTGTGGTATCATAACTTTACCTTTTTCAGGAGGTAAATATTGCACCAAAAGAAGTTTCTTTTGATTTACACCTTACAGAGAAGTAGTAACTCCATGGATTGATTGAGCACTAGTTCCAAATTCAGTGTTCTTACACTGCTAGACTGGACCAGAACAAAGTATTTTCAGAACCAAGTTTCCTATGTCAGCCCTCTTGTTTCATGACTTCACCTCTAAGACATGACATCTACTCTGTTTTCTGTGAGCATTTTTGTTGGCTGCCTGACCAAACGCTGTGAAACAGAGACCTTGATACCCCTAAAGAGAACATACCTCTTTCACATAAAGCTTCTTTCTGTCTCTCGGTTTTGATGCTGAAGTTCACTTTTAGTTTCCTTTCCTACCTTCTGAGGATATTCCACTTTTTACTCCATCTACTTCAGGACTGGTTTGGGAGAAAATGCATTTTACGAGGGATGCATGTATTGGATATTTTCCTCGGGAAAATAGAAACTATGTTTTGACTAACCATTTATGCAGAGATAAATGAATACATACAGAAATGCAGAAATACTCATGGCTCTTCACATAAGAAATCTTAGAGTATAGTAAAAGATGATTCATAATATCAAGCTGGACTTGTACAGCACTAATGTCCAAGCTGCATATTACAAACTAGGGAACTATGACTCATCTTCAAATCTGAATAGAAGTTCAAAGGAGAATTTGAGTTTCTCCTAGGTGTTATCAAATCGCCAGGAATGGCAATGGATAGCAAATCTGTTTTGCCTCGTGCTGCCACAGGGTATTTCAGGCTGTGGCCACATTTATCTTATCCTGAATTATGTCTCAGTCTGTGGGGGCACACTAATACATACCTAACTTAAAGTAAGTCCCATGTTGCTTTCCTCTTACTGAATTAGTCTTCTTGGCAGAATCAGGATGGAAAAATGATTGCATGTTTTCCAGGCAACTAATGCAGCCATGCAACAAATTTTCTTATTCACATAGTTTCATGGGATGCAGTGAATAAGCAATACTAATATTGTTGTGTTTACTCCCAGAGACTGTTTTTGCTCTTGGTAAATTGAATCACATTTATTCTGTGGATGCAAAATGAAAGTTGTGCTAAATGCTATAGTTTCCGTAGCCTATGGAGGAGAGGTGGATGTAATCTATTTCTTTCCCTGTTCATCACACCGTGTGTACAGTCAAGTGATTTGCAGAGTTCTTAGACTTCCAGCTAGGTGTTTGGGAATCAAGCTGCTTGCGAAAGTGGGGAATTTGGATGCCATTGGGTACTCTGTAAAATTTCTGTCTGTGCCTGAGGGAATATTAACAAATTACACTCTTTCTTCCTAATCTTGACAAACCTTTTTCAGCAGTGATGGGATCATGCAGTGCAGAACACAGATGATCCATTAGCAGAGACAGTTTCTTTACATTAATTACACTTTCAAGGCTTTAGGACATAATGAATATAAGAAATGTACATGTCCTTCTTTCAATTTTAGCAGTACAATTGTAACTTTCTCTAAATTTTCTTTTCTGCAGGTAGGATGATGGAAACTCTCACCTTTCTTGAGCCTTCATATTTTTCTTAAAAATTAGTAGACAATTAGTGTGGAAAGAGGAGGAAGATTTCTGGGAATTAGTTCAGTTCTGTGCACTAAGTTTCTGTGTCTTAGGTGGACAGTCATGTAAATCATATTGGCAGGTTCCAGCCAAGACCCAGCTGGCAAGATAGGCAAGTTTTCCAGTATAACTGGGAGCTCTGTAGACTTTTTGGCTGCCAGCAGTCCACCTCCATTAAGGTGACATGCTGATTTAGCTGCTAATTGGCTCTCTGCAATTAACTTCCAATGCTTATAATCACTGTGGTGTCTAAGGTACTTGTAAAACTGATGAATTTGTAAGTATGATTTCTCTAAAATGCAGAAATATTCCAAGGATCATTTTCCAGATGAAAAGCTGGAACAGAGACCATTATCTGTTAATCATGTTCTACATGTTAATTTTGGTAATGGTGTTATTATATTAAGCTTTTCTACAGATCATGGAGTAACAAGTCATCTTCATTCTTTCAAGTCACAAAGAACAAAGAAGAAAATAATTGAAGGACAGGCACAGTCCATTAAAGCAGTCAGTGCCCTACTGGTTTTGGTGTGGGGGGAAAAATAAAGAAGAAAAGAAGGACAGAATTTGTTCATGTTTACTTCTTGTAGCTGCACAGTTAGATGCACTCGTTTAGTGCATTTAACCAGAAAATTAGTTGGTAGTCTCTGCCTTCAGTCATCTAATCCAACGAAGAAGAAGTCAGTGATTGAGCCCAGCTGGTTTTCGTCTCACAGTCATGCTCTCTCTGGGCAGAAGCAGCACAGAAATAAAGCAGCACACTTGGCTTTAGCAGGGTCCATTTCCACCTGTATCTTTGCATTGCCCCCTCACAGCTGGTTCTCAGCGTGTTGGCTTTTTACCAAACACTAAACAAAATGAGTACAGCTGGTAAGGACCAAGGCCTTCAAATTTCTGGGTGCAACTGAAGAAGGTAGCAATGACACAAATATCTTTATATCACTTTTTAAATTACCTCCTTGTCTTTTAATGTCGTTTTCAAGTCATCCTTTAGGATTTGGTATTTATACCCTAATATGGACTATATAGCTACATATGCTCTGTTTTCCTATTTATATGTGAGCTACAATAGAAGTTAGGTGATGTTATTTCTATTTTCTCTATTCATTACAGCCACAGCAATATCTATGTGAGCACATATTTCCAAACAAGACTGCCAGACTATAGCTTAAAATTTGGCACGCAGCAAAGTGCCTATGTATATTTCTACCCCAAACAATGGACAAAATATAACACTGTTCCTAAAGTATTGATCTCTGCTAAATGGTGGAATAGAAACACACTGAGCTAAAGGTCATGACATTTCAAATTCCAAATTTCCAGATGTTAATGTTGGAGAAAAAGATCTAAATAAACTACCTATTTCTGGTCAATAAGAAGAACTTAAATAAATTCCTCTGTCAGTAGTAGTTACAGTTGAGTGGAAAATAACGAGAAGCAATTTTTTTCTTTTCATTCATTCTTTTCAATTCATTTCTTTTAATTCAAATTCAGACTTTTTTAATGTATTGCTTGATTGGTTTTGGAATTGGTCAACTAATAACAGTTCTTACTGTATTAACTCTTTGGCCCATGATTTACCTTTCTTATTCACTACTGCTCAAATAATTGGGTTTGATATATGCCTTATGTCCTGCTTTTACATTTTGAGAGTAAATTTAAGAAGGCTTTTATTTGGTAGAAGTGGGTAAACTGACCTATACAGATATAAATGTGTGCACAAACCATCTTTCCTGAAAACAACAATATTTCACTTCAGTATTTCCAGCTTTTTACAGCACCTGTGAACTCATCCCACTCTTTGATCTTGAACCACTTGGCTATTTCAGTTGGAGGCAAACATCTTAAATACACTGAAGTTATGTGAAATGGCATCAGATAGGGGAAGATGTGAGAGACTTCCTGCCAGGAGAGATAGCTATGCCATGAGCATAACTTGTGCTAAATTCAGAAGAAATCTGTTTGGGGAAAAGTGTTTAGAAATACCCTCCTCACAGGGTAATCTTCAGAGCTTGCTCTTTCTGAGAAGCTAAATTACCTTGGAGATAGAAATCTGTAGGAAACCTAGCTTTAGTTTCAGTCTGCACAGACGAACTTGTTTCCAAGAACAACATTTTTACAGAAGAGGAATATGCCCAAAGGCAAACTGAAAACTGAACACAAGGCAAATATGGCAATATTCCTCTTTGTTAAATTAGCTGATGCTGAGTGATTAGTATTATTGTTCAGCTCAGCTGTTAACTCTTAGCTGATTTCCTAGTGCTTATTCCCAGATAATTTCAAAGAGATTTGTGCATGAACTGAGAGCTAGACACAGACTTAAGTGTGGTACTGACACAAGCATTGTGTAAGTGTATATTTAATGTGAGATACTGTGAATCCAGGTTTCAGGAGCGTCCTTAAGCATTCTGAAGTTGAAGGGATTACTCACATTCCTACAGATCCCTGCAACCTTGAGCACCATGTTGTATTATGATGTAGGAAAGGATCAGTAAGAGTCTTCTCTAGATTTGCAGAGTGGGTTGAACCACTGAATTCTGTCGGTGTTGAAAGGAGCCTCAATCAGTTAGTTACTTCTCATCTGCATCTGGCTTGGCAACCAGTCAAGAAGAACAACAGCGCACACTTCCTATTCATGTATTATGCACGATTTTGCTTTGAATACCTTGTTTATTCTAACACAAAGGCTGTATTTTAGTTTCATTTTGGAACTACATTAGTGGGAAAATGTGCGAATTGAGAGCACCACTCAACTATTGAGCCACAGATCAATAGAGAAAAAGTTTTTAAATGGCTTTGAAATGTCTGCATTAATAAAGCTATATCCATTATTCTTCTTTCTGCTACTGGACAGAAATAATAAATATTTTAAGGACCTCAAAATAGATGGAAGTAGTAATATTGACTAAGCAGAAACTGTTTGCCAGGAGATTAGGCTTTAGTTGGTAGGATTTAAATATGCTTGGCATGTCAAAGCAATGTGACAAGTCAGTGTTTTCATAATGTTCTGCGTCTACCTCATAACTTGTTGTGAAAGGAGGATGGCTGTTGCCAGCTTGCTTTGTTCCTAATAACATTTTTAAAGATAAGAAAGTTAAATGTCTCCATTTCAGGAATTAAGTCATTTCCTTGTGCCAAGATACTGACAAGCAGGCTTGGTGTAGGAAGATAAATTAGAGTTCTGACTCCTGCATCACAAAAAAGAAATCGACATTGCTTGAAAGGAGCCTTGCTGTTCAAGCTGGAGTTACTTCTTTTAACGTTGCAGATGTGAATGTCAAGTGAGTTTTCTATGTGAATTTTTGTAATATGAAATGGAACAGACTGTTGAACTCAGGCAATTTTAAAAGTCAAGGATAATTTTAGGGAAGGGGAAGTCAGAAGAATCAGTAAGTGGAACACACAGATAGATCTCAGTCAAATTATAACATCAGCTGTATAGCACTATTTGCTGCCCACATCTAATGGTATATTTACCTTGTTTTCTTTGCTGATCTGTCACTGATTCTTTCAGTTTCCTCAAAACTGCACTTGCAATGCCTTCCTCTCCCTTCATGCTGACCGTATTTAAACCCCTAGTGAATAGTTCTCCATGCATCTCCTTTCTGATACAAAAAGTGCTCTTTCCTATGGGTACAAAATGGAAAAATTCCCACTTATCCAGCACAGCAGCAGCAGTAGACTCCTTCCAGTACACCTGACAGTAAGTAGAAAATGGATGATGTCCATCTGGGTCTTCCTCTGCTCTTCTGTTCTTTGCCTGTACTTCTGCTTGGCTGCCTGTGTACATTCCATTCACCTGGGATCGGGAACTCTTTGAGCAGAGACTGTTTATTTTGAAACTCCTGTGAACACTGTAATGCTTGATTTGTGATTGATGCTTCCAAGCTGTGGGGTGAGGCTGTATTGACCTGCTTTACCTGATGGAAAATACCACTGGCACATGAAGGAAGTGGCATAAAGGTCATGACTGGGATAAGAAGTCAAATCATTTATTGCAGATGACTCAGGCAAACAGGAAAACCATCTGTCAGCACTTTAGAAGAGGAGTCACTGCAAACCTTCACCTCCTCACCTTGCAAGGATTCTCACATCACCTGTTACAGGCCAGCCTCTTTGCATCAATTTGCACACCCTGGTTTATCTGCTTCAGCTGAGAGTAGTTCTTCAAACTGAACATGTTCCTGTGCAGATGTGGTTGAGACCATGGAGTTCATTTATTTACAAAAAAGCATGTTGAAAATTGGGCAGTGTAGTGCTGTTTTTCCAGTTTATACACAGGTACAACAGACACCAAAGGAGGATGTGGTATTGTTGAAAAATCATGTATTAAATGGCTCGTTAGTGAAAAAGTTCTGTAATTCCTACCATAGCTTAAGGGGGAAAAAAAGCAATGGAAAGCATACAAATATATCCTATATACACAAACAGTACAACACAGATGTCTTGTAAGCAGGGATTAGTAGCAGGACACTGTTATAGAAACAGTACATATTTTCCCTTGGGAAACTTAAACCCCCACAAATGTAGTCCATTCAAGACCACAGTGAAACAATGTGCTGCATATACTCATTTGCTTTCCTTCTTGCTGAGACTGACATTTTACAAACCAGGCTCCTATACATTTCACATTCTGTTTAAAAACTACGAAGTCCTTGGATCAGCATCCTTTTGTCCATTTTAAAAAAAATCTAAATTCATTTCTCTCCACCTTTATATTGTTGTATTTCCCTTACTTCATTAAACTGGACCACATGTAGTTATTGTCACTCTTCACTGCAGCAGCATAATTGATGGAGTAGTTTTAGTAGAAAAACACAAGAGATTCATCTTAAACTAGTTTAATTTAAGCAGTTCCATGACAACAGCTGGAGACATACCTTCTGGGAAATGCAGATGCAAACTCAGACTGGAAGATAAGATTTAGTGACATCAAGGAGTTGCAGCTGCTGCATACTACTACATCTAGCAACATCTTTTTTGATCAGAGTCAGACTGAGCCCTAAGATAGCAACCATTCATTTGCTTTATGGCAAACTGCAACTGGACATTAAGTGGCAGCTGAATTCTTCACCACTCAACTCACATTTTCTTATTTGTCATCTTAATAGTGATTCCTGTGCAGGTCAGGTGCCCTTTGCCCTCCCATACACTACCTGTAATTGCCAGCTGAGTAACAAAGTAGGTCATTCGAGATTTCCGCTTCCTCCTCCAGGTAGAGAAGAGCACAGTGGCATTTCCAACAATTGTGACAATAAAGAGAATCCAAAGAGTCACCAGCTGCTCTGTCTGCAGTGGAAAGAAGGGGGGAAAGCATATTGATGGGTGGTTGGATAGACAGTCACTTATCCTCAGACAAATGAGATGAAAATGGAAAACAGGAGTGAAATTTGAGTTTTACCAATTGATTTCAACTATTTAGTCTAAAAGACTTTCCTGGTTTTTTTTTTAGGAAATACTTAACATGCATCACTGCTAGCAATGTTCACTCCAGTTTGCTTTGAAGTGGCTGTATATTATTTGTCTCGTCACAAAACCACTAGCAGTGTCTGTATTCTGCACTTAGTGCTAAAATGAGAGTCAGCTCTCAGCTTTCTTGTGCTGCTCCAGCAAGCTGTGAAATAACCAGCTGCCTCACTTCATAAGGAATCTTGATAGATGGGCTCCTTTGGAGAAATGGGGGAAATAAATACTTCTCTCTTTCCCAACTTCAGTAAGTCTGGGTCATTCATGAGCCCTATGAAACTCAGATATCCACTCCATGATCTAGATGTGTACCACGACTGAAAAGCATGACCCACTAAGGAAAAGCGTAATTGTGTAGTGACTGAAACGTGATGACAAAACGTCCCCTAGTGGTGTGTGTACAAAGAAAACAAAGTAAGAAAGCTATTCATGTTCTCAAAGCGTCAGGATGCTCTGGCTGCAAGATCACCAGGATACGTGTACAATTTTGCTTGTTTGGTGAGTGCACACCCAATCTTTACATCCTAGCAACTGGGATGAGTTTTAGATAATGTCAATGCAGTCATTCGGGATCTTTCCATTCCAGACAGCAAACCCACAGCATGGGAGCTAGAGGAAGATGGAGGAGGCAGGTAAGGGCTGCAGCTGAGGAGGGGTGCCAGGTGCTGGCCCTATAGACGTGGCCACAAGGACCCTGTCCTGAGCAAGTTTGGGGGAAGGATGCTGTCAGTAAGACCCCACCTACCCGACTAGGCTGATGGTAGAGCAGAAGCCAGGCAGAACACTATTAAAAGCATTTTAATGCCACTATGGGTGAGCAAAAGCTAGAGCTTTCTAGTTGCAAAGAAAATAGCTCACTTCATGTGAGCGTGGGGAGGGAGGGTGGAATGAAAGGAATGGAGCAGGCACATGGAGCTTCTTGCTTTATAATTATCCTTAGTGCCTTCTCGGCACTTAGCCCCATTCCGGGACAGCAGTCATTGTCCCTCCTTGCCCCTCCCACCGCCCCCCCTCAGGCAGCCTCTCCTGGGAACCAGCCCCAGCTTTGCTCCAGGCAGTAGCCATACTGCCTTGTGGATCATGAGGTCATGCAGGGAAAGCAAGACCTGATGAGGATCAATTCGATGTTGCACTCTGTGTCTGAGCCCAGATATTAGTTTAAGCAAACAATGAAGGCCGTGTAGAGAGGATTTCACTTTTCCCAGCGTGATGATTTTCACCAGCATAATCTACCATTCATGTCATCTCACTTAACTTTAAGGTTCCGAAGAGACACAACTATTATAAATTGTCTTAGTATTGTCTAGGTAATGGCAGTGTCTCAGAGATGAGTCGCCACTCACCCACCTTGGGATGGGTTGTCTCCACTGAATATAGAGTGACCTAGATGAGACAACCTGTGTGGGCTAGATACTTGGATTCTTTGTTTTTTTTTTTTTAATCTAAAAGACATCTTTTTGGGATATCTCCAAATCTCTTGAATTTCTTGGAAACAAATTTCCTTAAAAATGTGTGGCAGAGTTACGGTGAAACTATTTTTACGCGCATGCTTTTCTTAGTACAGGAATTGGAAGGAAATGTCTTTTTGGAAGACAATAAAATCATAAAAGATAAGATTTCACATCACTTTTGTCCTTGAAATCAATGATTTCTCCTCAGGGTTTGTTTTGGTTTTTCCATTTCAGAAAACATATTTCTCACATAAAGAAAACTAAGGGACTAGACTTGTTCTCATTTTCTTTGGTATAAAATCAGAAGAGCATTTTCTTGAAAGGAATTGTATTCCTGTATTATACTGATACAGATAGGTACAGAACAAAGATCTGACTCTCAAACCTTATGATTCCCGTAGAAGAAATAGCTATGGAGCAACATAGGCAATGTTAGAAGGATGTTTCCCCACTATAGGAGCACAGCAAAATGGTCAGATTAAATCCTTTCTGCCGATTTAAAAGCAATGCCTAACAGTTAAGCAACATTAGACTCCAGAAATTAAACCAGACTGCAAAGATAACTTAAAAATGCAAACACTGAAAATAGAGGTAAGTCTGGCAGACAAAGAAATAAAGTCAAAATTTCTATTAATCTATTTGTGGGGACTGCCATTCAGACAAAAGGGAAAAAGATCTCATTCCTGGGGATTAAGGAGCAGTAACAATAGCAACTTAAATCACTGCAGTCTCTCTCAGTCTGTGTTAACTTGCAGAATGAAAACTTCCATGGTTATTAATGGGATGCCCACTGTGATAAAGGCCTTTGCCGAAGCTAGGATTGGAATTCAAAATTATCTTCATGAATTGGAAACGTACTGGGGAAAAAGCAACATGCTGTCCAACAAGGGGAAATTCAGCACTGCAGCATAGTGAGTGTAAATCACGGTTGGACCAGCCTTCAAAACATCAACCCTCACACACAGCACACGTGCAAAGTGCCCCAGAACATTATGGCATCACCCTACCATAAGAGCAACAGCCACCACTATTTTGAGATCAACACCAGGCTCATGTGCCTCTGCTCTAATCTGAGCCATGCCCACTCCTGGGCACAGTGCTTCAAGAGAGCCACACAAATGAGTTGTCATAAAGGATATAGTCAAAACGACTGAATGAAATAAGTTCCTAAATTCAGGAAAAGCCGACTGCAGGAAAAGATGAACATGGCCTTGAGGACACAAAAAGACTAATGTAAAAATGTAAAGGACTAATCTCTTCTTTAGATCCACTGTGGACTGGACAAAAATCAAAACTATGGTAGAGAATTCAGGATGACAATTTAAAAAGAAAAAGTAGGCTTTAAAATATATCAGATAGAGAGACTGATTGAGCCAGTAAAACTTTCATCTGTGAAGGCCTTAAAAATAGTTATTAGATTTGAGAGATAGCTGATGGCCCTTTGAATTTCACTCCAGCTGAATTTCCTCTAGTTTTATTAATCATCTTTAGGTTGTTTAGACATAGGAGTGTTTAATTTCATGCCTTGTTCATTCATCAAACAAAAATCCTTTCTTAATAACAATCCTGGATGAGGTAATTTACAAAAAAACATTCCTCAATAATATGTTGTGCAAACATCAGAAGCATTCTGGTAAAAAGGAAGATAATAATATCTCCCAAACCTCTGTTGACAAGGGCTTCTTTTGAAATGGGCATTAATAATTGCACAGGATGAGAATGGCATGAGAGACTAGTGTCATACAACAGTTATTTCAAGTTAGAAAAGCTAGAGATGCTGTTGACATTATTAAGGTCACCAGCAAACAGAAGAGGATTTCCTTGGCATGACTTGAGCAATTGCACATGCTGTTGTTCCACAAGGCTGTTGTGTTTGGAGCATGGAAGTGCTTGACACCCAGACAGCATGTTCATGTTTTACTATGTTGCTCCAAGATTAAAACAAGGTTTACTCAATGAAGAAAATGCCTCTTCATGGGTAACGTGTAAGCCAGAATATCTGCCTGAAGATTGCATGCATTTCCCGTTGGCTATTAAAAAAGGCTTGTCATTTTCTTTCTCTAATAAAATTTCTGAATCCAGAGGCTGGAATAAGTTTAAGAGTAGTGTTCTGCTTTATATTTGAGGCAAAGGTCATCCCTGCAAACCCCTTTAATCAAGACCATAGTTAAATCCTTTTGGAGATGTAGGGTGGCATTTTGGTACCACAATGCCATCTCTTCTTCCAGTTCTCCCCAGCCAACATCTTTGTCTTCTCTCAGGATTTGTATCCATTTTGCTGGGGAGCACCAGCTGTGACTGTGGAATGGGGATATACCTGACAGCCCATTCCAGTGGAGGTGCTATTCCTCATGTCTTGAGGTGCAAAAACCTTTGTCTCATATTAGAGAAGTTGCCTAACAGGGAGGTTCAACTATCAATGGACAAAGCTTATTTGTACTTGAACAGGGACCCAATCTAAGACAGTTTAGCTCTAGCTGCTGAGGCCGCTTGGGAAACAATCTGGAAAAAATAAGTTTCCAGGTAACAAATGTGCAAATAGAAAGAGGAGACATACTCCATTCCTGGAGTGGCTGACTGGCCTCTTAGTATGAGGACTTCAGGCCTCTTGTAAATTCTTGGTCCTGCTGACCTGGTATCTTTCTGCACCATGTTCCTGGTCTCTTGGGTGAAGAAGAAGCATGATCTCTCATATCACAAGCCAGTAGCAGCTTAAGTGTCTGAACAGCTTTTTCTTGACAGTTGATAAACTCTAGGAATACACAAGTGATCTTGACTTTGGTATATTTTAAAAATTATGGGGTTAACGTTGCAGCAATTGAGATTGTAAGAGACCTGCAATCATGGAGCAAGCCAAACAATTTTGTAAGATTGTTCTCAACACATAAGAAGAATATGTAAAATCTCCTTGTTAAATTGGGTAACTGTCATGCTCATGGTCAGGTTCACCCATAGTAGATTGCATTGCACTTTCTTAAACAGAGATAGAAAGACAAAAATCTTTTCTCATTATCTAAAATAATCACATTAATTGCAGAACATGTAGAAAAATGGAGTAGTCTAGATTAGCAATTTTTTTTTGATTCTACTGTAGAAGATCTTGAATCTTGAACACTGAAAACTGAAAATGTTCAGGATGGATTTGCTATTTTAACATCCACTATTTAGGATGGAAACTTAAAACCCTTAAAAAAAAAAACCCAAACAAAACCCAACAATCCAAAACGCCCCCCCCAAAAAAACAGGAAAATTAATTTTCCAGAGGCAGACAGGTGCCATGCAGTTTGACTGATTTCTGTCAAGGATTTGTAATCAGCTTAGCTCTAAGGCAAATTGGACTGCAACACTGAAGGGAATCAAAGAAATACACCCATTAACCCAGTTAGGGAATTTTAATTGTACTGGCTAAACCTCTGATAGAATTAACTGAATTTTTAAATAAATAAACAAAGCAAAAATAATAAAACACCTCTTTTCCATACTACCAGATTCCTCCACAGCAGAAACTCTAGAGGAGCCTTCTGGGGTCTAAGTGCTGCCTACAATTATCTGGCAGGAGGGTGCAGAGAAGATAGAATCAGATTCTTCTAAGATGTGCACCATGGAAGGGCAAGAGTCCACAAACAAGGGTTGCAACCTGCGACATCTTGGTAAGAAATTAGGGGAAAAGTGTTTTTCATGAGAGTGGTCAAGCACTAGGATGGGGACCCAGAGAGGCTGTGGGATTTCCAGACCTTAAGCAGACATTGAGAAATCTGGCATTGTTTGGATTTGCTTTCAAGTGGTTGGTTCTGGTGACCTCCAGAAGTCCTTTTCTACTTGTATTATTATGCACACAGACAAGTATGCATGTGACCTATTTTCTTAAGGAATATTCTTAAAACTAAAAGGTAAACAGACATAATTAGATGAGTGTTTTGCTCACATTGCATATTATTTATTATATCACAGAAACATGAACATTTCAGATATTTCTGGGAATCTTTATGTAAATTGAAATTTGCTCTGCAAGTAAAGAATATGGGTGTAAAGGCTACTGGCATGGAAATGGCAAAACATCTATGGTTCTGTGGTTATGCTCAACACCTACAAAATAAAGGTTCTTTAACAGACAGAAGGAACAAACTTGGTTAAACTTCCAAGGAAACATCCATATTTCTTCCTATGTTGAAACTTTCTACACAAGCTGGGTTGTGAAAAAGCCCTACAACAACATCAGTCTGCTTGAAGAAAAGCTGTATGTGCATTGTGTATACTTTAATTGTAGACAACAGTTCTGACTGTCAAGAAGGAAAAAAAGTAAGGGGCACCAAACATCTTACAAGAAGAGGCACAACAAACAATACTTGGGCTAGAAGCAAGCTTCACAAAGCAAATGCTGATGACCTGAATGTGAGGATTGAGATGACTAATTCATCTCCTAATGGTCAAGAAAAGAAAAGCTGAAAAAAAATGGCTGAAAAGCTCTTGATTAATTTGCTGATAGGTCTTGCCTCAATAAGAAAGAAACATGTTCAAACAACTGGGAAGGTCACTGAAATCTTCAGCCTTAGCTGTCACAAGCAGCAGGAAGTTGTACTGTCCACCCCTGTAACACAAATATGTTTTGAAAGAAGGCTCTTCATCCAGCAAGACAAAATTGAAAAGATGTTTCTACACAGAGTTCACACAAGACATTCCTGAAAATTTTGGGAAAACAGTTTGATTGACACTTAAAAACCCAGGGGAAACTCATGTGAAGGTAAAGAGACTGGGAGAACAGAAAGGTCAAAGTTAAGTTTTATATTTTTGTCATTGAAAGTGCTTCCATTATGATTGAATTTGAGAGAACATATTTGGGCAGGCAACAAGCCCTCTAGGAGTTCTTTTTTTTTCTTTCTTTTTTCTTTTTTTTAATTAGTGTGGCCTGGACTGGAGCCTGATTCAAAGTGCATAAACATCAGTTCAGCCCCAGGTTTGACTCTGGGACTGCTGCTTTCTCATTTAAATGCAACCAGTTATGTTTGATAGCCCTCCTATCCCCTGTGCAGAGGCTGCCTCACTGAGATGCTTTCTGCCTGCTTGGGTTATCCTCCCAGCCCAAGGTTATGGAACATTCTGGCAAAGTTGGGATGCATTGCTACATGAAACCTTCACAACATATCAAATGTGCTGGCAACAGTCACTTCCCAAGGAGTCCTTATCATTGGAAAAAGCACACAGCTGGAAGGAACATGAGTTGATTTTTTCTGTTCTGTTCAATTTGAGAAGCAGTTTTGTATGAGTTTGTGTCGATATGGTATTCCACTCATAGTCTGTTATGTTTTTGTGTTACATAGAGGAGAGATCCATAATGTTTTCTTCCTTTTAGACTTAGGGAAACAGGCAAGCTAAGAAAGTCTATTCACTAAACCAGGACATTTTCTCATGGAAAGGGGCAATTTTGTTATTAAGATTACTTCCTCATCTTTTTGAAATCTAACAAAACTGTATGTGGGGTTTTTTTTGGGGGGGTTTTTTTTTGGTTTTTTTTTTTTTTGGTGAACCTCTGTATTTTTTTAAAAAAAACTATTTCTTAGCTCTGACTTCACCACCATGAATGAGCAGGGTCTCTTTGGTACACACAATTTAATGCATGCTGGTTGTACTAATCTTTCCAACCTCAACAGCTGAACAAAACCCCACTCTGCCCCAAAATTCTCCATAGATGTGATGGTGACAGTCAGTAACAAATGTGACTAATTCAATTCTATCACCGAATAGTTCTTATATGCCATTCTGTTGTGATTTGGTACAAGACAGATAATAAATGCGAGCAGTACTGCTCAGTTATTGTAGGATGTTTTACCCATTGCACTCTAGGAAAATTCCACAGAATTAGACAGATATTCCTGATTTAAATGTCATCAGGAAACATAAATTTTTAATTGTATACCTATCTATTTTTTGTAGAATATTTTCAATGTGGAAAGATAATATTAGGTCACTCACAGGTCCATCCATATTTTTACGATTTTTGACAGCCCTATTTAAAACTCTGAAGTGTTTTCTTAATCACTTAAAAGTATTAAATATGCTTAATCAGTAAGATTAAAATATCTCAAAAAATGTAAAAAATTATACTTTCTAGACATTTATCTAGGAGAGGCAGACAGGTGCAAACCATGTACCTATGTGGAGCACAGGGACAGTAGTATGAGGGTTGCTAGTGTACAGCAGCCCAAATCAGCTGGCTCAGAGCTGCTCCCTGTTGGGCTGTCATACCGCCAGATCACTTTCTGTGTTGTGTTTAAGCTGCTGGGTGAGGCCAGCCTGGCCAACAGCACTGCAGCAGCAGTTTCCCAAGGAGATCATTCTCAGCGCAGCATCTCAGGAATAGCAACAGTCATGACAGCATATTGCAGAGGCTGTGTTCAGGAGTCACTGACACCTTATTTGTGTAAACTTAAACCTCCTCCTCCTCCTCTCCCCCCACTGAAAGATTGCAAAGTTACCTCTGAATTATTTGATATGTCTATTTTCTAAAATGTGTGATTGCATTTTCAGAGATTACTCCAGATATTTGACAGCACCCATTATTATTTTCCTATTATGTATTCAATGATGGGATGCTCTGTGATATTTGCTTGAAAATCAGAATGAGCAATAGCATAAGCAAATGGTTTTCAGGAGATAAAGCGACTCCTACATTTGGATGAAAGGATAGGGACATCAGACTGTGACTTCAGCAGTCGCTGAGAACACCTGGAGCCAAATCCATGTAACTGGATAGTCCTACAAAACCTCTTGGAATGTTATCTCCTCAGCTCTTTGCTGGTGATGGTAAACCCTGACCTTTGTAAAAAACATTAGCTCCATGGATAAGCAGCCCATGTTCTTAGAGTCGTGCTTACTGGAGCTAGGTTGTGCTGTCCTGTTTAATATCTGAGCTACACGGGCTAAAACAGGCAAGTACACAGAATGCTACAATTAGGGGGGAGGACAGTCAAAGACATATGCTTAAAATCATTTGTGATGGTTTTGATAGGCACATGATTCCTCCTGAGACCTGTAACACTTTGGTGTTACTGCTGTGTTAATGCTGCATGGCACAAGGACCAGGGCCCATGGGGCCAGAGGCAGGGGAGTGTCAACATTTGGATCAGTGATTGGTGTTTCCACTTGGCAGGGGGGGACACTGGGGTTCCCAACAACATTGGGTGTAAACAACAAAACCTTTATGTCCTGCTGCACAGGTGAGGATTCTACACAGCAGGAAACAAAAAGTACTACTTGATGGATTCCCAGCTCTGCTGGGATGTAGGAAATTATGGTGGGAACACAGTCCTACTGAGAAAACTCACAGTGACTGTTTCTCTTTTTGAGTATGCCAACCTTTACTTTCCTGCATAAAAGCATGGCATCTCCTTTCTCAGCAGCATTCTTGAAACAGAGGTGATCCATACCCAAACTTTCTGAGGACAGGCACATGTTCTACCATTGTGAAAGCTTCTATTTGGCTGTTTGGTTTAGTGTCTGGCAGGAGGAGATGCTTCCTCCAGCCCTGACAAAGCCTCCCAAACCCTGTGCAAAATCAGGCCAAATCTATTCCGAGATTCCAGCTTTTCTCCAGGCAGGTTTCTGGTTTGTACCTTGTCAGATTTGCAGAGTTACAAAGGTCCTAAAATAGAGGAAGGCTACAGGTATTTAGATGATTTCTGCTTTTTCTGGACTACTGTATTTGGCAGGTGCAGTTGATGCTTACTTAGAGCCCTTTTACACATGGATTAAACACATATGGAGGAGATTGTAAAGGGATGTAATGCACTCTCCTCTGGCTTGGGAGGTTGGAGCTGCAATTAATACAAATTTGCACGTCTGTTCTGAATTAGGTACTGAAACAGCCAGCAGAATTCCTTGTAGTTTAAATCAGTAACCTACCTGAATACCACACAGAAAGGCACCCAGGAAGGAAGATGATCTGGGTTTTCAGGGACAGTTTGCCATAACACAGCAGCAAGACCTAAATGGCAGTGGGGATTAGGTAGTGGGAATTAGGTAGTGTCTTTGCCATGGGAAGCACCAGCTCATCTTGCCAAGAGAGTGGTGCATGGATACACCCAGTCCTGCACCAAAAAGCTGCCATTCTCAGTCTAGTTAGCTCACATGGCCCCAAATCAGACTTCATTGACAAAGCTTTGGTGAGCTGCTGGCCCTTCTGTAGTAATGACTACCAGAAGAAAATCTGCATTCCTCTAAGTGGAGGAAATGCTCCATTTCTGAGCTAAAATAAATCAACAAATTTCTCCCCAGCCTTCCCCCAAAAAGACAACAAAAACCTGAACTGGCAAAATAGTCTCTAATCTGAAACTGTGCAGGGTTTAGTTGTTAAGCAGAGGAATAGACAGAGGCTCAAATTTTTCTGAAAGAGAAGCATTCACAGCTCAGCCTTTAACAGGACTTAGAGCACTGAAATGCTCTAATGCAAATTATTTTACTTTTGTCACATTGCCACCACAGTATAACACAGGCACTACCTGGGACGGGCACTGGCTGTCCTGCAACTTGGCAGGAGGAAAAGAGGAGGGAGGAAAAGAAGACACCAGCGCATGCTCATTTAGTTTGAGGAGCATGTGAGGTACCCTGTCAGCTGTCATTGGGCAAAATCATTAAGAAGTCATTAACACAGGTATGGGGTGTCACTCCCTAGCCTCTGTTTAGATCAGTTTAGATCAGTTTAGATCATATTTTCCTATGACTGCTTTGATAAGAGAGGTTAAACCTACATTTTCCAAGCAGGAATAGCTTGTGTGCTCTGTCTGCACCCTGACACGCAGGGGTCAACCTGTGTAGGGGCCACTCACCTACCCTGCCTTCACAGTCAGCCACAGGTAACTGTTTGAAAATTCAAACCCTATTGGTAAGCTACATTCTGAACACTGATCTCTGTTTTTCAAATTCATTCAGCCTGTTCCAAACTGAAACTTAAATTGTTTTAGCTGCTTAACTACAGCATTGCAAAGAGGAAGGCGATGCTGCTTGGCTTGCTGAAGTAAGGCAAGGAAGCAGCCACAACACGGGCAGAGCTGGTGGAGGACAGCCAGCTGAGTCAACAGGTATCAGCAGCACCTTCCATGTGTGAGTTTTACAGAGTGCTGAAATTTCTGGCAGGGAGCCTCCCTCTTCCCTGCGCTCTAGTCATCAGAGCAGGTGCTTTCTCCTTCCTTTCCTACAGCTGCACCAGCTGTCATTCATCTCTAGAGCCAAATATTTCCATGCCTATCAAGAGCTAGTAATTGATATGAAATTAGTGAGTCTCCTTGCAAAGTTCATGCTACATGTGCCAGAGCCAGGCATCCGGCAGAGACTCAAGTGCAAATCTAATGAGAAACTCTCAGCTACAGAATCATTTCCTTTAGCAATAGATGAACATGCATGACTATCCTTGGTTTCTTAATTATCGTAATTTACTCATTCTCTCCTATTAACGAGCATTTTTCTGCCTGGGGACTTTCTAATCATGGAATTAATTGTCACTTTTACCATTATAAAATACTGCTCCCATGACATTGTTCAGATTTACAGCCCTAACTGTGAAAAGAAGACAGGAGATAAAGTTGTTAAAATATTGTTCTTGTCTCTTTTGATTTTTTTTTTCCAAGAGCATTTTAAGAGTCTAACATGGAGAGGGGGGAAAAAAGGAATAAAAAATAATTTTCACCCTTGAAATCCTAGGTAGGAAGTACTACCTTAGCTATTATAAGCATCATGTTAAAAGAGACCCTCATTAATTAAAGACTAGCACTATGGATCATCTCTTTCTGTATCAGGGCTGGAAACCTGCTGTAATTCCACTGATTCCACTAGGATTGTGTCAGAGCACTACCAATCCCACAGATACAATAATTGCTTCTGAATATATCCCCTTTTACCTCACATGTTGTCAAATGACAGAAATGCCTGTATCTTTCCTGCTGAAATTGATCTCTTTAGTGCCAAGCTCCAGAAGGAATGGCAGGGTACTCCTAGTCAGACTTTTTAATGACTTGAACTTGTACAACAATACCATAACAGTAAAGAGATGCCTGGCATTCAGAACAAAATTAAGCAGGAGCAACAGACATAGAAATCTGAAGGAAATATGAACTTCAGAACTTCTCTAATCTTTTCCCTACATTCACGTATTGCCAGGGCAATATGTAGTTTTGGAGATGACTGAATTCAATTCCCATTCAATTCAACAGCATTCACTACTGAATGACTCATCTGATGCATTCTTAACAACAGAATTCAAGAGACACTGCAACCCCCGTTCAACTTACAAACAAACAAACAAGCAAGCAAAGTAATTAGAACCTGTCCCTCATGATTAAAAAAAACCCAAACAACAAATCCCCCCTCTCACTTGTGTGTGATGTTTGTTACAGCTGGAAAATTGAAAAGAAATCCCTTATGTCAAGATGATGCCTCTAAGAAATTACATTAAAAAACTGTGTTAAGAATAATACAAGCTTTTGCCTAAAGATGCATGTATAATTACAATACTTCTACAAAAAAGCAGTCCTGTCCTCTCTGCAGAAGGGGCTAGAGTTAGCTAAAACATGTAAATCTGAAGTCAAATTCATACAAGTATTTTACTTGTAAATGCCTCACACATGCTATCAGCTGTCTCTGCAGGCAAAAACCCACCAATATCTGGAAAAAAAGTTCAACAGTCTTAGTTGCCTCCCCACATATGTGCTGAAAATGCTCTAAAGCTGCAAGAATTTGAAAAAAGTAATGCATGCCTTAAAGTAATACCTTAAAGGAATAGTAAAAGGATCCCCACTCCTCTTCTGCCACCATTTCTGTGAAAGTCACCGTTTCAGTGTGGGTGACAAGGGTCAGATCCAGACAGCCGGTGCCTCCCTGGGAGCTGCTGCTGGCTTCTGTGGAGTTGACCTCCATCACTGGATTTTGCTTAAGTTGTCCAGGTGCTTGTTTTACTAAGAGTTAATGCAGCCAGGCTTCTCCCGTAAAAGCACAGCACAAAACCAGCTTCTCACTGGCTACCAGAGGTGTCGGGCTTCAGTGCAGCTGAGTGATAGGGAAAAAAAAAAAAAAATAACCAACAAAAACAAAGCCAAGCTGGCATTCCCTTGAGCTCTCTTTTGTTATAACTCTGACGACAGCCATCCACATGCTCCTTCCAACAGCAACAGCCAGTAACAAAGTCAGCACACATGGACCCAGCCATGTGCTTTGTCAGCTCTGGATTACCATGCACCCCAAGCTGTTAGCTCTGGAGTCAGGCACATCTGTAAAAGCATGGAGCTCCTCCCTGCGCTAAGCCCAGGAGCCTGGGTATTCCACTCAGCAGCATTGTTTACTTACTTTGGCCAAGCTCACTATGATTTTGATTACCTTTGGTCTTATGGTGTATCCACAAACAAGCACCAACACGCTCTCCCATATTAGAAAAACCCAATTAAGTTTGTAGGCTTAAGGTGTCACAACTTCCCTGTCAATATCTTCCTGACTTCATAAATAAACCTCTCCCTCACCTGTCCAAAGAGCTGGAGTGTGCTGCACACCCAGGAAGGCAGTGCTTTCTTTGCTGTATGGAAAACCTGTCTAGAAAGGCACAGCTCCTAGATACTTAGAGGCTCAAGACTCTTCAGAAGAAGGTAATCAATTATCTCTCTATTCACAGATTTTCTGGGCACCAATCCCACATACCCTCTGTTTATTCAGATGTTTTTACCCATCTCCAGTGGCGTCACCCCAACTTTACACCAAGGTGACAGATGAGAGTGCACTCATGTTCCCTGACCAGAGCTCAAAGTCACCTGTAAATACAGCACTTGTTCAGCTTTGTGAAGATGCTCTGCCTCAATGACAGGGCAATCCTAAGCAGCACTTGGTGCGTTTCACACTCAATTCAATCTCTCCTTACCTGCTCATGACAAAACCCAGTCCCGTGTTTATGTAGGCACAGATGGCCATGGGTGAGCTCAATTCCTCTCTCTTGCTAGCACAGCACACCTTCTCCCCAGGTGCTGGAGCAGGGGTCTCCATAACATGCCCACATCATCCATGTTGCTGAGCTTCTTGGGACTCTGCCCATCCCTGCCTATATGAACAGCAAGAGAGGGGTCACTGAAGGGCCCTCCAGCTCCCAGGCCTGTATTAGCAGGGGAAATTCAGGGAATTCAGCGAAATCCAGGTCCAGATTTTGACTCTGAACCCTCCCAAGTTAGGATGTGCCTGGATCTAAGGCTTAGGACCAGGCTGTTCTAGAGACTGCAGAAACCTCTGAGTGTCTGAGCAATATCCAGCCTCTCCCAAAGATGCTGGGGTCATCAGAGTCATTCAGCAGAGTCACTTAGAAGAGGGAATCAGTCTACACCAATACAGATAATCAGTACCAGTCACAATGCAATCAACTCTGACTAATATGCATCAGTGATCAATATTTAACAGTGACAAATGATTCATGGGTTGGAAATAGAAATAGATAAAATGAATGAACATGAAATGAACATGAAATAGATAAAAAGTAACTATTATAAAATATAAAAAGAAATATTATAGAACTACAATATTTTGCTGAAAACCACTGGGGAAATGCTCATATACATATATTATATAAAAGAGAGGGGAAATATTTTTGCATTTTTTTTCTGACTGATGGTACAGGTTGACTTTGAAACTCTGTTAAGAAGTATTTAGGTAGCATCCAAGCTTCTTGAAAACATTTTACCATTTTTTCCCCCTCTTCTTCCTTCTTTGTATCTTTCTTATATTTACAGAATTGTCTTAGCTAGAGATAAAATTTATTACACTGAACTTTTGGGTTTGGTGGGTTTTTGCACTTTCATTCCTACAGAGCTGTTAAGCTCAAGTGTATTACAGGCACTAAGAGGCTTTTCAGTATCTACACCACATGCCTACTTTCTCTAAGTAGTGCTTATGGTGCTGCAAAAGGTTATACCATGCCCTGCTCCTGCACTCTCCAGTCCACACAGGGCTAATTCGGCTTTTCCAACACTATTAGCTTTTCTGATGGTATTTCTCAGTTACTGTCACTGCCATGTTTTGTTGAGGGCTGGTTTTCTCAAAACACTGGTTAGCTGCAGAATTTGAAGCCATTGGTTGTCTGTGGCACCACATCTAGAATTAAGCTAATTCTCTAGGATAAAATACTTCATTTCTAAACCACTACAAGTCATTACAACTCTTTGAAATTTGGTGTTCAGAAATTTTTCCCCACCCCACTCTCCATGTTGAGATTAAGTAAATTCTCAAATGAATGACAAAATAAAATGCTTTTATGATTAAATCTCAAAAGCTTACAGACGGCATGATCAAATCTTAGCAACTCCTCTGTGCTGAAGGAATAGCTGATGGATACTGGTAACTCACTTTGGTTTTTTCCTCAGTTGGGACCTTGAAAAGTCTCTGAGAACTTCCAGTGTTTAAGGAGATTGAGACAGTTTTACAGGGAGAGAAATTCAGTCTTCTCTCGCCTTTAATATAAAATGCTGTCCAATTATTATTGTAAGGCACTTTTTTATCTAATGTATAATAAAATGTGTTTCTTCCTTCTTAACCTTTAGAGTGGCTTTTATTTTTTAAAGTCACTGTACTGTAGCACTGTACCACAGCTTCATAAATTAGAAAGGTATTGAAAAAATCCATAAGCAATAAGAAAGGATTATTTGAAAGAAGAATAGAGAGCACTTGCTTTAGAGGCCTCTTCATTTGCCATTCCCTCTGTCACAGTCTTGGAAGCTACACACATTTAGTTTTCTTCAATGAAACCTTGAACCAAAGGACCAAAAAACCTGAGAGTATAAATGGTTCCACTGAAAGGTAAAGAGAGTATTCTGTGGCTGCTGTGTGCAACAAAACCAATATCCTCCATGTGCAGAAACATGGGAGCAGATGTGCAATGACTATCTTTTATCTCCCCACAGTGGCATGGCACTCCTGACTGGAAAGAAGAGAAAGCCCTGTGCAACTGCAGAAGGTGAAACCAGGAGATTAATGTGGATGTGATTGATGTGATGTGATGATGTGATGATGTGATGATGTGATGATGTGATGATGTGATGATGTGACAATGTGACGTGATGATGTGATGTGGCAGATGTAGGTAGGTAACTCTGGAAAGAAAAGGTAAAAAAAAAAGGAAAAACAAGAAGCAATGAATCAACGTTTTTAAAGATTAGGAACAAATTAGTGATTTTGATTATTTAAGCCTGAAATTCCTCTTGCAAAAATTCTGGTCTTTCCTGCAAAACAGCTGGGAAATGCAATAGGTGGGGATGGGTCATTTTGTATGCCACACTGTGGATGCTCCATGGCAGGCAGAGGTGCCATCACAGGGGATTGTTACTCTCCAAAACTCAACAGCAGTAGGAGGAGGGACTATGCGGGAATATCAGTTTCCTCCTAGACTATCCATTTCTGTATCTTGACTTCCCTGGCAGAAATTGTTGTGTGGCAGTATTTTTGTGCATGATGCTGATAACCTGCCACAAGTCAGCCAGTGTAAATATTCTAATGTGTCTAATTGTTAAAAAGATTAGGCACATCTGAAATGGGCAGAAAAAAGGTCTGCTCAAGTGTATATTATTTTTTACTAAGAATTTATGGTAGATTTCTTTTTGTTGTATTTAGGCATCATTCAGAGTAAAATCGAAAAAATATTTTGGTTTTGCTCCTTGGAACTTTGGCACCCCGGAGTAGTTGGGCATAATCATATTAAATTCAAAGAACGAAGACTGTAGGAAGAAAGAGAATGAGATATTTCTTACTTCTAAAAGAGCAGAAAATTAATTGCTTTCCTGTAAAAAAACCCACAGTTATCCAAATCTTTATATTCCAGCTTTGGAAGAGAAAGCTCTACCCAATGCACAGCTCTTCTCCCCAAAAGCTGAACATACAGGGCAATTCAGAGGGACTCAGCATCTGGCTCTGGCAGCATAGCACCACCTTACAGCTGTGTGCCCTCATCCCTGCTGCACAGGAGAGCAGAACTGACACATTAGTGACAATTCCTGTTGTCTGTCAGAAACTCATTCTCCTTTGACTTAACAAGCTGCTTAGCATGCACATTGGTTTCCTTCGGCGCCGTGCCTCCAGAGGGATGCAGACCTGGGCATTACAGGTAGGCAATGCCCAAACAGGCTGGATTGATTCCCTCAAATCTGGAACCAAAAATGTCTTCATGTGGTTCCAGTGCTTGGGATGTGGCTGGGAAGGCATGCCCATGTTTCTGAACTCTTACAGGTCACTGCTGTGTGGGAAACAGAGGGCTTCACATGTGTGCCTTACTTAGGATGTAAGTATTATGCCACACACTTGCACTCACATATATAAAAATAAAATTTTTGAGCCCCTCTAAGTGGAGATGACATCAAATTTCTAAATCTTCAAGACTTGAAATAGTAGTGATCTTTTTAGGCTAAATGCACAGTTATTGGGTTTTCTTGACAGAAACCCCTAACATCCGTTCTCCACTCTCTAGAATGAAGTGGCTGTAACTGGGATTTAAAAATTTGGGAATCAAAGTAAGATTTCAGAAGCTGGTTTTAACCTCCTCCCAAGCATTTATTTTCAGGATCTCCATCCCAAAGCAGGACCTGGCAGCAGTATGTTGACACTGCCAAATTTAGCCATTCCCAAGATGCTCTTTGTGAGGTGTGAATTTCAGCTACACTCTGCAGAGACTCCAGGATTGTCACTCTGTCCCATCTGCACCTCATGCATCATCTTGGGCCACAGGGCCAGCTAACACCACACTGCATTCACTGCATCCCCAAATTTTTTGGTTCTGTAGTTAGAGGCTAGCAACCACAGCTGAAAAGCCCTTCTCTTTGATGGAAAAATTTGAGTTTGATTTTCATCCAGAATCTAAATAAAATTAATTTTGAAATATTAAAAACATCACAGAATGAGATAACTGTTTTTTGCTGGGCTCCAGGCTGATCTCTCATCTGTCAAGTCCCTATCCAGCTTTGAATCAGATCCCTAAACTGACAGCAATTGAATTTTCCTCTTAATGTCAGTTTTGAATCAGAACTTCTGCAAACACTTAGATTTTACCCATAGCAAAACACTAGAGTTGTAAAAATCACAGAACGTTTTTATAATAAATGATAAAATGTGAGTTGGTTGTTTCTCTTTCTTTTATTATTTAAACATTTTTTTTAAGAGGAGATTTTTCCTCATCTTTATTACTGTTTGTAGTCTTATTCCAGATTGGTTCATTTTGCAAAAGGGATACACAGCTATTTCTCATTTCTTGTTAAGAAACTTTTGCTGAAGAATGAAGAATCCTTAAGGGATTATCTTTGAAAAGAAGCAAGCAGATAAAGAAAACGCAGAGAAGAATGCCATTAAATATGAATATTGTGTTAGTGGAACTGTCAGACACCCTGAGATTTCAGATCCCTTCACTCTGTTCCCCTCAATATTACCATCAAGGAAATCATATATTTTGCAAGGGGCTGATCCTCCATTCATTTAGCATGTTGCAGTGCAGAATTTCTTCCTGTTCTGTGACTTGAATGGCAAGTAGCTTCCACAAAAAAGGAACCAAGCCCTGAACTGAAACAGGTGCCTGATGAATGTGCACTCCTATAAAATATTGAGGCAGTCCACATAGTCACTTGAAGTGTTCTAACTTTTAAGGACATGAGCATGTGGCCAGAATGTATGGCATCCATCAGGTGCTGGCATGCAGTTATGTGTACAGATGCCAGTAAGGAGGTAGAATAAATTCACAGCTCGCATCACCGTCAGAAAGACTTTTCCTTCAAAATCTTCCACTTCCAATTGCCAAGGCACTGTCTGCCCCTCTCAGAGCACTGCAGCTGGAAAGGCAAAAAAGCACAGAAATAAAGTCAGGCTGCCAAAAGGGAAAGGTGGCTTCAGGTGAGCCCTGGCCAGCTCCCAGCACAGCCGGCAGGCATGCAGCCAGCCTGCCCGGCTGCATCGCCCGGCACACCGTATGCTCATTAACAAGGCAACTGCAGAGAACAAAACACCAACCATATGCTTATCCTGCCCCGCTCCTCCCTCTGTTTAAGGTCCCATTTAACTACAATGGGCACCAATGTACCTTGAGAGGGGGGTCAGGAGACTGTGCAGCCGCAGGTACTAGATCCCATTTTGTCTACACCTGCCATCAGCAGCTTGTTGTAAAATCTCCTGGGCCACAAGCCAGAGTTTCAGCAGCCCAGAGCTCAGTTTTTCAGCATACAGGAAAGCCACTGGAGGGAAATTGGGTTCAGGATTTCCACAAGCCAACTTCTTAGCCACTACTGACACATAATGTGTTTAACATATATAAATAGGAATCCTTTTCAATTCTGTTTTCACACGGTTGCTTAGAAGTAGTTTTCTTTCCTTTTCCCATGTTTGATTGAACCAAAACAAATTTAACAGGCAGTTGGACAAGATGATCATCGCAGGTCCCTTCCAACTGAAAATAGTCTAGTCTAGTATCTTCTATCCCAATGCTTAATTCATCTTAATCTACAGTGTGGATAACCACATCGTATCTGCTTTGGGAGAGAAATACTCCTCCTATTCTTTACCTTTCTGTCTGCTACCTCTGGTGAGTGCACACAAGAGGTCATTTCTGTTATTGCCATTCAAGCCTGCATTGATATAGGAATTAGATTAGATTTCAGACGATGTTTGGACCTGATAAACCTCTCTCTTCTTCTGCAAGGGGTGATCCAATTGCTAAGACTCAGGCTTGGACTTCAGGGAAGATTGTAAGCACCTTGCTCTTCTGCACATTCCCATTCTGACCATGGCCAAGAGATCTCCTCTCCCTTAAGGAAGAGCTTTGGAAAGTGAACATGTGACAGAAACTCAGGCCCTTCTGGATGTCATTCCTCTTTCACCTGGATGCTTCTGCCTGCATTGTTATCCCCAGCTCTAGGCACAGAGAGCAGTTGCAGCATTAACCTGGTGTTGGACTGTAATTTTTGACAGATCCTCTATACACGGGGATTTGATTCTCTGTTTAAAGAGACCACTCCAATTTGGTCCTCAAGTGCCAAATTGGAGCCAGTGAAATCAGCAGTGAGCTCAAACTGTGCAGAGCAGGAACAGGTTTTAAAAAACTGCAGGTCTAAGTGAAGTTTAAAACATAGCAAAAAGATGGTAATTAATACATAAGAGCATGTTTTCAGACTACACTGCCATCTTTAATCTGTAATCAAATAGTACTACAGATACTACAGAGATAGAAGAGGGCAACAAAGGGAATTAGTCAAATCCATCACTAAAAGCTTGGGAAAAGACCAGCATGAACCACAATGCAGGCCAACAAACGTGCCCATCAAGATGTAGTGGGAAGAAAAAAAGTGTGGGAAGAAAAAAAGTGTGGGAAGAAAAAATTTTAAAACCTGCATCCCTGCTCTCCTTTCTATGGAATAAGTTGTACTTGAAGTAATGAATACACTCTGTCTTCTGACGATGAGCAGCACAGTGGAATTACAAATTTACAACAGAGGTAGAAAGCCATTAGATGAATACCAGGACCTTTTATTACCAATTGCAATTTCATGGCAGAGTTATTATTTATTAAATATAGAAGCAGACAGTTGAATTCTAACTGCTCTTTGGTTTAATTCATCTTATAAAAAGGCTGAAGAAATTACACAGAGCAGACTAAAAGTGCTCTGCAGTAGCAGGCTTCTTTCTCATTGCCTTCACATGGATACACACACACAGACACAGATGCACACACACACAGAGAAATAAAAAAAGTCATTGTATGGAAGGGGAACAGGTTACATCCAGTTTCGCTTTTAAAAAGCCTAAGGTAGAGTAAAATAAGTTTACTGTACTGCTATCCTTACTGCACTTGAAGAGCAGTTTGGACAACACCCTCAAGTACTGAAGCTGAGTTTTTTACCATCGCCAGAAAAAGATAGGCTTTACCCCCTGCTCTCTCATACAAAACCAGTGTGCAGACAGAAAATAAAACTGTGAAGTGACATGATCCAGATCAGAACTAGTATGTGGGCGGGGGGAAGAAGACAATATTGGCCATAATATACAATTGCATACCAGGTCATCTCCATGAAGAGGGATTAAGTCTATTTTCAGGCAGCAAAAGGGTTGAGTTATTCAAACCCCAGCAGCTTTGTGCCAGCACTACTTTGGATTCACTGAACTGCAGAGCGGTGGAAAGGAGGAGGAACCAGAGAGAAGTGAAGAAATACCTACTGAAGAAACTGTCTCAATTTCACAGAGAGCTCTCATGGTGCAGATATCTAAGGCTTTGTTCATGCTTATCTGTCACTGCACACTGGCACAAGCAAGGCGTTTAACAACTTATGTTGGCCAGAAGATCAAATGCCATAAAAAAAATTTTTTTAAAAAATTTTTTCTTTAGTGTTTGGCAAATAATAAAAAAAAGATTCAGCAGGAGGAAAAAATATATATAAAATTTCTGTAGCACCTATTTTGTATATAAAAATGTAGTTTTCTGCAAGCCAGCTATTTTTAGACTATAATGTACATGTAGATTAGCCTGGTATGATACAAACCTTCATTTCCAAAATAACATAATCTTTTGAAAATATATTTCTCAGGCATACTTCTTTGGATATTACCTGATATTCTTTAGCAGTGCATTGATGTTCCTGATGACATTATGAAATATATTTTCATTAAAAATTTGGAAATGAACTGCTATCATTTCTGTTTCTGCATGAATAAAACCATTCAATTACGGTTCCAATCCAATGGAGAAGGGGAACAGGACTGCCTCACATGCTTACTTGAATGCAGAAAGCACAGTTCAAAGAAACAAGACTGTCTAAAGAAAAATACAAAATTTAGCAACCAATTTAAGGTTGTGGATACAGTTGATGTAAGTGTTCACACCCCAGTGACCAAACAGGCAGCAAATTCTAACTAGGCAAATAAATTGTATCCATCATTTTTATGTCCCCACATTTTGAGATTGTTGTGCCTCGTAGATCATCCGCATTGCAATAAGGTGACAATGATGTGGATATCTCATGCTAATGATTCTTTGCTCACCATTGTAACTCTGAGTATTATCATACAAATGCTCAGAGAAACAAAAACTAGGGTGTTGTTTTTGGAGTGGGTATGATTACCCTCACAATGGCATTGCACACAGGCAGCCCACACCAGCTAGCTGAGGACAGCTGCTCTATGTGCAGGAAGGTGAGGACCAGCAGCACCAGGTCTTCAGGCAAACAAATGGGCTCTGCCTTTTCCAGCTCACAGGCTGTGCCCAAGCATGGGAGCAGCTGATCTGGCTTGCTACATTTGGGGAGGTAAGCTGTGGATTCTTTTCACATTAGTAATGATATGCGTATATGTATAAGCAGAGATGATTTACTGTCTATACAGATAAAACAACATCTCCTTTAGTTAGCTGAGAAATTTCCAGTGCTTGTCCAAACATACCTCTGAAACAGGTAATATTGTTCTTGTAATAAAGCAATAGAGGAGAAAATAATAAGTATCATCTAGGAAGCAGGAGTGCGGGAAGTTTCAAGTGCATAACAGTGGTGTGGGCGGAATACATGAAATAGCAAATACAATACCTAATTTGCTAAAGTCATTAGAAGCAAACCAGAAATCAGTGTGGGAGACATTTGTTGCGCCTGCTGCTGAGTTTTCAGAACTTTTACAAAGACCAAAATTGTTGAAGAGTTCCTTAGGTTTTATCTTTGGAACAGAAAGAAAATTGGAAGGGAAAATAATTATTTTTATGCATCCATATGTATCAAGCCAGTGAGAGATTAAATGAAGGAAAAGGAAAATGTCTCTACACTCAAAGCGTTCAAAGCTTGGTAGCACAATTTGCTTCAGGAGAAAATGATGTTTTCTGTGGTTATGAACATGCAAAAAGATTCCAGACTTTATATGAACTGCTGCTTGGGGATTAGATGAGGATTTAATATCTTTCTCAGAGAAAGGATTAATTAAAATCTGTCTTCTTTGGGAAGGTGATGAGCAAAATAATTTCATATGCATATAGAGCTTTTGAATTTTTTCTCTACAGAAACGAACTGTATTTGATGACTTCTCATTTCATATCTTTTTCTTCTAAAAAAGGAATAATTTTATATTTTTCTTCATAGGACTTGCTGAAGGGATTTTAACATGCTTTCAAAATGTCACAAAAAAATTGAATCATGGGAGTTTCCTTAAGAAAACTGAAAATTTACTGTTAGGAGCTGAGGAAATACTGCTTAAAAATCACTAAGAATTGGTCCTTTTGCTACATATTTCACCATGCTTAACAGTGAAACTGGTTAGAAAGTCTACTAGCTAGTGATAAACGTAAGTGTATTTTTAATTTCATGATCATATTGTGAAAAGTTTTACTTCTCTTTCCACAAAAGGCTTTGATTGTCATCAAGAAGCTGAAGTGTGCACACACACGCAATTGTTTTTGTTTATTTGCAGACCCTAGCAGCTGGTGTTTTAGAGAACTTGGATGAAGATTCAAGTAATCTGGCCCTGCCTCAGGGTGTTAAAGTTTGGAAATGTCTTTCACTACCTTGTGAAAGGAATGACACAAATTAGAGCATCTCATAGGATACCTGCTGGTGTCTGGCCCCCTCCCCCTTCTGTCTATAAAGCAGCAATCCATGACAGCTGCAGTGAAAAAAAAATTAAAATCTTCCTTTATTTGTTGCATGATAGAAATGCCAGTAGACATGTCTGAATATGAAAGAAGTATTTTACTGAACAAATGTGATTTTAAAAAATGCTGAAAATATTCATTGTGAGCCATCAAGACTAAAAATCTATGATTCTTAACTTTTTTTGAAAACTAACCTTCTCTTTTATGAAGAGTTTGACAACAGCAATCCTTTAAATGTACCATTTTTTAAAATGAAATATCTGGCAAATTTACATAAATTTATACATACATAGATATGTGTATGTATATATATGTATAAATTAGTAGAAATTTAAATTGCAGAGCTTCCTGTACTGAAAATCATTGACACACAATGAATGGATAGTTTAAAAACAAACAAACAAACAAAAACAGCAACCAAAAATACCCCCTCCCCACTACACTAAAATAAACCCAAACAAAACTAAGCAAACAAACAAAAAACTGAAACCAAAATAAAACAAAAAGTACCACCCAAACATACAAAAATCTATGTAGTAGGTGCATAACCCATACCAGAAGTAGGAAAATAAGAAGCAAAGAGTGACAAACTGAAAGTAAGATCTAAAAGAAGCAAACAAAAACAAAGGCTCTACTGGAAAACTTTACACACTTTCTTGTACAGCTTATGTTCCTAAAAGCAAAATTGGATTTTTTTTGTCTTTCATCTGTCTCATTTCTTTAGCCCCAACATGTACAAATTCTAAGGCAAAGGCTTGTGAGCTTCTGCTGCCCTGTTTGATGAGCATCAGTGTCCCTTGCTCAGGTGGTCAAGGTCTCTGCCTTGCAGCACAGCAAGGGTAAGGCCAGAGAAAACAGGTGATACTTCTCCTGATGAGCACACTCGAGTAATTGCCATATAGTTAGTATAGCAGGGAACAACATCTCTTGGATGGAGCAGAGAACAGTATTGGATAATCTGGTCTACTGATTTAAACATGGCTCAACTCCAAGGAGTGTTTGCCAAAACTTAAGGCAATCTTAGCCCATATGTTTATCATAGATTCAAGGAGCTCAAGAAAGGCTTGATGGCCTGGAATTTTACAGTCACTGCATGGTCTTGTAAGATGAATATTGATTAACTGTCCTAGCATTAAATATTTAATGTAATAAAATGTTTTCTTAAAAGTATGGAAGTGTGACTTGGTCCTGCATTTTAATTATGCTTTTAAAAAGTCCTGTCAACATCTAATTTGTTCTGTTCAAATCCCAACATGCTCCAAAGATAAATCTCTTCTGTTTCAAGAAGGTTGAGAGAGTCAAAAGAGTTGATCAAATAATTAGGCATAGGTGAATTTAAAATCACTGTTCCAGACTGTCAAATAGATTCGACTTCAAAGACAGAGCAGTAAATTATACATATGTATAATATATACATCCAATTTCTCATTCCATTTTTGTAACTGAAAAAAGAAAAAAAAGAAAAAAAAGAAAAATACATGTTTTATTAATTCATCCCAGACTCTCCAGGTACTCGATACTAGGTCAGCAATTACATTAAATAAGTTATAGTGAAATCTTTTGTGGTACCTGCCAAAAATTAGCCTGAGCCTATACTACATCATAGCATATCCATAACTCTGTCCAGCTGAGACTGGGTATGCATTTCACCTTCTGTACCTTTTCTCCTACACTGCTTTTTGGAACTGTGCTAATAAACTATGAGGACGGGAGGTCTGAGCTCATTCATAGTGAAATGAAAATAGAAAATTTCAGCTGTGTTGCTTTAGGTTAGGTAACAGGTTTTTTAGTTTAATTACAAGTGGATCAAGCTGTAATGTTTCAAAACTTATAAAATGAAGAAAATTAAATATTCCACAGGGAAAATGCTGAAGTTGAAATTTCTCTGACCTTATTTTAGCTGAAATAAAGTCTTTGCTAAGTTGAACACTTCTTGTGAAAGCAAAAACACCATTAAGATTTTATCACATTGGCCTCTTACTGGTGCTTAGTGGTTTGCCTGCAAATGAACCCAGATTTTATCTGCATGTCATCACTTAAGGACAACACCCTTCAGTTCAGGTCAGAGGCAGAATATTTTTCCTCCTCTCCTCTGTTCCTGGTATCAACCAAGCTGCTGGGTAAGAAGAGCTGGATAACAGAGAGGGAGAATCCTCCCACCTTTCTCACCTGGGCTCAGCCCATTTGCCCACAGCACAACACAGCTCGTCTCCAGTCCTGGGTGTCCCCCAGTAGCCTCAAGTTTCCCAGCTTAGGGAACAGAGGCATGCAAGGTTAGGGATACAGTTCCAGTGGCAGGTAGGTTTGGGTTTTTGGCCACCACCTGCAACATTAATGTAGTGACTGGGTTTTTAAATGCCTTTTTATAGCAGAGACCATTAAACCACAGAATGTCTCTCCTGAACACTATAAAGTGGATAAATGAGTTCAGCTACCAGTGGTTTCTGCATCTTCACTGCTGCCTTTCAAATGGAAGAGTGAATCCAACAATTTGACACCAGCAATTAAAAGGAAGGAGATGACAACTGTGAATTTTACAGCATGGAGCACCCTGAAGCCACCCAAGTTAATATCTGCTAGTGGAGCCAGCTTATAAAGTGGCCACAATGCCTGAGTGGCCACATTCTGGTGATGTACTTCACTTCATAAAGACTCCTTATTAACACATTGACTTTTGATAGCTGATGGCAGGGTTTCAGCCTCAGCTGGGCAGACTCTCTGGGGACAGGGAACTTACTTGTAGGAGCAAACAAACCAAATCCACTCATGGAAGTGAATTGTCAAGCTTGCCCTGGTGTATCCCCTACACCTGTGCAGTGGGAAAAAGGGTGCTTGTGACTAGTGTGACTTTAAAATGAAGCTTCACACCTCTTGACACCGACCTTTCTTCTGGAGACCAAAGCAAATGTGATTTTTTTTCCCATTTCACAGTGAAAACTTAGTTTGAGCCTCAGCCTGAAGAAACAAGATGAAATTTCGTTTGCACACAATGATTGTCTCATAATTATATTTAAAAAATCAATAGGCACAGCTGTTCTACGGCCTGTCTTTATTGTAAAGTACATTGATGCTACCAAAACCAAGTTTCCCAGAAGCCCACTACCACAATCAGGTATTAGAAAGCTTGGATACAGCATCTTGCAAGTGGCTGATCAGTTTCTGGCATTTTGCAGTATCGTGACACCTTTTTCCCCTCCAGACAGCTTTCCAAAGACCACTTCAGTGGATTCTCTGAAAATTAAGCACACGGTACAGGGTCTGCACTTTAAAAGGCAGAAATCAGCTGCTCCCTATGTGTGAGGCATCATTTTTGTTTTCAAACAGAGGTGGAATTTTGAGGACAAATCCAGCCTATAAAAACTAGCTAAACATTGATGGGTTGTCTTGAAAAGCTGATAGAGGCTTGACAGACCATCAGTGACAGCAGGAAGTGCAGGTACTCCTTGAGTTTTACTTGTGAAAAAGATAAAGGACAGGTGTCTCTGCTGATGTTTAAAAATCAGCAACAGCACTCATCCTCAGTATCTCCAACAGAAGCCCTATACACTGTCCACTGGAACCAGAAGAAAATACCCTAGAGATGCAGAAGGCAGCAGGGTGGGTTTCTCAAGGTGATTATAGGTTACTGACACACCAGTCCTGGTGGTTCCAGATGGTTCCAGCTACAAGTCGGAGGAAGGACACAGCTGACATATTACATAAAGCTCACCACAATATTAGTCACACTACTGCACAGCTAGTCCTCCTCCCATTTCATTGAATTTCCCACTGTCTTGTATCCATGGGCATACCAACACCTTCAAGTATTTCCACTTGCTGCACAGACACATTTCATTATCCTAGCTTCAAATGGAGGAAGATAAAAAGGAGGATTTCTAGCTCATGGAAACTTCACTGCCCAAGTCTCTATTCTTCCACTTCATGTTTCCAAACTCTTGTACAAATTGACAAGCCAAAGGTCTGATAGGGCTCTTCACTGAGCAGCACTCTGTTGAGAGCCAAAAGTTAATGAGCTTTCGATTTCCTAAACTCAGACAGAAATACTGCAAGCTCTGGCGTGGTCCTGCTGGAATTGCCTGGGATTCAGAAAACACACACTAAGCCTGATGTGTGAGAGATCCAGTACTTCAAATAAATCACTGCCTTCTAATGAAAGAGAATCGTACCTCCTACTTTACTAGCAGCTGTTTTGTCAAGTTCTGCCTGTCAGTCAGTAATGATCCTTTTTACTGTCCATAAGATGTCAATGCCATAAAAGGCATTGTCTCCTAAATCAGAGGTTTGCTGGAAACATCTTCTAATCTATAGATCCTACTCCGTGCAGTAATAAACAGTAATAATTGCTTTTTCAGAGCAATTACAAACTCACAAGAGGGCTTTGCACTGCTCTTCTCCATCAGCCCATATGACACCCAGCTAGGAGAGCAGGGAGCACTGATTTCAGCAGGTAAGATCAACATATACTGTGACAGAAGACGTAGGTACTTAAAGCAAAGATCTTAAAAGTCAACAAATAAAATGACAGAAAACTTGAGCTGAGAGGAAAAAGTGCTGCTTAAACCTCAGCTACATTTATTTACATATTCTCAGCTGCAAGTAACTTAAAACTTGCAGTCCCTCCTTTAGGTGTAGGTAAGTATCAGAGCATTAGCACACAGCAAGATGAATTCTCCATCCAGAAAATCTATGTAATAGACAGGAGCAAAGCAAGAAAAGCCCATCAGCTTCAGTAAATGGTCCAAACTTTAAAGGTCTGAATTATTTGCAGCTATAAAACAACTGTTCAGTGTTTTCAAATAGCTATTGCAACCATCATTATTCAATAGCACATCTTCCCTTAGCAAAAGAGGAAAAAAGAATGCTAGTGCATAAAAGATATATGATATATAATGTGAACATTATTAAGTACCTTATTTAAGCATTAATCTTAAACCCTCACAAACTTTGTGACAGCATACCATGATAGTTGCTGGAGGCAACTCTTTTTTCATACTCACACAACAGCATTATTTATCGCAGCAATGCACATCTGTACAACAAAGGAGCAGGAAAGGTAGTGATGGAAGATGCATTGTAACAAGCAATAAATCATACAGCACTGAATCAGTGAATGCTAAAGAAAATGAAACTACCTGAAAATAACACCGTGATTTAGCAGAAGTCCTTTAAGATGTGCTTAATGCTAAGTACATATTTGTGTCTTACACACAAGTAGTGAAAATGAAGCTGAAGATAAGAATTAAGCATGTTCTTAAATGTTCTGCAGCATCAGGATCTAAAGGAGGATGACATTTATGGTGATTTCCATCCAAGTCTACAGGATAAACAATGTTTTCGGGGAAATTTATAAAGCTATCAAACACATAGGCACATCTCCATTGATAACAACAAATATCACTGACAAAATAAACCCTATTAGCATTCCTTTCAGATTGCATAAGTGGCGTCCCTGTAAGCATTCATTTTTCACCTTCCACTAAAGTGCTTTTGCTCATGAAAAACTGCTTTAGGAGACTTAAATATATCTACGAGTTGTTACAGATAAAGCGTTCTTCTTTACCCATCATTTTCATGCCTTTCTAGGGCAACAATTCAAGACAGTCAGGAATGAAACATTGAATTTATACATTTGGTCTCTATCTTTGCAGACTGCCTTTGATCTTCCTATGTGTGGGATTCTTTGTTTATATTGTACTCTACAAATCCATTTCCCACATTATTGTGTGTGTGCATGCAGTTGTATTGCCTTAAATAACATTGAAGGATCTATCTTAGGTTCTCTAAGGAGTCTCTGTGATCATCACTTTCATTAAAAAGGCTTTGTTCATCAAGCCATGAGGATCTGGCCTTTACAATATTTAGCAAAGTTATTTTATACAAATAATTACTTTTTCACCGATTTAAGACAGAAACCTGTAATAGCAAAAATGATCAAAATCTTAAGGCTTGTGGCCTATGCAAAGACAGAAAAGAACAGTTTAATCAGGAGAGGAAGTGAGTGAAGAAAGACACAGAACCAGTCTTCGAATCCATCAGCATGGGAAGAGATATGACACGATGGACACAAATTGCAGCAAGGATCTAAGGTGGACATTGGGGCAAAAAAATTTCTCTAGTTATAAGGCAATGGAAATCTCTCAGACAAGTTGCCTGGGGATGTAGTGTAAGCTCATACCAGGGGTTTTTCTAGTTCAGCTAATGAAACATCCATCAGGAAGGGTTTAGGAATAAATTTGCCTTGCCATAAGGATAGGAGACATGTCTCTTGACATGTCTCTTGACATGTGGTTCATCCATTTTTGTATGGTTTTTTCCTAATTCCAGAGTAAATTTTAAGTAGAAAGTAATTGAGAAAGGAAAACTGAGAAAAAATCATGCTAGTTTCTTTATGCCAGACTGAAGAGACAGATGCTACTTTGTTCTTGGAGCATAATGGCTCTTCAGAGTACCCCTTAATGATGCACACTTTTTTGTCACCTCAGCAGTACCAATCAGCTGCCTAGATGTCCTGGAGTCTACAAAACACCACACAGGTGGTGTGGCACAGGCTGAGATATTTCCCACAGATAACTTGACAGACCTCTAGGTAATTTCCATTTATTAAGATAAATGCAAAAGCACCTCCTGTATGTTACTGGAAGCTTGCTCTTTGCTCAAGAGGGACCATAGGTTTCCTTGCCATTTTCATATACATACATATATATATATGTTTTAGCTTAGCAAAACTAGCTCCTGCTGCTGCTCTTTGGTGATGTAAGGTAATAGATCTGACCACGGGAAGCAATCTTTGATACAGAAAGCATCCTCATTCATTAAATTAGTTTCAGCCTGAGTCTATAATAATGTGACAGCATCTTTGCAATGAAAGCCTTTTGACTCATACTCCCTCTTTAAATGCTGAGAATCCAAGCAGCTGCAGAGGTCAGCATCAAAGTGTGAGTCATAAAATGAGTTTCAGGCTCAGTTATATAATGAATCTGAGCACACAGCCTCCTTTGCACAGAAATAAAGCAGAACTCTATTAATCAAATGAGAAATGGCCAGAAGGAGAACATGTTTTCTGGTTTTTGATGTGTCACTGGTATTTTTCAGTTTGAAGACCCCATAAAAGTTTTCCCGTAAAGTTGTGTACTGTCTTCAGTGAATTTCAGCCTCTGCTTAAAGCTTTGCTTTGTTTAGTACTCCCACTGATCCTTTAGAAGTTGAAGAACACAGGTATATGTGAATTCCTTAAACTCAGTGAAGTTTAAAAGGGAACAAAAATTATGTTCTTCACAAGCCTGCCTGAAAATGTTTGCAATTACCTTGATGTTCTGGTTGCAACTAAGGAAAGCTTATCCTGCTCTCCGTAAGTAATATAAAATGAACAACCTTTTCCTCTCAAAGACACAACACCTAGGGATGTAAGAATGGCTGTATTTCAGAGCAGAATTAGGCTCCAAGTAAGATTTCTGTTGGCAGCTTTTCCTATGCTTTTATATTAAATTAATTTCAGAAGGCTTTTAAGCTACTATTCCAATATCAGGTGAAATCAGTGATATTGATATTAATGAAGAGTAAAGACCCAGTAGCTGCAGGATTAGCATGTTTTCATTTTTCTGTGAACAATTAGCTAGAGACCAATACATTCAGGGCAATTTTGCACATCTGCTCTATGCTAGGTACTTCTGCAACCTTGTCTGCAACCCTGGAAAGAGCCTCATGCAGCATTCTGAAGAGCTTTTGCGATGAACAGAAAGGTTCACACTTCAACTATCAGACATTACCTCTCCACCAGTTGGTGCTTTGATCAGCCCATTACAGCGACACGACAGAAGTGATGTACAACACAACACGGCATGGTACCTATTTTTACAGGCTCTGAACAGCTGCACAAAACAACACTCTGCAAAGAGAAGGCAATGAGATTTGCTGTGCCCTCATCTGGGGCTTTTTACCACCCATTTATTATTTATACCGAGCTGTAAAAATGGCCTGTGCTTGGCAGTCCTAACAGGATTGAAATTATCTAGGTGAAGTGACACTGTTCTCAGCAGCTGACCTTCCTGCAAGTAGGACATACCTTATCCATCTTATACATTTCAATTTAATAAATAGTGTTTTATTTTCCAATAGGAAAAACATTATTGTAATTTTCTTCAGCTATACCCCAGGATACATTTTAAGTATGGTGTCATTTTATTTAAAGGTTGTAACCTATGTACATATTTGACAGTTTTTACCCAGAAGCAGCACAGAAATATTAGAGATCATTATAGAACTGTTTAATTTTTAGAGAGAATGTTGCTGATAGCAAAAATATGACAGGCTAGTAATCCTTATTTATTGAATTTCTCTGTCTGGCACTGAAAGGGACAAGCTTTCCTAATTCCCCTTCCGTCTTTAGCAATTCACTTCAAATTTATTCAGTTTAGACCTTTTCCATTCACATATTGGGTCGAAATCTAAACAAAGCAAACTTCCAGGTTCATATCCAAGCTGTAAATTCTATTTGAAAATCCTCCATCTTTCAACACGTGTTTTATGCTACTCAAAACCACTTTCATAACCACTTCCTTTCCTCCTTTCAAAAAAAAGGGTATTTTAATCCATGGCATCATCTAGGTCTTCTCTCTTTATGAAAACTGCCTCATCTTCTGGATCTTTTCATGGGTAGGGATTTGGATATTTTTCCTTCTTCTTCTTTTTTTTTTTTTTTTNCATCTGCATCTCATAGGCGGTCTAGAATTAAAATATGAATTACCTTCTAACAACAAAAAAAAGCTAAAGGGCCTCCTGAAATATATGGAAAGCTTCCCAGTAAATTCAGTAGGGTGACAATTGCATCTTGCAAAAACCAGCATATTTTATAGTGCTTGTCCATGGTTTTATACACATATGGATACATTTTTTTCACTAGGTTTTAGACATGTATATCTTTCTTAATGTCTCCATCTATGATCAATACATTATTTAAATTTAAAACAGTATAGGCACTGTAGAGAGAGAGATATTAATTAACCATCCAAGAAATCCAGCAAAACCCACCATTAAAATATTTGGAAGCATCTTTTAATACCACTTAATGTACTGTGCATGTCATAGATCCCCTGCTCTACCTTCACTCAGTCCGGTTATTGCACATTTCTGGCATAACACTTTCTCTGATGAGGCAGGGAATCCCTTCTGTACTTGGACAGCTGTGAGAGGCCTCTCAGCTGTGAAACCGTGAAGCATCTCAGCACGGACATCACAGAGTCCTACTTCTGAACCCTTGCCCTGCCACCATGTCATACACTTGCTAGTGGCCAAGGAGAGTTTTCCACAGGAGCACTGCAAGTAGGCAGGTACAGGGTTTTGAGAAGGGAAAGACAACTTCAGTATGATTTTGCTTTCCCAGAACTCACACCAATTGTGTATAAGCTTCAGACCTCTTCAACAATGACCTTTGGTTTGCCCTGAAACACAACAGGACTGTTACTTCACCAACACATTGTGTTGTTTTCTGTTGGTGCCCAATTGCCACCATAATAAATAATTTTCCAATTACAAACTATTACCTAGCAGAAGTATAAAAAAGAAGATAAAAAGTTTGATTAATTTTATAACATTTATTAAATTGTTTTTATTTTGCTGTAGGTGTCTGCACATTCCTGAGTTTTTCTCGCCCTATCTTTGTAGCTAGTCTATAACTGTTTGTTCACTTATCTTTCCCAAAGAACAAGATGTACTGTTATTCAGCTTTCATTCTCCTATTCTGATCTCTTCCTTTCTGAGAAGTCAGCTAGAGAGTAAGAGAGAGCACAGTGAAAAAAGTATTGTCAGAAACGGCACTGTATTTTAAGAACAGATTGGCATTTTTTTCCATTCATTTAAAAGCTATCTAGTCATCGCTTCAAAATTGAATCTAAATCTAATATCATGAAGCATCATCTTTCCAGTAGTTTTCCTAACCAATCCTTTTCTTTAGAAGTTTCAAACTGGAGATCATTCATTTTAAGGTATGGTAAACTTATATAGCAATACCCTTCTGCAGAAAAGAAGCAAAGAAAAAAAAGCCACATGGATTCTGTCTAATCACATCATATTTCCTATATTTTTTCAGAGTTTTTTTCTACCAGCTGTGATAACTTAAGAATATATTCAAGAAGCACCTTTTGTTATCGGGTTTTTACTATCATATTAATTTAGGGGGGACATCTTGGTTTTCCCCTCTTTTCTTTTTCTCACTGTGTTCCTGGTTAACTCGAGGTAAGAAGGCTTTTAAAACTAGTGTGTCACAGCAATTGTCTTGCTCTTATTATTTTATTTACTGAGCCTCTTCGTAAAATTAAACACCCAGAATTTAATCTCAATTTTTTTTTTCTTTGTTTGTGAAAAAAAAAAAAAAAGAAGGAGTTGATTTTCTAAACTAAACTGACACACTCAACTTTCATTGAGATAATGCAAGCAAAGCTCTGGAAATTCTGATACTTTGATCCCTCAGATTGAATCATCAGATTTCTGGGTTTTTAAATGCTTTGCTCAATCCCGCTAATGAAAGGCAATGCTTTTTAATGAATGAGTAATAGGAATGACATTCAGAAGGCTTCAACTGAGTGGCCTTGGCAATGTAACTTTGGCTCTGTGTAACTGTAGAGCTTTACACCTTAGCTGATTAAAAGCTGGTCTTCTCATGAAATCTTTTGGATATATGCAAACTATTCAAGCTGTACTGTATTGTAATGCAAATGTAGCTTAGTTAATTGTAATGGCAACTATGTTTTATTAAACTGCTACATAGTTTTCTCATTTTGCAAAGCAAATGCAAAATAAATGTTTTGTCATGATTCTCTCCTTTTCCATTTCCTCTAAAACCACTGCTATAAGCCAATCTGTCAGAATGTAGTTTATTTATGTGCTTGTTCAAGCAATGGCGCAAGAGAGAAATGTTAATGCTTTGCACTCCTTGCTCCGTTTCAATTGCAGTTCTCAACCTCTTTAGTAGAGGTTGCAACTCTAAATAGTTCTCAAATGTTTTCAAATGAGGTTTGCTTGAGAGGCAAGATACCCCTTCTCTTCCACATGTGGAAGTTTCATGGGTACTTATTTTCTCTGCCCACTCATTTTAAATTTCTGACATGGATACACTTAGCTCCTGAAGTTGCCACTGCTTACAGCTTCTGAATTTTGTCTCCTCTTCTGTTCAAGGGGAAGTGTTTTTATACAACCCTGGATACCACACTGAATCAATCTGAAGTGTCAGATGCATCTTATTTGTCCTTTCAGGCAGCTCTTTTCCACCAGTGGCAGAGAGCCAGAGGGGTGCATGGTCGGAGCACCTTTCCCAGGACTGTTTCTAAAGACTGCTCAGAGGCCATTCTGGCAGGACTGGTGGCCCATAGGGGACCCACCACATTGCAGCAGTCCATTCCCAAAGAACAAGACATCTAGAAATGATCCATGCTAGACAACTTCTTGAAGCACTGAAGTCTGTGGGGAGAAGCCACAGTGATAAAGGTTTGTCTCCTATAGGTGGAACCCTATATGAAATAGGGATAATATGAGAGGAGGAAGGAGAAGAGGAGAGAAGAGTTGTCAACAGACCACAATCCCCATTCCCCATTCCCATGTGATGCTTGGGGAGTGAAGGGGAGGTGGAGGAGTTGGGACTGAATTTGAGCCTGGGAAGACTGAGGTGGGGCGTGGGGGGAAGGTGATTATGTTAAATTTCTCATTATCCTTCTTTGTTATTAACTGGCAATTAATTAAATTGCTATTCCCCAAGGTGAGTCACCCATGAGAGTGATTGGTAAGTGACATCCTTTTCCTTAGCTCAACCCAGGAGTTTTTTCATCTTATTTTCTCCTTCTATTCTGCTGAGGATGGGGAACAAGTGATCACCTTGGTGGGCAAATGACAGCCAGCCAAGGTCAATCCATCACAGGTAGAGAGATGAGTAGAGGGCGGGTGGAGGGATCCTGCTCTACCTGCTTTCATCTAGAGATGCATGGGACTCGTTTTCTCCATTTTGCTCTGAGCTGTACCTGCTAAATGATGGGTATTTTAAAGCTTAGTTTGCTTGCTATTTGTTACTTTGGGCAGCAAATTTAAAAATATAGGACCTAAGCAAATTGGTCCAACATAAAAATAGGAAAATCCATTGAACAAACTGGTAAACATCAGCTATTCTTAATTAGAGTTCTTAATTTTTCTTTTTTATGTGACTTTCTTTATACACCTATGAATGTCCCTTAACACTATAAGAAACATTTCCCTCCTCAGCTGCGCTGGAAAGGACAAATTCCTATAAGGTAGCAAAAGCACATCAAAGGTCAGCTCCATCATGAGAGATTGGGTAACTCAGTACCTTGTGACCTGCAGAGAGACATTATAAGCTCAGATGTGCTAAGCATTTCATGTCCCTGAAAGAAAAGTAAGGGTCCTCCCTGTGTTATGACAAGTATTTTTGGAAAAGAAATATAGTTAAAATAACCTTTAATTTTGTGAGAGACATCTGCACTTAAATTTTCCAAGGAATTTGGCAGAAGCCACAGGTCCAACCTGTCTCACATGCTGGTGTGCATGATTGAAGGGAGGCAGGCTGGCCCAGCCAAGGAGGTGTGCTGCATTCCTACTTAATGTGTGTTACCGTTGCCAAGTAACATAAATTCGGTGCTGCAGTCAAATACTGCCATAAGTCAACAGCTACCCTCCAGCTAGGCATCAATCTTGAAATGAGTTGCTAAGATGCAAACATAACCTTTTCATCATTTCTCTGCAATGGAATATTGTTTTGGCCCTCCTATTTCCCTCTACTCCTTTCTCTTTCCACCAAGGTATGGGCAAAAGAATGCGACAAAAATATTTGCTGTCTGTCAGCAATTTTTAACACTAAGTGGTCTGTCATCATTTCTTTAACACTAAGTCAACAGTTATTGCACTCTGTTCAAAGTTTTGGCATGTTGCTTCCTAATCAGCTGGTTGAACCTGGAGTCAGGACTTCCAAGAATTTTCTTCCTTCTCCAGTCAACCAGACTTGATACAAGACAGTGCAAGTTTTGAGTCTGAGATGTACACCAAGAAAACATCTCTGTGGTTCCCAGTGTACAATGAAGCCGAAGGGAAGTGGACAGAATGTCCTCTTTTCACCCTAAAGGTCACAAGCAAGTTCAGATTAAACATTTAAAACAACAACAACAACAACAACAACAAAAGTAAAAAAAGAGAAAACCAAACCCCTTTCACACTGTGCTAGTTTTGGCTGGAGTAGTTAATTTTCTTCACAGTGGATGGTGTGGGTCTGTGTTTTGGATTTGTGCTGAACACAGGGTTGATAATGTAGAGAGGTTTTGTTATTGCTGTTGTTGCAGGGATTACACAGAACCTTTCCTGCTTTCCATACTGCCACATTGGTCGAGAAGTTGGGGGTGCATGGGAGGCTGGGAATCAGGATAACCGGGACAGGTGACCTAAACTGACCAAAGGGACATTCCAGACCATCTGACATCACACTCAGTATATAAAATGGGGGGAAGAAGGAGGAAGAGAGGGATGTTTGGAGTGATGATATTTATCTTTCCAAGTCACTGTTACGTGTGATGGGGCCCTGCTCTCTTGGAGATGGCTGAACACCTGCCTGCCCATGGGAAGCACTGAATTAATCCCTTGTTTTGCTTTGCTTGTGTGTGCAGCTTTTACTTTTTCTATCAAGCTGCCTTTATCTCAACCCACAAGTTTTTGTAGCTTTTGCACTTCCCATTCTCTCCCTGATCCTGCTGGTGGGGGAGTGAACACACGCTTTGTGGGGTTTGGCTGCTGGGTGGGGTTAAACCACAACACACCATTTGGATATGACCAAGCAAAGGACTTAGATGTATGGAATCTCAAAATACACAAAGTTAATTTATCTTCAATGAAAAGGTAAAGACAGGTTTATGCACCTCTGTGAAAATTATGTAAGGTTAGTTAAATTCTCTGAGAGCTTTTCATGGTGGCACTACATGAGCAAAGGCCAGAGGAGCCACCTTACCTCTACTGAAGTCAAGGACGCAAACAGTTTCCACTGGAGAGCAATAAATGCCGGGATGTCTTGAGCCAGAATATCCAGAGTCTGGGATTATAAATAAGGGAAGAAAGAGTGCAAGTTTAACGCAGACTTTAGTTAATTCATATTTAATGGGTTCAGGTTCAGTTCCCATTCAACAAACAGATGGAAATTAAAATGGAAATATTACAGGTCTTTTGACTATTTTTAAACTTGACAAGTAACAAGACTTTTGCAACTGAAAATGTACTGGACAAATTCATAGAAAAATTAAGGAGCCTGATACAACATATTTTTTATTTGCTCAGTTGCTTTACCCGTCAAAAAGACTCATAATACTAAATACCAGAAACATGTGCTTACATAGCTGGACTAGACAGAATAATTTTTGCTAGTTGATATAGCTAATTTGCATCCTTTCAGCAGTGGCTTCAGAGACTTAGTGTCGCTTCTTGCTTATTGAGATTTGGTTCATCTGCAAGGCATTGGCTGGATTCTTTTTCAGAGCGCTGAGGTCTCTGTATAAAGCTCATGAAATCTTGAAATTGGAAGAAAGAAATTTCAGTTCTTTAACTGTACTTTCAAGGTCAGCTATGTTTAACATTGATTCTGTGATGTCAATATTTTTGTTCTATGAGCAGAGGATGTCTCTCTTCATTTATGTGTGTTAGACAAACCTTTGTGCTACCATTGCCCAAATTTTAGAGTAGGACTACCATCTATGACCACTATACACATCTGATAAAATGCATATCTTCATGCAGTTTTTGCTCCTTATCTGTTTTTTTAAATGACATTTATAAAGCTTCAGGAGAAGAAACAACCCGATGGTTACAGCTGACCTTTTAACAAAATACCATGAGGTTCCTCATAGCACTGTTCACATCAGAGAATCTTTGTTGTTGTCTTAGCAGACTTCATCACTTATTCCTTCGGTGGTATCCTATGCTCATTTCTGTTTCAGGATGTGTACTTCAAGTCACTTTATGTTGCAGTCAGGTGTTTTATAACATGGCAGGAATCCATAGGCTCAAAATGTTGCTTAAAAATACTTCCATTTAAATGTTACTTGTAGCACAAAATAAGAGGGCTTTTACCTTGATTTTCTAAAAAAAACCCCCAAAACCTGTAATCACACAGTACATCTTTCCAATTTTTACTTTTTGAGCCCACTGGCAACCTGCAGTCACAGGGCACTGGATATGTCCAAGACACGAAGATCCTGCAATTTCACGGACACCAGCTACAGAAAGTACTGGTATCTTCACAGAGGACCCACAAAGGAGAATGCTTTTTTTTTCTGCTGGGATGATTTTCCATTTTCCTGAGCAACAAGAGGCCACCCAACATATATACAGATGAGTACACACAGAAGCTACCAAAATGTATGGTGCAGCCACCAAACTGCATGAACAATTTATTGCTCATGGTGGTTTCTCCCCTGCCGAAGACAAAAGGGAATATAGGAGATCAGTGTAATGAATACAGTATGGTATTTAAGGAGACATACATGTCATGCCTTAAGAACTGTATGAGAGATTGCATTAATTTTAACTTTGAAACATAAAGGGAAAACATCCCCCTCTTATTTAAAGTGCATCACTTTTTTAATGCCCAGAGAACATTCTATTCTGCAACAGCACTTATTTCTTTTGTCTTGAGGCAAAATGCTCAATCAGTAAAATCAGTCTTCCCTTATTTTTGTTGATGGTAATGACCATTGCCACTATTCTTATACATCTCAAGTGTTCAGAATTTCAGCATTTGTTCAAAGTTTCAAGTCCTAGTAGCACGGAGTCAATTATTTTGCAAGATAATGATTTGTAAACACTTAGAGTGACCAAATCAAGGAGAGGACACAGGAAGCAATTTGCTGCACTTTTTGTAGTATTGACTATGAAATACAAAGAAGTGACCATGAAATACAAATCTTGTGTTGCAGTATCCTTCTTGGATATGGATTTAACTGAAAATATGTTGTTGAGGGAAGGAGATAGGATTTGAAAGAAAGTGCAGCAGTCTTCTCAGGATGATGTATTTGAGCAAGTTTTCACAGACTGGTTCCCCCACTTAACTACTGATTTTGCTTCTTTAGTTAACCAATGTTTTACCTCTAAGAACATTCTTGGGAAATGGGGGTTTTTGCCACTCTCTCCCTTACTGCAGCTCAACTGTTGCTGCAACTTACACTGAAAGCACCATTTTATAAATTAACCAGAGGCTGGAGAAGTGTCTGTTTACATTTGCACAGGATGGAATTAAGGATAACAATGTGGCTTTTTAATAACAAAAAGGGTCTGAGATGCTGCAGAGTGATCATGATCCATACATGGTCCTTCCACTTCAAATCCCAGTGCTGTACACAAAATTTCTCCTACCCTTACATGGCCAAAGGAGTAGATTAAGTAAAAAATGCCCTCCACACTGCATCTCAAGTCACAAATTGGTGGCCATGTGATTTTCTATATCATCTCTATTGCATCTGTCACTCAGCATAGCTGAAGAAAGCAGCCTTTACTAGATGGCACTAAAGGAAAAAAAAGAATCAAACAAACAAAAACAAGCAAAATCCCAAACAATCAAAAAAGGCAAACAAAACAAAAAACAAAATGAAAACCAAAACCAAAACCAAAAAAAAAAAAACAAACACCCAAAAAATACCCAAACTACCAAAACCATCACCAAAACCCACTTTCAAGCATAAGATGGTTTTGAGGTTGATTTTTTTTAATGCATCTGAGATGTTATTCCCTATATACACACACTTTTTTTCTGGTTTGAATTTGGTACATATACTGTGGTCCAAAAAGAAAGCTGCATCCGCTTTGATTTTCTGCTTTAACTCTTTGCTGTTCTGTAAGCTGAGGAGAATTTGATAACAGCTTCAAAAGCTGTGACTCACTGAACCCTGGATAAAGGGTTGGTCTTTGATTTCAACAGTCTTACCAAGGTTATCTCAGGTGAGCAACTCTCTCTTCCCCAGGCACGTGGGACCCAGCAAGCAGCTTGTTCAGCATCACATCAACCTGCAGGCCTCCAAATTCACCTCCTAATGAGCTGGCAATATCCTACTTGCTATGCTGGTAGTATATATCCAGGTTTGCTGCCTAAACAGCCTTTGTTTTCACTTTCCTCACTTTCACAGTCTAGACCTGCAGAAGCATCCTCTGGTCATTCACTTGACAGCTCTGCTACGGTATAGGATGGTGCTGGATGGAGCTTTGAGCAACCTGGTCCAGGGAAAGGACCAATCCATGGCAAGGGGCTTGGAACTGGGTGGTCTTTAAGGTCCCTTCCAACCCAAACCATTCTATGATTCTATGAATATTCTTCCTGGCCCAGAGGCTCTTGGCACAGCTCCACATATTCTCAGCTGAATTTTTCTCCATCTGGCTCTCTCTCCCAACTGGCTCCTACAGCAACCTTCTGGGAACACTCTCCCTAAGGGAACTTGTGCCCCTCTGCTTCATGCAACAAGACACAGGACCACTGAATATAATAATAATACCATCAAAGTTCAACAGCTGCCTTGTCCCTACTGGGACATAGCTGCCACATTCAAACTTGTATCTGTTGAGGTGCTGCATTAGACTTGTCTGAAACCAACACGGGACAAAAGCTTTGCATATTTTCATTTACTTTTTACTACCCATGCTGCCCATTAAGATTTCCATATGACCACTTTACTGAGCAATTTCAATCAAAGGAGTGCTTTCATTAACAAGTTTGATGAGTTGATTTGTGTTGGGCTCCAATCATTAGAATCCTATCTGTGCACAATGTAACATGCTAGACATGTATTTCCTCTAGTGTCAGAGGTAAATGGTACTATCCTACTTAAATATTTGGTTTTTAACTCTTTCCACAGTACTGATCCTGGAAAGACCTCTTCAATATAGATTAATTTTGTACAAACTTTTCTGAGACCTATGTGTGTTTTGAGCTTCAGGACGCCAAGAGTGCAAGAACTGCAGGTATCCTGAGAGACAACAAAAGCCGTCTTTTACAACAAACTACTTGCATTCAATTAAATGTACATCAAGATCTGCTTTTTGATGGATATGCCACTTCCACAGTATCTCCTGGTGCTCAGCTGTGTAACAGTGTTTTTTTCACAAGTCCCTACCCACTAGTCATAATTAGTAGGTCATTTTCTGTCTCTCTCTCACTGACGGGTGATAGATCCTACATCCTTGGCCCCAGTCTTCCCTCAAGACCACCTGCACCTGAAAGACTTTGTCTGTTCAACATCTAGCGTGTGACCAGTGGTCAAGAGAGTTTTTTCTGCCCCTCTTACCCTAGTGAAACCCAGCCTGGGGTGCTGCATCTAGCTCTGGAGCCCCAAATATAGGAAGGATGTGGACCTGCAGGAGTGAGTCCAGAGGAGGGTCAGGAATGTGAGCAGAGGTCTGGAGCACCTCTCCTATGAGGACTGCTTGAGACAGTTGGGATTGTTCAGCCTGGAGAAGAGACCATATGGCATCTTTCCAGTACCTGAAGGGGGCCTTCAAGAGAGCTAGAGAGGGGCTTTTTACATGTAGTGATAGGACAAGGGGGAATGGCTTCAAACTGACAGAGGGCAGGTTTAGATTAGATATTAGGAAAATGTTCTTTATTGTGAGGGTGATGAGGCCCTGGAACAGGTTGTTCTGAGAAGCTGTGGATGGCCCATCCCTTGCAGTTATCAAAGCCAGGCTGGACGGGGCTTTGAACTGTCTGGTCTGGTGGAGGTTGTCCCTGTCCATGACAGGGATGTTGGAACTAAATGGCCTTTAAGGTTCCTTCCAACCCAAACCATTCTATGGCTCTGTGATTCTATGTTTGCCTGATCAAAAAGCATGTAAGATGTTCCAGATGTAACCACCCAGTAAAGCAGCCAGATCACAGCTTCTGTCTACATATATTTAATCAAATCTTCAAACACTGCATCCTGTACTTTCCCATTAGGCAAAATGCTTCATTTCATTAAGCACACAGTTGAGTCTCAGTCATCACACCAGCAGTATGTGTTCACCTTAAACCATGTGTCTTCAATTGCTGTGTTTGGCCACTTCCAGCCTCCATATCCCCCGTGCACAATACTGCAAGCATCTCGCACAGAACTCTCATTTTTCTGACAAGGTCTCAGTCATTAGCCTGTTATCTGCCTGCTCACCAGTTGCACTCCTGACAGCCACGCTCCATTACCTCACCCATATTGCTGTAATAATTAGCCTTCCAGTTTGCAGGCACGCGCAGCATTGCTACAACATGTACACATCTCAAGAAAAATTCCAGGCAAGTAAAACCAGAACATATCCAAACCTAATGCACAGGCAAGAATACAATAATCATTTAACCTCTTGTATTGGACAATGCACCTCTATCACCAAAGATAATAACACTGCCTTTGTTTGTGTTTCACATTCACAACATGATCCTAAAGAAACACATTTATTGAGTTGTTTATTTATAAAAATATATGCTTTTATGTGAGTTGAATTTTCCTTTTGTTTTCTTAAGTGTGTTCTAAAAGATGTACATCAGGATACATTGAAGGAGCATCCTGAAGGGCCATTGTATCCAGTCCCCTACTCTTCCAGGCACAGCCTCATACTATTCCTTTCACAAAGTATTTTATCCAGCTCAGTCTTAGACATGGATTTTTGCTCCCCTTCCACTGTCAGAAAGCTAGTTCAGAACCTCATGCTTCTGATGGCTGGGAATCCAATTTGCATCTTCACATTAGTTATGGCTTTTAAATAACCATTTGTTCACATGCCTCTGTTGCCACCTCTCAGATTTGTCGTTCTCGTTGGGAACTAACACTCTTGAGTATTGACATGCTAATGTTCCACCGTGTTTTTATTTTGTTTGGCTAAAGAAACAATGTCCTTTTATGACTTTGTTTCAGAAACAATGTCTTTTATGTCCTCTACATTGGCATCAGGCTCCTCATTCCACTTATCACCCCTTTTGTGACGGTCCCAGTATGACTTCATCTTTCCAGAGGAAGACTGCAAGTTTACACATTTGTCCTGATGATATCTTAAAGTGTCTTGTCACATGATCCAAACTCCTTCCCTGTCTTTGTTGAAAAGTTACCCGCTACCTTCACCTTTTTCAAGCAGCCATACCACAACTGAACCATCTGAATATTCCCCATGAGATCCTGGTTTTCAGAGGTCATTAGAAAACCCTGCTGAACTTACAGAAGGGAAACAATTTTACATTCTGAATTCTGATCAGTAGCTTCAGCTTCCTCCCTCCATCCAGACCATGACACACAAAGAATAGCCTTCTGTAATCATGCACAAAACTCCAGCAAGTTCAGCACACAAACATTAATTCATCCTTGCACCCCCTTCACCTCCTTCAGCTCTTGCATGTTTGAAAGGCTTCTTCACATCAGTTCACCTTCAGCTGGTGAAAAAAACCTGCAGTATAAAACAGATGAAAGCTTCAGTCAAGAAACACTGGGGGGTGTTTGAGCTTGTGCTTCTGCTCCACAGGAAAATACAATTAAAGCTGATCCATTTGCTTCTGGATTACAGTTCCATAAAAATCCCTTTGGAAATTTCATTGCAGAAACAGTACCACAGAAAACATAAACCAGAATGTTGTTCCTCTGGCAAAGTTCATTTAATGCAGATTCTCTACTCCCTGTGTCTTAAGAAATTCCTTCAGTTTTCACATGCCCTCAATGATACTTGAATAAAACCAATAATTTGGCTTTCAAGCAAACAGTCTGTGTGGGCTGTCAGACTGCAGCAAATTGGCCTTTCTAAAAACCCCAACACACACAGTGGGTTTTATCACCAATTAAATACAGTACTTGAGCCATGACTGGACGTTTAGCTTGGAAAAAATAGTACCTTTGCCAGCACTGTGAGAATAAATAAATGGGAGACCTCTGTACAGCTTTCAGATTTGTGCAGCTGTTTTCTACACTATTTACTAGAAATTGTGACAGACAGGGAAAGATTACAGGTCCATCTTTTAGTTCAGATCAAGAGTGCCCTTTTGAAGTAAACCTCCCAATTTTTTCCCGTTACCACATTTTGGTTCACATGGCTGAGCAGTCCTGTAGAACACAAACTGGGTGTCTTTCAAATAAAACTTACCTGTAAGAAGCTTTCCACAACTGCCCATAGGGCACTCCAGTCACTGACAGATACATCTACAGGACAAGATTAATCCAAAGCATATCCCTCTGAAATGTGTGTACCTTGCATGCTGAGTCTGCAGTGTCAGCTCTTTTCTGCTGCAGAGCCACCACTACTATTCCACCAGACTTACTGATGCAGGTGGGCAGCCCAGGTCAGCCCAGATGTCTTGCTCCTCAAGCTTTTCCTTCTGCTCCTTCTTCCATCTTAGCTTCATGGCTGCAAACTTTCAGAAATTTCAGGGCTGGAATTCAGCTATGCCTCTAAACATTTGGGTTTTTCTTCAAACGCACCTGTGCCTGTTAAGGCAGCAAAACAGGACTAAAAGTACTGTATATATTTACCCACTTGCCAGAAATGTGGCATTTCTGCTGGATGTAACGTGAAGCAGACCCTTCTGGATTTTGAGCACACCTGGAATTCTCCTTGAACACCTGGAAAAGGAACAAACACAAAGCAACAAACCAGAAATAACTAACATCCCTCAATCTGTTTGGCTAGAAAGAATCATAATACACAAGTGAAGTTGGAGATGCATAAGCCTGCTCATCTTCTGGCCCCAGCTGAAAAATATGTGACCATGCAGTGCTTAAGATCAGCCTGAAGCCTTCAAATGCTGAAAGACTGCGTGTATTTAAGTCAACCAAGTCCCTTGTGGACATCTCTGAGCACCCATTTGGCTTGTGCTGTGTTACTTTTTTTACCACAAGGCTCAGAAGGATGAATGTACATTCTGGCAGGTGTAAGACCACAGCAGGGACACTTCTATCAGAGCTCAGTGAGCAGCAGTTTCTGGGGTGAAGCATTGCAGCAGCTTAGAAGTATACAGCAAAAAGCAACAGCTGGGCACAAGCCACACAGCCTGATAATCCTTACAAGAAAGAAAGGCAGCATTATAAGACACTTTTAAAACCACCAATATGTCAAACTCAAAGCAGAAGGGCTTATTCATTTAAGCAAGGGAATACAAATATAACCACATATAAGCAGCTCACCCATCCCATCCTGTCAGACACAGAGAAACTAGAGCTACATGCATCTATCCCCTGCCAAGAACAGTCTCCAAGGAGAGATTACCATGTGCTATCATCCTGAAATGCATTAATTTGATCAAGGGAAGTTATTAATAGTGGCCAACTTCTTTAGCAAATTTCAACTTAATTTACTGCCAGTATATTATCTATAAACATCTATAAATTCCAAACTACTGATGGCTCTGTAACTCTTGATAACATTAGAGCTGCAAACAGAGTCTTGAGGATTTTTAGCCCTTTTGTCCCACACTGACCTCTCCTGGTGACACTCCTACCTCTGTTTATGGCCCAGGACCCCATTTTACCCCATGTCCTAATTTGTAGCAATGCCAGTCTTCAGCTCCACATAGCCCTGAAGTGCCTGGCCATGGGACCTGCTGATCCTGTCCCCCACATATGGTGTGAGCTGATGTCCCAGTTTGGGCTCAGCCTATTCCCATCCCCATGCCCATCCCCCACAGAGCTGCCTGATGCCCCAGACTGGAGCCCCCATGATGCTCCAATGCCAGGAAGCAGCTGCTGCATCCAGCACTGGTCACTCAGGATCAGAGACTTGCTCCAGATGGCTCATACAGCTCCCTCTCAGCCCTCCATGGATACCACTGCTATAAAGTGCATTTGCTAATACATCTTTGCAAGATTACTTGCACAGCAGGGCCATGTGTCCCTTTGTGTGGCATGTGATCACCTTTCTTAAAATAGCTCCATTAAGAATAAATTTTAAAAAATATATATTTATAAAACATTGAAAATGCAAAGGAAAATACGACAAGTAAAATTCAGGGCACTGGGCCAAATCAAATATCATCCAGCTGAAAATAAGTATCTAAAAAAATGAGGAAAAAAAAAAAAAAGTCTCTTTCACATCTCAAAAGCCACTGTATGAGGACAGGGGAGAGAGGAAAGCTTTCCACAAAAGAAATTTGAAATTTGCATGTCAGTCTGAGAAACCTGTAGAAAACTGGATACTTCTATTTTCCCTGCTCAGCCTGAGCAAACCTGGGAGCAGTCTAAATATCCAAGAAGTGCTGCCAAACATTGAGAATTAATTCCTTTTAAATTGTCATCCTAAATTGAACACTCCTAATTTAAAAAGCACCCGTCAGTTCTGAAAAATCTTGATTTTCATCTGAGAACTTAGCAATTCCGAGACATAAGGGACACAAGGAAAATTAACATCTGGGTAGCTGAATCATTAATTCAGTGATTTTTTTTATGGATGCCTAACCTTTTTTCTACTAATATGACATGAGGGTTGCCACGTGCAATTCCAGGACTTGGTGAGACTCAGGCAGGGACACTGAGTAATGTTACTAAAAATATGGCTCAGTAAAGGTGGTAAATTTGTATTTATTTGGAATAAAAGGCAGGATGTCTGCCAGAGTCTGCACATGAGATTTGCGAAAAAGCAAAGATTTCTACAAAGTCTGCAGTAGGATGAACTCCAAGAAAACATATAGCTTAAGATAAAATTATCAAGTATGGTAAGTAGTGAAACAGATGAACACATTAAAAGATTTTTTGGGAATCTAAGCTCATCTGGGAGCTGTATTTAATTCCCTTCCATAATTTATATTTAGCCAATGTTCTTCACAATTCTGCGGCTGTAATTAGTGCATGCAATCGGGCAAAAAACTACTGAAGGTAGGTCTTCATGAGGAGACATTTCTAAACGTCTGAGTATCAAAGCAACAGTGAAAGAAACAAGGGGACTTTTCCCATGCTGAGTCTGCAGCCTCAGCACAGAGGCAGCCAAGTGCCCAGGGACAGCTAGGAATTATTGGGAGACACCATCTTCAGTGTGTCACTTGGCTTTCTTTTCCACCACCACACTCCCCTCTTGTGTTTCTTAGGTTGTTCCTATCAGTAGCCCCAAAGGATATATCTGTCAGCCTGTTCAGAAGATGAGAAAATAAGCTCTCCTCTGAACTGCCAGACGGCAGGATTATAGTAGCCAGAAAAGAGTCTTTAAATGGAAAGAGGAGAAACATTCCATGAAAGAGATGTCTCGAAATTAATAATGTCTGCACTAAAAAGTGTACAAGAAAGAAAGTTAGCTTAAACCAGAACTAGTATCCAAGGGAAAGAGTAACAGTCTCTGTTTTAACAATTCCATATGATCACAGAATTGCAGATTATTCTCAGCTTACAGGGTGACCTGTAAGGATCATCAATATCCACCCTCTGGCCCAGCACAGAACAGCCCAAAAAGTCACACCATGTGCCTGAGAGCATTGTCCAAATGCTCCTTAAGCTCTGTCAGGCTCAGTGGTGTGACCACTTCCCTGGAAGAGCCTGTTCCAGTGCCCAGCCACCCTCTGGGTGAAGAACCTTCTCCCACTATCCAGCCTAAAACTCCCCTGACTCGGTTTCAGGCCATTCCCTTGGGTCCTATCACTGGTCCTGAGAGCGAAGAGATCAGTGCCTGCCCCTCCACTTCCCCTCATGAGGAAGCTGCTGACTGCAATGAGGTCTCCCTTCAGTCTCCTCTCCTCCAAGCTGAACAGACCAAGTTCCTTGTCTGGTTTCCCCGCAGGCCCCTTCACCCTTCACTGCAGCTTCTGTGAAACCATTCCCAACTGGATAAGGACCAGGCAAAGGTGACTGGAGAAAAATTTCTTTTCCTACATCTCTACTTCTTTCCTTGTCCAACACGAGAATGCAGAGATCCACAGGGCCCCCACCAGCCTGGGCCCCTCCTGTCCTGGGGATGAGGAGAGAACAGGTTCACACAAGTGCCCTCTTCCCTTGCCTTCCCTTTGGCAGTGAGAGAGTAGTGATGCTGTCTTGCTGTGAGAGGCTCCCAAAGCAAGTGCCAGTCAGCACTGCTGTTCCTGAAGGCTCTGAGTGTCCATTAGTTGTACAAACCAATACTCAGGGAGGAGTATGTCATCCAAGAAGAGTCCTTTTCCTACGGCATTCAATGCATTGACATTCACACCAAATTTTACAAATAATTCAGGTTTACAGAGGGTGAAACCACTTACCCAAGGCAAAATGCCACCAATCCCATACCTAAGCTTTGGGTCAGGAAGTGAAAAGAAATGGTTTTTCAGGGATTAACAATCAGATTTTCCATGTTTGATTGATTAGTTTTAAACTGATTTTGAGGAGAGCTCTTCAAAATATGTATCTCAGTCTTTGCCACAAGCCCCTGCAATGAACATTACAAGAGTATTTGCTCTTTCTCTTCAAAGTGTTAATAACAATGAAATAAAATCTACAAAGATTTAGTGTGCCAAACACAACACACTCCACGAACAAAGTTATATAAAAGTCTAAAATTTAAACATGATGTTACCTTGGGCAATACTCATAACTAAGATATTTTATAGAGAGCCATGCTTATGTTCTCTGCATTCAAGAATAAGTTACTTTAGCAGAAGTTACATGAACAAGGATATACATGGAGGTATACAACTTACTTGTTCATATCCTGCATAATCACTAATTCCCGTCTCATAACCAAGTTCACAAACTTAATAAACTAAAAGAAAGAAGGACCGATAGTACAATTTTGCAGACTGCCAACAATGTACTGCATTTAGGTTCATTTTCACTGGAAGTGGCGGTCATTCCACAATGAAGCTATATTAAGAGAAGTATAAAATATTATTGCTTCAGGCTTGTCTTCACTATTGTATCAACATTAGGAACAATCCTGTCATTACTGCCACAGGAATACCAACTCCAGCCCACACACAGAGATCTCAAATCTCCATTTAAACTATGTCACAAATCCTTCAGACAGGCAGAGGAAAAGCAAACTGATAAACCTGCAGGACTGGAGCCACAGGCCGTGGCTTGTCTTAGACTAATTAATCAGCTGTTAATACCAGTATTCTGTCTGGCAAACATTCCTTCAGCATGTAGCCCTTCTTTCTCAAGTCAGAGCACATTAATGCAGAACCAGGTCCTGAGCACTGCAGTCAGGCAAGCCCTTTTTTGTATACCACAAAATGTAGGGACTACAAGAACAGCTCATCTTGAACGAGATGGAAAACCATCATAAAGTACCTGTTCCTACTCCATGCTCTGGTAAATGCCTCTGACAAAAACACCTATAACCAGTTTGTTATTCTTTCTGCTAAAGGAGCATTTTTAAGCTAATGAAAAAGACTTAAAGGCAAACCATTATGCTTTCAGCACCAAGGGAAGAAAAGTCAATATATGCAAATGAAGGGTTTAAATCTGTCATATTAATTCAAGCCTTTAAATATTAATCCACCTCAGTCTTTTAGTAGTACAATTGTCTTCTTTATCCTCAAATTGCTATTTATGAGTAAGTATGTTACCAAGGGATACCATCCTAAGGAATCTGTTTCAAGGAGGTAAATGTGTTGCTGGATCCTCATCTTGATTAGCAGTGATGTGTTTCTGTGCATTCGTGCACAGCAGGAATAGCTGGTTTGCACTCCTCTGACAGTTTCATCTGCTTGCCTAAAGGTAGGATAACTCCTGTAGCAGATTTAAAGTGATAAAGATTGATGCTAAGATGATATAAGGGCAAAGAAAACTTCATGCAGGTATGATCTGCTTAAACCACCCATCAGAGACCCAGGAAACAGGGGCAGAAGGCTGAGCCCACATCTGCAATAGTGAGGAATGTGACCCATGGGGGTGGGCCTGTAGAGTGAAACACTTGATGCTGAGGATCTGATTTTCCAACTCTACTGTGCTTGGTTTTACTTTCAGACTATTTCTAGTCTGGCCTTCTGGCCAGGATGCCCATTTGCAGCTGAAGTGCTGCGCTCCAGCACATATTCAACCTTCATTTCTTCTTGAAACAACACAGCTCATGAGCTCCAAGGCTGCCCCATGGTACAAAATTAGGAAATGTGAGAAACCAGGAGGTTCACTTAAAACTTCACTCTGATCCAAACAAAAACATTAATCTAAGTGGACCCTTAATGCTTCATTTTTGCTAGTAAAATGCAGCTTTAGTCCATGATACACAGGATGCCAGGGAGAAAGGGTACAGGAGAGAGATGCTGGAACAGAGGAATCCACTCGAAATCTGGCCAACTTGAAAATCTTTCTGCCAAGAACTGAAGAGCTAATCAAACAGGTCATAATGGCATCATATATCTTTTCTTCTACTGAGCTGCCCAACGTTTTCCCTTGTCATTTATTGCATTGCCTACTGGTTGTGCTTTTTATAGAAAAATCATACCAAATATCGAGCATTTGAAGACTGTTGGGATGCAGCTGGGAGGGAATAAGATTACTTTCAATAATCAGACTAGAACAAAGGGGCATCTAATTCTCCTTCAGAAAGAAGAGCTTCAAATTAAAAGATTACATTGGAACCAGAGCAAAGGACACTAAATGGCAGTGAGTAAACAATCTAGAAAAAACAAGAGATTTATAATCATCTGAGAACTGGAAATGTGGAACTAGTTTCCAGCAGAATCCAGGACACATTTTTCAGGTGAAATTCAATAATTTTCTAGAGGAAACTGCCAGACATCACCGTCTACAATGCTGGACTATCATTATAAAGTCCCTCCTAGTTCCATAAGAACTACATCAAAGCCCAAAATCAGTAAAGGACATGAGGGACAACTCACCCCCACACAAAAGAAAGTGATCTTTCTGCTCTCAGAGTGGAAGAGTGGTAGGTTTGCATCTTGTCTGGATGAGTGCTATGGATGCTCAAAGCACAGCATTTGACAGAACTCTTCACATCTCAGAAGTCATTGGCTGCCCCCTTCTTTGGCATACAGATAGATGTTCATGGGCTTAGCTCCAGTTTTGGATAAAGATCTCTTGCTACAGAGTTTATTGCTCCAGCTTGCCAAGAAGCAGATTACTGTCTTTGGGAATAACACTGCTATCTTGGGAACATGCAAATGCCTTTCCTTGTAAACTGTAAACTGCCACATATCTGTTAAGATTTTAGACCAGACTCGCAGCAATGTCAGTACCTACCAGATCAATGATCTGCACTATCTCACAGGGCTTTCAAGCAATACTGCCTGAAGATTAACTTGGCTCCAATGTCCTACTTGCTTTCAAATGCCCACAATCTCAGATTTTACCTGTACAGAAAACTACCAACTACTGTTTATGGATATATAAAAATCCCCAGCCCTTCACTAATCATTTGTTACAGCATTCCCTTGGAAATGGAAAGAGATCTGTCCTTGTGCTTGGGATTAAAGACATGCACTGGACTGTTGTTATGGAAATGTTTTGCATTTTTTGTAAATGGCAATTATATGAAAACAAAACCAGGATGAAAAAGTATAAAGGTATTTTTTGCACTGTAATATTTCAAAGGGATATATTGACAGTCTCTCTGAGATAACGGACAAAAGAAAAAAGCAAATCAGGAATAGCTAATTACTAGGTTTGGTCTGAAATAAACATCTAAAAGTAATCAAAACACAAAAGGCATCAGCTAAACCATCATAAGCTTCTACTCTTGCTATCTTCCTTTTCAAAACATCGTTCTTTATTAACTTGCTTTAATTCAGTTGTTGCATACATACACACTCTGGCAAATAGAACCGTGATTTCTGTGCTTTGGTCAAGGTAGAAAATTGTAAACAATATTTTAATATTACTCATATTTTGTTTCATACAAAATCAAATAGTTTCACTAATGACAGGAGGGTCTCACACTCTTTTCCAGGGGCACAGGCTGTGAAGGCTGTGAAGAATGCACTTTTGGCACATTGTATTGCAGTGCTTTTATTTAAAAAGAGCCATAGTTCTTCTGATGTCATTTTTATTTTTGCTTATAAATAAACTATCCACTGACTTCTGCACAAGTTCTTTCAGCTAGTCTGAAAGCACACATCTTTTAAAACTAAAAGGCTGTTTAATCCAAATTTTCACCAAACTCCATACAGGTACATGCCGTGCCAGTACCACAGCCCTTGCCAGCCCTTTATAATTACATCTTGCGCCCATGGCTACCTTGTGACTAAGTAATTAACTGCAGTAATACAATACTACAGTCACTATTTTAGGGAAAAAGATTTTTTTAGGTCAAAATGTGGCAGGCAGCTTCACAGTCACATCAAAACTAAGTCAGTAATGAAGGAAATCATTACCACAACGATTTTGATCTCATTAATTACCATTACCAACCTGATCTTTGTAACAATTTCTGTTATTATTCAGCTGCATATTGATGTTTGTCTCAGTTTTGGATTTCAGTATTTTTTTCAGTATCCATTTCTTCCAGAAGAACTAGAATCAAATCAAAGCACACATTTCCTGTGTAGGCTCATGCCTGCATATTCTACCAGTACGGTTTGCTTTTAACCACCTTTCCTCTCCATCTCCATCACTGCTTTTCATTTATCTTTCAAAAAACCATGCTTTTGAGAAGCCATAGCATTTAGTGGCATCATTATCAGCACAGCTTTCTTCTAGCATTAAAAATCATGTTTACACTGGTAAATATGCAAGGGAGCATGCCGGGGTGAGAAAAGGATCTGTGCATATCTCTGTATGTATGAGTGTAAAATGAGCCATGAGTATGGGTGAGCACAGGCAAACTTCTCACAGTCCCTGCTTGAAGGGACAGCCAGACCTTCCTGGCCTCTTTGGCTGGTGATGTGCCTCTTTCACTGTCTATTTTTGCCACATGAAGGTGACTCTCTGCAAGTAGCTTCATCCATCAGGAGGTCTTTAAAACACCTTCCAAGGGAGCAGATGTTGGACCAGCTAAGAAGAGTATCTGTGATCAGGCAGAACCCTGGTTCTCCTGGTGCAAAGTCCCTGCCCCATGTGCTGCACCACATTACCAAGCCTTACCTTCAGGACACTGAAAGGAGATTCTTCAAACCTGAGAACCACTCCTCCTCAGACAGCAGCACAAAAGTACTGTGGCTCCCTGCAGCACTCACAGAACAAACCCTCATGTTTTATGATGCACATGCCCCTTCCTCCTCCCCCACATTTTGCAGTTGCATAGTTTCAGACCAGAACTGTAACATACGATGACTCCTCTGAGGACCGGGAAAACACTATTTTTTTTCCAGTTTGGCTACTCAGTGTTGGATACCATAAACCCACTAAAATGTTAAAGGCATCACTACAGTCTACGGATCGTTTTAATGGCAAATCAGTCTTGTAATGCTTAAATAATGAAGTCTCATTTTCAATAGTAACATTGTAGCAGATTTGTTAAGGTCCTCCAGTGCTTTTGCCCTCAGACATGTTCCTATCAGACATCTTTGAAATAAGGAGGCACGATAGTCTCATTAAAAATAATTGGAGTGAGCATATAGCTACTTTGGAAAAATCTTCCAAGTACCTACCTGTATCTTTAAGCATCTAAATACCTATAAAATCTGGTCTGAAGGGAATACAAGTCATTAGCATTTCCTGCCAAGCACCAGTTTTATTTTTTAATTAAAGTGATGCTATTTCTGTTGATCCTGTTGGTCCTTTCAGTGACCAAATGCCAGAAACAGCAAATTCTAAATTAGTGCTGTGAAGGTGCAATGGAGCAGCACCAAAAACTTGCTTAATGAAACCTTGCCACCTTCCAATGCCCTTGGGACTTGCAGCAATCAGCAGAGAAGGCAGAGAGGTCAGTCTTTTCCTCCTATCTAGTTACCCTGCCTGCCATAGCCCTGCCGTACTCTGGGGTGTCATTTAAACCCTACAACATGGTTCAGAGTTTTATAATCTTCTGGTGGTCTACTTGGGATGTCTGTAGTGGGACAGATTGCCTGGACCCCAGTGGTATATGCTACCCATGTACCTAATTATCAGACCAATACGTGCCTTCATGTTTTTGGATCAAATCACAGATGACTTGAGAAAGGTACTTTACTTCTAGTTCTCCTAATCTCAATTACACTAACATATACAGCCTTGACAAAGGAAAAAAAGAAAATATTTTTCAGTGGGCATCATGGCATTTATTTCTAATGAACAACAATCACCATGCTGTCAAAAGGTTTCAGGGGGTTGCTTGTAACACCTCAGTGTTGGTAACACACCTTGTCCCCAGGACTATACCAGTCTCTAGAGGCCCATTTTGCTAGGCTGACCCAGAAGAAGGCAAATAGGGCACAATGCTTGCATTATCTTATTTTAAAGGACTCTGAGTACATATCCATCAAAGAAAGAAATTCTAATAGGCTGTTTGATGCTAATAGGTGAATCACATTGCTTAGAAAGGGGAGTTCTAATCTTTCTTTAAGAAGGAGCCAAGAACTCAGTTGGCAGCTTTGCTGCCATGGTAGCTATTGTCCTGGGAGTGCAATGTACAGCCTCTCACAGCACTTCCAGCTATGCCATAATGACCTATAGGCACTGTAAATTTTTAGGGAGCTGGTCTTGGAAGAACATTAGCTTAGTTTCTCTCACTATTGCCAAAGAGCCCTCCCTCTCCTACCTGCCCCTGACATCAAAGAACACTACCACTTTTCATAACCAAACAGTTCAGCACTGACCACTTCCATGTAGCTCAAAAACTCAGTCAATGTGTGTACAGATGATAAAAATGGCTTCGCTATTTTTCCTTCAGAACAGTTACCACCAACACACTGCTGTGATGGTTCAGTGCACATGTCCAGATTAAAACTGTCACTGCAGAATTGTTGATCATCTAGTTGGTAAGGAATCAGTCCACTGAGTCCTGCCTAAAAGCATTAAGTGCCTCCAATATCTGCACAGCTCTACAACTTTAACAAAAAGCATTGAGACTGAATTCTTAAAATTCACCTCAGCCTTTTGAAATAGATTTGCTAATAAGTAGGCTCAGATTTGTTCTCTGAACTTCCCAATCAACTTAGTCTTTCAGTGAGACATATTTAAAACTAACCTGGATATCTGTCCTTGCATTCCAGTTTTTTTACCTTTGCTGTAAATATCCTTCCTCTGTTAGGTGATGAATTTTGCAGGCTCAACATGCTGTAATCAGTAAAGCATATGCCACAGGGTAAGCTGCAATACAAAACAAAGCATGAATTCAATATATTCAGGGAAAAAAACCAAATACATAAAATGAACATATGTTTCCTTTTTGAGACTTAGCAGATTACTTGACTACTTCTGCATTTACCTTGGCTTTTAAAAACAATCCACCCAAGACTTCCAGTGCACGTAGCTCAGGGCCTTCAGAGAGTCCAAATTCACATCTTGGGGAGGGATGTATAAACGAAACTATCTCCCATTTACAGGTGGCAGACCAACATATAGACAGATTTAGTATTCTTGTGTTGCACACTTGGGAACTGAGAACGCCATGCAACTACTCCTTACTTACCTGCACCCCTGCTTGCACAGATCTCCTGATGACCTACACATAAAAACTCCAAGTGTTCTTCTTTTACCCCACTGGTCTCCTGAATTGACCCCTTCCATGGCTAACGCTCCTGCTTAACCTGCTAGGCATGTCCACAGTGTTCCTGCCAAAAGCAAATTATTCCCAAAGCAACTTTTTCTCCAATAGTTTAGACTGAAATTTGTGGCCTCATCAAGTGGAGATCTGCTGACTTGACTCAACTACTTTTTGTGTCTTCACAGTCAAGGTGTTCGTGTGTCAAGAGGGAATTACCTCAAGAGACCTGTAAAACAGCCTATCAGACTTACTATTTTGTGTTCTATGCTTCCTTGTTTAGTATTTTCTCAGCCTCAAACAATCGATCCCCTTTCTTGCAGGCATCCCAGTAAGGAAATCCACTCCTCACACTGTATTAAAGTAGCACTTTAACACATCAATATTGCCTGGAATTGTTTTTATGTACAATAACAAATCTTCTGGAAAAACTAAAATATTGCTCAGCAGATATATAATTTCTAGTAGTCTGTGTTAGAAACTACAAGCAGTGTTTAAGTGTATCAATGTCAAAACATAGTGATAAAAATTAAATACTGTTATCTCCACTTAGATAAGAAGAGGGCAAGGCTCTGATGTGCAGGGATTTTTGTGATGTTGTTGCTGATGAGTTCATACAAATTGTTATATTGATTGCACTGATGAATGTACTGGTGCAAGTTCAGGGGAAACCTGAACTGAAAAGCTTAAACATTCTTTCACTCTATCACTTTGATGTAGGGTTTATTTTTCCACTAATACAGCAAACAAAATAGTTTCTCTTTTTCCTCTTTTGCTTTCAGCTATGACAGATCTAGCCTAACATGGTTTTATTTGGGAACTGAAGGAACTGAACCTCTCCATTTCCAGGAGACGTTGGCTACTGAGCAGAACAAACATTCATCCTACTAATGCTGACAGGAAATGCAACCTCCAGACTGAAAAAACCCAGGTTTTCAGGAAAGAGAAAAGTTTATAGAATTTTTTCCCCTCTTTTCTTGGAAGTTTTGGATCACTTTGGAAATTGCCTTTCTGTGCCTAGCCAAGGGAGAGCCTAGATGAAAACTCAATCTGGACACCCAGCTTTTAAATGCCAAACTGAAGAACAAATAGTCTGTTCCTTGGACTCACAGCAACTGGCTCCTGCCAGGATGCTAAAGCAAGGAATAGCTACTGGGCTACTCAGCTGTAGTGTTGGAAAAACCAGTAGTGGAACGATGTACTAGAGGGAAGGCCACTTGACAGCTTGGTTGTTCCCTGTTTTTTCTGCGGCAATACAGAGAGAGAAAAAGAAAAAAAATATATAGTGATCTAAGCTGGAGAAAAAGCAGGTATTTTACTGTTGTCAAAAGGAGAGTATGAAGTAAAGAGATTGCTGAAATGACAGGAATCTCATGACAACATGCAAGCAGGGCTCATAAAAAATACCCATTTAAAAACTTGAAAACTAAATTTAAACATTAAATAGGTGCACTTTTCTGTTAATCTTTCACCTGCAATAAGGCAGCCGTTTCACTGAAGCAAATCATCTGCCAAAGGAAACAGATTGTGGAAACCCTCTCCCAAAAGGCAGGTTTAAAATCAGGAAAAAAAGCTGATGTGTAGCTGAAGTCTCTGATTACAGGTATGCTTCCTAGTTTGAAGCAGACATGGAAAGTCAAGTGCTAAGCCTGCCACCAGAGAAGAGCTCTGCCGAAAAAAGTACTGAATTGACCACCTCACTTTCCTCCTCCTGTGATTTTAATCTCACAAATTTTCACAAATTAAGCAGAATCTTCTTGATTTCAGCAGGGACCAGATGAACCCTATCCATGAGAGCAGTATCTGAGTGTTAAATATCTGTCTTTGCTAAGTCAGCCTGATAAAATATCAAAGAACATATGGACCATTTATTCAAGTAAAAGTGTTTCTTTGGTTATAGATGTTGCAGCTGCCTCGAGACTACCTAGAAATTAACTGTTCAGAATTTGGATGACTTTAATTAGCCCTCCAGAAAGGAAATGTGTAATCTACCACCATGACCATGAATGGGAGAATTCAAGAAACAGCAATTTACACAGGGCTGCAGCTGCAGACATAAAGGAATGAGTGTATGTACAACACATGCATATTCCTACAACAAACAAACACTTGGGCTTCATATTTTAAGCCTTTAAACTTTGTGAAGACACAGAAGAAGCTGAGAGTGAAGTCAAAACACCTTAGCTCAAATTGCCGCAGATACTTAAATTTATTTCAAGTGTCTGTTAAGCTGTGTTCTGAAATTGCCTAATAATACATTGCATACATAAAAATCACAGCTGAAGATGGGACACCTCTCTCTTGATGAACATGGAACCACTCCAGGGCACTGAGCTACGTTCAAAAGCTCCCATGAACTTTCAGAAGAGCCTTGTAGCAGAAAGACACAGGGAAGAACAGGACAAGAGTTCCCAGGGAGCTTGGAACAGCTGGGCCAGGACAAGTTTGTTCCACAGTTTTGTTTGCTTTTGGAGGATCAGTGTTTCTGAGCTTTTTGGCAGGTGGACATTTTAGTGGAATTATCTTTGTGCCACAACAAAAAAGGCAGGGGTGGGTTAGCATAACCCTACATATGTTCAAGAGTAAGAACTCTGCCAACTGTGATTTGGATGAGATAAAACCAGTAGTGCTGCTAAGCTCTCATTTTTAAAATTTTCTTGATTTTTTTTTCCCCCATAAAATTTGACAGACCTCTGGAAAGTGTGAACATTTGAAAATGGTGACATCTTGGAAAGGAGTGCAGTTGTTAGTCTCTGGTTCAGGTAATGATTTTAGGTCTCATTTTCAGACTTCAAATTTTATCATAATTTTCAAAATAAGCATTTTGCTTCTTCTGTGACTGAGATTTTCACATAATGACATGAATTAAGCTGCTAGAACTTTAAAAATAACACCATTTAATATTACACCAAATACCACAGGACTAATGATTTTTAAAAAGAGACCACCACAGATTACACTGCTTGGGTTCCTGACACAGCACTGCTGCTGCAACAGGAGACCCCTCTGTCCTTCAGTCCCCAATCCCAGCTGAGTGGAGAATCTTCTTGGTAAGAATATGCCAGATGAAATTTCCTCTTCAAAAGGAATGTTTCTGTTGGATATTAGCAACCTTTTCATAACTGATCCACTGGGAAAAACTGTTTAATTAAGTTACTGTGCCTGCCTCTGAATAGTTATCTAGTCCTAGAAGGATACTAAGATTGCGTTATAACTAGATGCCACAAAATACTTTTTCCTGAAACCAAAACCTCCTGGCAGTTCCAGATCTTAAAATTAGTATTATAAAAGAGTTTTAGTATTTGAGTTAGACTGCTCAACACATGAAACTGGCTAGTCAAATAAATTTAATGTAAAAATTAATGAAATGTGGCACCTTTGTCTTGTTCACATAGAAGCCAAGCCAAGGAAGGTATTTAAAACCAGCCTGACTATAAGGCCTCTCTCCCATAATAATAATTATGTTATTATTGCACCTATGAAAACTGTTGGACTTCAACAGAGTTAAATTATTCTATGACTTGACAATGTAAATTCCTTCCCAGAATCTCCTAATAAAAATTAGGAGATTGTCTACAGGTCTTGGTCATCAGGGATTGCTACCTGGATTCCTCTCCTGCTAGGATTCAAGGTCCAAAGCAATAACACTGAGTACAGGCAGGTATGCAAAACATGTAAAATCCAGCTGGGAGCTGAGCATTTGATTTCTGTTAGCTCATTTGCTTCCTCAGACATTCAGGGCTGCAATTCCCTCTTTTCAGAGTTCAAGGCAGAAGTTAATTTAGTAAGAAATCATGGCATTACTTCACCTACCTGCTACAAGCTGGGGTAGTCCCAGGCTGCCCTGCCTTGCTCTGAGGAGAGCACCAGTGGCCACCCCAAGCAGCAGGGAGATTGCTGAAGGTGTAAAGAGATGATTCTGCATTGCTGCTCATCACAGGCAACTTGTGCATGCTGCTGTGTCTCCGTCACACTCCCTGGGTGATCCTATAGTGGTTATTGTTCAGCCAGGTGCCAAAGTTGCTCATATCATGTTTTCAGTTGAAGGTGATTCAAGAGGAGGAAGCCTTGTTCCTGCAATGTATTGCCCTGTGAGGTAGCAAAGGCTATTTTCACTTTCATGTCATCTGGAAAAGGACTCTGAAGCAGAGCACAAACTATTACATTAACAATGGCTTGCAAGAATATTGAACTGTTAAGTGTTAAAATCAAATATCCGTGCACCCAAAACCATGCCTGCACTTCAAGCTCCAAAAGGATGTACAGCACTTAGTCATTAACAGAGGAAGATTCTAAGATTAAACTGCATTTTTTTAAGAATTACCAAAAGAAGGAAATGACAGATAATAAACAATTAAATGTTTCCAACTGTCTGATTGGTCTCCAGCATCCTCCCTTTGCAAAGCATTGTACAGCCCAGTACTTCTGAACTCTTCCAAAAACCTGGAGACACAGTTTTTCCAGCATCAAACCTGGAAACAGTAACAAACCCCGCAGACTTCTCATTTTCCCCCTGGTTCATTCTGCTCATTTTTCTGATTACCAAAGCCTCATTTGGTGTTGATGCATTTTGCATGCACAGAAGGTCCCGCTGGAGATGGAAGCATGTTCACTTAATTGAATCTGCCTGACAGATGTGACGCAGCGAGATAATGAATACACAGTTGACAGATGTCTATGCTATGTACATACACATATTAAGAAGCAGGGACACAGATTTCCTGTGATGGAAAACAGAGAGAGCTGCTCATTGGAGTTGATCTCAGAGTTGTTGCAGATCTGTTTCATTTAAGAGAATGAAATAGAGGCTAGGGAGAATATGGCGTTAGCTCAAGACCACCAGCTGAATGAATAGAGGGTGTTTGATGCTGCTGCCCCACTCAGGCTACACAGCCCTCCTATCTGCCTTGCAGAGATCCAGGCGCTTACTGCACGCCCCCAGGCCAGGGCTCAGCCGGCAGCAGAGCCAGGACAGGGGCTCCCTGCTGCCAAAAGAGAATGATGCTTCATCCACATTTTTTGGCACATCATTTCCTGTTCCTGCCCATATGGTCCTGCTTCCTCCCCAGCTTGAGCTCTGCCACTCCTCAGATCCTTCCAGGGACAAATCTATCTCTTCAAAATGTCATAGCTTTGCAATGTTATGGCACGGGGAACATGCCAGTCTGGCTGGAAAGAGTGGTCATCATTTTATTGTTTATTCTGTGCCAGTGAGCACTGGTAAGGTGTTCTGCAATTTACACCAGAGACAACAGTAAAGTAAGGAGAGGCTGACAGGGAGCATCATTACAGGTGATGGCAGCAATGGGATTTTGACTGGCAAGTGTCAAACCCAGCATTCCAGTCCCATATATCATTGTGCAAAATCAAATACTCAGGCAAGGAAAGGACTGCAGATGAAGGTAGCATTTTAAACATCACCAGCAATGTAGTAGGGTCACCATTAGCTTCATACTGATTTAAAAGTTTACATGAAAATTACCAAAGGGAGTATGATTTATCACAGTATCTGGTAATGACTTCCCCACACAATTTTCTAACAGTGGTGCTTTGATACTTTGCAAAAGTTAGGTCCGCAGACTGGCAGTCCCAAAATCCTTTGGCTGTATGTCAGTCTAGAATTTCCTCTGGGACCCTTCACAGGATTCAGAGCCTATGCCAACTTTTTGTGCCAATGCCAAAGGCATGAGAAACTTGGAGTTTCTCCTCAAGTGCTGATTTTCAATGAAAATTGGAAAGCAGTATGAAATTCAAAGTGAAAAAAAAAATCAGATCTGTATCTGTAGCAAACAAAGCTGAATGTTATGTGAACAGAGCTGTGACGGGCTGGTCTCTTTCTCATGCACTTCATGAAGTGCCAGCCATGTGTCAGTGCTCTCAACTGCTCACAGCTTCCATCAGCCTCATGAAGATGAGAAGGTGGTCAGCACCTTGCAGAAATGCACAGCCCCTGTTGGAGAGGACAGGGAGCAAAGGGGTGGCAGGTTTTCCTTCATCCCAGATGGGATGTTTGTCACATGTCTTGCCATGCAGAAAGCCATGCGGAAAGCACAGGAAATTCTGGGCCATTTGCCATGTAGTTGGAAGTCCCCCAGTAGTGGAGGCAGTGAGGTGTATGTGGTGCAGTCATGGAACAGCAAAACTGGGAGTTCAGGGATTTCTCCTGAATCATATAACTAACTCTACCACATGCAGGAGGCAGCTGTTTGTTTCTCAGATAATTAAAATCAGCCACATCATTCCTTAAGGATATATAATTCTCCCTAGACCAAGTAAATAATAAAAGAGCAAAAGGAAATCATGTTCCTTTTTTTCAAATAGGGGCAGAGCAAAAGAAAGGTATTAGACATGGACCAGGCTTTTCTGTCTTCAAAGCTACACTTGTATCTCAGCCTCCTACACAATGCAAATCTTCCTCACACCTGTCTGCTTTGGAAGCCATGAATCCCAAAGAAAAGCAACACTGACCAAAGGAGAGAGCTGTTGGTGGGTGAGCAAGAGGCATAGCAGGAGTGCATGGGTATTACTGTTTTCCCCATCTGGAGTGCAAGTGGACATGGCTATTACATGACCCCATGAGAGGCAGGTGAGAAAAGCAGCCTGTCCTTGATAACCTTGCTTCCACTTGGCATCTATGTCTTTTCGTCTAGTGGGATTATGATTGTAGACGATCCCTCCTGTGAGATATTCCTGTGGGATACCATGTTGCCTGAAGCACCTGCCACATTAAGGAGGCATGGAGAAGAATATACTTAGTTCACAGTATTGTAGGAGGACACAAGAGAAAGCACTAGGAAAAGGTACTGGGATACCAGCATCTCTATCCACACTTACACACAGGTTCATACCTTCACAGACAGACATATTTCTAAAACAAATTTGTCTAACCCACAATGCTTGGAAGTTAATCCTGAGTCTCCAGCATAATCTCACTCATGGATCATCAATTATTTGGTCATTAAAACCTTCAGCTGCCATCTTTTTTCTGTGGTTTTCCAGTGGACACTACTACAAAAAGTTATACAAAAGATTGGTCACAGTTTGCTCATGTTTGACCAAGGATGGTTCTGTGTCAAGTTCAGCTTTTGTCAAACTTGTTGCAAGACAGAGATCCAATGCAAGTTTCCACTCGCAATGTTTTACTGTACTACTAAAGCAATTAAAATAGTATAATTACATAACATGGAACAGAAGGTCAAGCAAACTGGTATATTTAGTTAGATCAAATGAAAGAAATGCTCACTTACACAAGCTCAGATTTATCTATCAAATGACTGCATAGCATCACTTTGTGTCATTTAATGACAGCAGATCAAGGCGTTTCCTCATCTATTCTCCAAAATCTGTTTAGCATTTTGGGCACTTTGGCATTGTAAATGTGAGTAAGACAATAACGACAGTAAAACGCACAGTAAACTGCAGCAATTAATCAACATTTGCATACATAACTGTCATCTAAACTGCTTTTGGATGTGTTCTAAGATTAGTAAAATGGAAAGATATAAACTTGTACTTTGTGTAACTGTTTTCAAAGCTTGGTAGCATCAGAAACCAACATTCTGCAAAATTGTATGTTATGAAAAGCTTCTCAAATCAAAATTTTATGGTAAAACAACGTTATATATTAAAATGTAGATACCATTATAAAACATGGAGGGGCTTTCCCTGTTGCATTTCCAGGAGGGACTTAAATCGTGTTGTCATATTTGCACAGTGTAATAGCTTTTCCTTTAATTTGACAAGGATCATTAGAATTCTTTCTATGACCAAGGGATTTGCACTAAAACAGTTCTAATTAAATGTTTGGTGAATGTGTGCACTGTTAGAACAGTCACTGAGTATCAAAAGCCTTATAATTAGTATTTTGCAGGTGTTAAGCAGACATGCCTTAGGGCTTTCTGGAAAAGCCAAATGATAGCAAAGCAGAGACAGATGACATTTTCTCTCTCAGAACAGTCCCATTCTGACAAGAACCTGTCTTAAAAAGGCTTAGCTTAACTCAAGTCCCATTTGACAGGAAATAGGTTATCAAGACACCACTGCAGAGAAGAAAAAAGTGAAGTTGGCAGTCGTCAGACTTACAGCAAGATGCCACCCAGAAGTTGGCTGTACTGGCTAGCAGAAAATAATGAGTGGGCTCAAAGACACTTGTTTCCAAAAGCACATGTCCCCATCTGGTTTTGCTCATGCAGCACACTGACAGCAGGTACCTTCCAGCTGTATTTCTTGGCAACCATTCAACTTGTCAACTGGAGGTTGCGCACCTGGTGCTGGAAGAGCAATTTAAAATGCCAGCATACTGTCAGCTTCCAAATTACTCAATTTTGGGGGGAAAATTCACTCAGTACTACTGGGTTTTTTCTATTTAAAATAACATTAAATAAACCCAAAGACTACAGTAGCAGTGAAAGTAAGTGAAGGAAATGTAGTTCAACAGCTACAGCATCTTCCCTCCTCTCTCAATGCCTATGTGTCCAATAGATACAGACTTTCTATAGTTTGGGGTTTCTTATATATCACATTAAATATCCACTTACAGAAATTACAGATCTATGCAAGCAATAATTATAGTAACAGTTTTCCCCTCAGACTATATGTTTATGTGCGCTGATCACCCACTTCATAGATAATAATATAAAACACTCAAGTAGATGATTGAAGGATACAACTTCTGTATAAAGCCAGATGCTGCTGGGCTTGCTGCTCCCAGAGCCCAGGAGATGCTCTGAGGCAGCTGCTTATTCCATCTACTCTGAATGGCCTCATGTGTTTGTGGACACACAGGAAAATGACCCCACGCATCACCTTTGGCATGGAACACTGTCATCACCATGAGTTATACCCTTGGCATGTTGCACTAAAGGTATGACAGGGATCCCATTTCTAACCAACAGAGGAAGGAATATATGCACTTTTTTGTGATGGTAAAAGAGTTTAGCTGAAGTTATGGATGTGAGGAGAAGTCAGGAATAGGAAATTTATAGGAAGCTCTCACAATGAGGAGAGCTGCAGGTAAAAATGCTCTTGCTGTAAAAGTTTGATAAGCAGTATTTTCCCACCTAAAAAGATGCATTCAACACATATATTCTTTTTGCCTGGATATTTTAATTCTTTCTTTCTGTCTCTGACATAACTCAAGTTGCACATAAGTGAGAAAAGACATAGAAACTAGGTGAAAATATTACATCATACATTATTCCAAGGTTTGTCAATCACGCATGCTGGTCTAGACAGATGGATTAAAAGTATAACCTCCTTAACTGCCAAGTAATAACAATCTGCAGGACTTCTTCATCATGAAGGGATTCTACAATCCATTCAATACTCACAAATACCAGAAAAAGATGAAACAAGCAAACAAAAAAAATTGCTTGAAGAGTAAAGAAACGGCTGAAAGAATGAAGAGTTCACTGAGATGTCAAAAGAAAATCCAAGCAGAGTTTCCTATATGTGCTTTCTATTAAATTGATTTCTGGAAATGAAAAGTTGGTACATTACAGACAGTTTGGCTGCTGAAAGTTTAACAAAACACACAATCTTTTGCCATCTAGAGAACCAAGAGATGCTTAAACTGATCAGAGTTTCAAAGCACCTAGATTTCCTCTTTTAATCAATCTTTTACCCGCTGAATTTAAAAAAAAAGAAAAGAAAAGAAAAGAAAAAAGACGTATATACCACAAAGATTCAGAACTATACAGGAAGGACACATCATTGACATATCTTGCCTGCAGAAGCACTGAATGCAGCTTTCACAGCAAAATTGTGAGAAAACCACTGAGAAAGATCAAGGGCAAAAGCAGTCAAAGTCTGCACTTCAGGATCTTTATGTTTCAGATCACATTCACAATCTCTGTTAATATAAACAAAAAAAAATTCAACATTGGTTCACGCAGAGAAATGTTACTGCTTAACCCTGTGAAACAAGATGTCATGGAATGGGACAACAAGCAGCCTACCAGTAGCAAAATTATTTTCTGATAAGATATATTTTTTTACCCAAATACTGCAGTATTTTGTGCCACAAGGCAGAATTTCAATAAGCTGCCTGAGGGGAGGAAGTAATTCCCTAAAGAGTGCAGTGCAGGTGTAATGTCAGAACAAAGAAATGAGCAAATGAATATAGTCTGGTTTGTGGCTAGAAATAGCATTTCTTGAAGCATTTCTCATGTGTAAGAGGAAAAATGGATGAATGTAATGTAGTGTAGGGTTTACTCTTACTGCTTAATAATAATTACAATGATATTAATAATAATAGTAGTAGCAGGAGCAGTAATAGTAGTAGGTATTTAGTGTTAGTATTAGTACTAGTATTATCCAAAGAAAAAGTGAACATATATTTGGCAGAAAATTTTAAAAGACAGTTTGGTCTAATTAATAGTATTTTAAAACCAGCTTGTCAAATGTGCAAAGGGGCACCTGCATTATATTCTTGATCTCCCCCACCCTCCAAAGCAAGACAGTCCCATCTAAACTGCCTACTGAGAGTGGCCCCTGGCCAAAGCTGGCCTCTGGCACCTGCTCAGGAGTTGTTTGGGAGATTCTACTTGCCACTTACAGCTGTCAAAAGCCTTGCTACAAATTTAATAGCAACAAAGTCCCTCTACAGTGTCCAGGACTAATCCCTATGCACTGGCAAGCATCCTCCTTCCTGTGTAATCAGTGTCTGATTATGAAATAAATCTGCAGCTTTCAGTTTATAAGCAATGACCAACAGTTGTAGAAGTATTAGTATAGACTCTGACACAGCTTACACTAGAGGTCTCCTTCAATTAACTTATGCCTCCAAAATTCTCATTCACGATGCCTTTGAATAGAGGATAAAAGGTCTTCCATGGGCACTTCATCAATATTTTATAAAATAGACTTTATCTTGTTTTATTTTTTCCAGTAAGATTTGATAATGGATATCAAGTTTCAGCCCCTCTCTTCAGAGCAGGTTTCCAAATTTCTTTTGTTAATAAGGAATCAACTAAGGAGACAGGAAACTGACACTCTGCTCTGGAGAGAGGTTTTCCTATGGCTTGATGGCTATGTTGAGCAACTATTCAAGTGGTGAAGGGGGCCATCCAACCTGTAAACGCCTTTACAAGTCCCATCACAATATAATAATCCTTCATAATAGAAATCTCAGATGCTAGCAGCTATAAAGCCCTTGGGTAGTATATATAGTGTATAGACTCTCGCACTGAAAACTTCCTTCCATATTCAGCAGATCTCCGTGATTCTCATCCAGTTTTCTACATAGGGAACAAACAGCTGTGTTCCCATTCAGCAGAACACAGCAGCACTTCCACATGATATTTAACAGATATCTTATGGGAGCTCCAACTTCACATGTTAGAGGGGAGTAAGTCTGGAGCATGTCTTCACTTTCTATGAAAGGGGGCATGTCACTCCTCTAATTGCCAAAGGTCCGTATTAAAATAAATCATCCCCTGATCTACCTAACTGTTAACATCTTTCCCACCTCAAAGGTGTCTAACAAAAAACAGAACATGTAGTACTGTAATCTTTTTTCCCCTTCCTTTAATAGTGATTTCATTTATTCAAGACACTATTATGGGAAGATGGCAATAATGGATGACTTCAGTGAACAGACACAAGATTTTTATGTTTCCAATCAGTACATGGCAATACCCCAGTTTAACTGTAGGTAGTCTATTAAGTATCTGGAAAGCAACTTAGTCTTCTGGACAGACTCCAGAATTCCTCTGCTCCTAACATTTAAAACTACACAAATCAAAATCTTTATTTTCCATCCCCTCTCAATCTGAGCTCATTAACAACCTTGTAGAATTCATCTCTCCCTACTCCTGTGATGAGCCAAGGAAGCCCTAAGAATGATAAAATACAAACCCTCCACATCCGGCATAAACTGATCTAGCCCAGTGTACCACCAGCAAATTCTTCCTAGGTAATTGAATTTGGTGTTGCAGCCAAGTTATTGATCAGAAACTAAATGTTTGAATGAGCTGAGGGCAGCGTGATGCTGAACAATTCAACTGTACTTTCTAATGCCTTCAGTTCTAATTGTACCTTAAGTCCTCACAACAGGTGATTGTGAATCAGACACCCTGGTGCCTCAGACAAACCTGTTGCAAAGTGCAAAGCAGAAAGCCAGACAGTCTGCTTCCAGTCAGATACAAACTCATGTGCAGTCTATTTGCACAGGAGTTTGTATCACTAGATCACAGAAAACCTTGAGCAATAACTGTGGTGTAAGCTATCCTCTAATTAACACTCACACCTATCTATCAAGGGTAAGTACCAAAACCCCTTAAGTTAAACAAAACAAACTCTGCATTCAATAAAAGGTAAGTGTTCTTGTTTAGCTTTTGAGGGTGTACAGAGACAGCAACTTGTGAATAACATGGCCTGCAACATCCTGTATTAAAATTTTATTTGTATACTTTAAAAGGTCAGGGACTTTTTTCCTTTCAGTATGGTTGTTTATACTGCCTTTCAGGAGCATTGCCAGCCTCTTGCTCTCCCCAAAAGAAATAAAAAAAATCAACAAGCATCTAGACCAGGTCAGACATAAATCCTGTTTATAAGGCACTGCCTTTGTTCTAGCTAGTGTTCTATGAAGCAGCAGGAACTGAGCCATAGCCAGTAAGTGCAGAGAAATAATGCATGTCTACCTTGTGTTATGTATTATTACTTGTTGCAAGAGGGTCAGGCAGAGAAGAAAGACTGTAGGACACCTCATTCTCATCTCTCTGGTAATACATATCAATAAGTAAAGAAAAAAAAATCACAGTTGCAAATGACATCACAGTTACTTTACCTTTTGAGACTGGGAGTTTGAGAATATAACTTTGTGATCATTAAAGTCTTTCTGGTAGAAAATCCATTCTCCTTGCATAAACATTTTCTTTTTACTAGGGCTGAGAGATGAGACAGTACTTTTTCTCTCAATACCCTTTGCAATAGCCTTCTCAGTGTTGCTCAGGTCATGTCACTCCTCTGTGGAAGCTGCAGTATTGTACAAGACTTTTAACCCCAGCACAGACAACCCTGCCATCTCCCTCTCCCTCCACCAGAAACAAGAAAAGCTGCTTGAAAAGAAGCATTGAGAGATGTGCTCCTTCAGCATACCTGTTCATATCCTTCAGTGTTATCTCCTTAGAGATTTCTTTTTTTCAGTGTGAAAGGCAATGGAAATTTGATAGATCTGTAGATATTTTTAGTACTTTTCTGGGAAAAATCTTTTTTTGACACCTTGTTACAATTATTTAAAGTTCTGTTGAAGACAGAGATAGAGAAAAAGATCCAGCATGTAGATAAGATACATTTACCACCCATCTCATCAACATACTCATCACAGTTTATGCCTTTCACTACTGCCTATGGGGTATTTTACTAAGCCCTAACTTAAGAATAGGCCTTAAAAATGGCCTGTTCTTAAATTAAAATAGCCAATACATGTCACCTGGTATTTAGAAGAATTTTACTGTTGTGTTCTTTAAACCAAAACTCCAGTTTCAAGGCATAACAGATAGATATCAGTGGCATTAAAGGTATATTTTAAACCTGTTAGCACATATGAGGTGAGAAGCAGGCCCACGATGTTCCTCTAAAACAAAACACAGTGTAGTGGAGAACATATTTCTGTGAAAAAGACAAATATGTTAACACATTTCCAAGCGGAGATGCCACGGTGCATCTGTGCCACATAGGTCCTCCGGCTGGGCAGAAGGCTGCTCTGGCAGGAACACTTTGGGAAGTCTTGACAATCATCCAGCCAATGGAGAGAAGCATTCTGAAGAGCTGCAGAGAAATCTGGGGCAGAAAAAAGAACAGTAACTTGTGTGCCTATGTGGGTGAATGCAAAAAAAAATTACAAGCTGCTGGATTGCTTGAGCAGTCACTAATAACACTCAGTGATTCAGACTGCGTTTTTTCTTTATCAAAATTATTACATTTAGCAAGAGTTTTTAATCTCATACCAGCTTCAAATCTACTTTTATCCAAAGGCATTCAAAACTTCAAGGAGACCATGAGTAACAAATTATTGTTATAACAGCAAGCCTCTTAAAGCAACCAAAAACCTTTATAACATTCGTCCATAAGGAGAAGCAGAAAACAGCAATGAAATCTGCTGGGGAAGAAGAAAGAAACAACAGCAGGAATTTTTAGTTTGAGCACAAAGCATCAGTGTTAAACATTTGATAAGTCTCATGGTTTTGCTCTGAAAATAGATGAGAGGGAGTGTTTTCGTGCATGACTAGTCCCACAGCAAATAAATTCATGCTTTAAAATATAGCTTATGCACAGATGGCTGCAGAACAATTACTATGTATTAGTGTTTCTCATTCCATATTAAACTTGTGATGTACTAGAAACTCCCTCTTCTCCCACTCTGAAGATTTCTCAGGGAGATTTTATTGCATCATTAGTTCAATAATTATGACATGTCCATATTGCACTTAACCTTGTTTTATTTCTCCAAATGCATAATAATTCTCTTTCTTTTTAACCAGTTACTTTCATTTAACAAAGTTACAGTCTTCTTGTAATGATAAGGAAGTAGGCAGTCAGATGCCATCTGGCAACACAACAGCCTGCTTGCTGTCCACACACATCATCCAGAGTTTAAAAAAAAAAAAAGAAAAGGAAGAGAAAAAAGAGACTAGCCAGGCTATCTATCTACAATTTAAACAGTAAATATCTCAAGATGTCATGCATTAACTGGAGCCTGTGGTTTTGGTATGTGTACCATTCATTCAGCTGGACACTCAGCCTGTAATGAGGATGCACCAGATACATTCTGAGGATTCCAAAAACAAACACAGAAATTCTGACAAAATGCAGACCTGGCACTCAGATTACAGTTCTTTCAGATCAGATTGCATTTACAATAAGGAAACAATTAGTGACATGAGCAGGCTTGAACATAGTCTCATTTTCTCTTGTTCTCTTCCAGAAGAATGTGAAAAGTAACACCCCTAATGCTATTATTCCTATTAGGCTATTAATTCTAGAATGCTCCACTTTTTGTGCAAAGGTTTAGATTTAGTTGCAAAAACACATGCTTGGTTATGGGATCCTTTTTTTTTAATTCAGTTTTCACTTATTTGGTCTATTCTGGGCACACAATCTATTCATATTGGTGACACTTTTTTTGGTCTTCAAATTACAACTTGCCCAAGTGTTGTTTTCCCCATCTATCATGTTCTCTCTTTTTATGATTAGAAGTCTTTGACAGCAGATTGATGTTATGTACATTTACAAAGGCAGCTGAAAAACTACATACTTTTTAGGTTTTTTGAAAGCTACACTAATATAGTTTATTCTCCAAGACAGCGCTATCAAACAGCATTTTGGTTTTGCAAAATTGAGTCACTTTATGTCAGATTTGAAAATAAAAACCTATTTGGCAATTTATGCTTTTATCAAAATGCTCTCTTCCTTCTCCCAGCTCTCAGGGAAGCTGAGCATTAAACTCACACTTGAGTACCACATGATACAGCTCTGACCCAACTGGGTCAGACAACCGAACCTTTACCTGTGAGTCCCAGAGCCCCTCCTGCCAGGGTACACCTTCATATATCAGAGTATGATGCACAAAGTGCACAAACGACACCACACTGGGAGAGGAGGCAGATTTGCCGGAGGAAAGAGCCTCCTCATGGACACACCTTGACAGTGTGAAAAAAAAAAAAAAGCAAGCCAAGAAGGCCTGCATGAAGTTTAACAAAGATAAATGCTAAATGCTGCACCTCAGATGCAGCAATCCGGCACAGCAGTTAAAGGCACAGCTTGGGTGGTCCTGATGGATGGCAACCTGGATGTGTTTCAGCAGGGTGCCCTTGCAGCAGTGAAAGCAAACCTTGTCACAAGTTGCATCAACAAGGGGACAATCAGCTAATTGAGGGCTGTGATTACTCCAGTCCATTTGGCACTTGTTAGGGCACACCTTGTAAACACTAGGTCAAGGTTTGGACTCCTCACTTCAAGAAAGACACTAAAAACTTGGAGAGGCAAGGGCCACCAAGATGAGAGGGTAGTAGGACTTCACAGATGAAATAAAACTGAAGGAACTGGGTATGTTCAACCTAGAGGAATCTTGAGAGAATCTATTTACATTTTCCCAATACCTGAAATGTAATTACAGAGGAAAGACAGAAATACCTTCCATAAGGATGTATAGGGACAAAAAATGAGCAATGGTTGCAAATTATTTTGGAAGAAATGCCATATGATAAGGAAAAACTGTGCAACATGAGAAAAAATAAACATCAGAATGGGTTGTCTTACAGGATCTCGCTTGCTGGAAACGGCAAGGTTTGACAGGAACCTGCATAACTCAGTTTAGGGCCCTGCTTTCAACAAAGGTTTGGACTGTACAATCTCCAGAGGTCTCTGCCAGCCTCACTTTTTGGTTCTGCTATGCTATGCAGGTCTGTTGACTGGTCCTTGTTAAAAGGTGACAGATGGAAACTTGAGAGACTAAACCCCTGCAAAGAAACAAGAGTCAAAAGCAAGAAGATGTTGCTCCTACCTCTTACCAGGAAGGTGAAGCTCCTTGGCATGAAGAAATACTTACTGATGTTATCTACAGAATTCCATACCAGTAACTTTTGATACAGGGTCAAAAATAGACCAGTAACTACATAAATGTTGTTCCATAGCTCAAAATAAAATATTTTATGAATTTAATATAAAAAATTCAGGACAAGCACTTCATTATTTTCCATCTTTCACTGCCTGTGAAAATCCATGTCATGTTTACTTCTGCTGTCCTGACTGCTGTCTTCAAATTTCAGGGGGTTGGGATTGTTCTGAACCCAGTGTATGGTAAGGTGCTTTGGGGCCCCTCTCCAACTGTGACAGAATGCCCACCTTGTCTGACAGGCTGAGCACAGCTCAAGTAGCACCACATCCCCTTCTCCCTGCCTGCACACTGCCAGAGACAGAAATCCCAAGAGAGCAGGAGAGGCTGGGAAGGGGGGAAGGGAAATCAAAGAGATTAGAGAGAGTTCCATGGTAGTAAATCACTGATTGCACTGTTCCCCCCATCTGTTAGCTGTAGAAGAGTGTCAAAAAAATATAGAAGTCTGTCTTGTGAAATAACCTATTGCTATAACACTTATTGCTCAGCATTATATTAATAAAACTGTATTTCATAGGGTTGGGATTATAAAAGAGAAAAACAAAGAACAGAAGACACTGAAATAGGCATTATAGCTGTGGGTATATAAGTCACATTTCACACAACTACCAAAGGATGAAGGGATGGTAAAGAAGTGCAGGAGTGAAATAAAAATTGATTCACATAAGTAACCCTTCCCAAAGATGTAAAAGGTTTTCGACCAAGTGAAAAAAAGAATTATTATGACAGCTACTTGCGTGCATTCCCACCAGCACTGTGCAGATGACAACCTGTGCTAACTGGTTCCTACTCACTGCCCAAATTTCTACAGCTCCTGTTTGAAGGCATCACTTCTTCCCCTATCTGCATGCAGAGTGTAGGTATCCCACGTTGGATTGTCAGCTTTCCCTCTGGGGGCTGGATGCACACATAACAAACATAAATACTCAGGCATTGCAGTCCCCAAGTCCCCTCAGCATCTAGGCGCTTTTCAGAAGCTGCCTTGCTTTTTCACCCACAGAATATTAATATTAAGCTGTTTGCTTAAAAAAAAAATCAATTCAAAAGAAAAGAAAGATTTCGTTTATTTTCTCTCTTCCAACTAGAAATTATTTCAACCCCAGAGAGAAAAACCCCAAACATTTGACTACCAAAATAATTTTAAATTCTAAATTCAGCTTAAAAAAATTACTCCTGGATCAGAAAGGCTACACTCTGACATACAAATCTTACCCATGAAGAAAAAAGCCTTTACATTCCACCCCTAAGTCATTCCTGATGGCAATTAAAGCTCATTTTATCATTGAAAATGCTCTTCAGTGCAGTCTTTCATCAATGCAGTTATGTGAGTTAGAAAGGAAATATCAGCCTTGCTTCAAAACCATTTTATCCAGAGTGTTTCCAAAGCACTGAGAAACCCTTTGATTCCTGATTTAGTATGTAATAGGGCTTTCAAGAGAGGCAGGAACCCAAATCTTTACTTAATGCCCCAGATTTACATGAACGCTACTAATGCAATTTGAATGTCTTCAACGTTAAAGCATTATCAGTACTCCCTCTAGTGGGTGTCCTAAATGAAACAAACATTCCCTGCTGACTTCCGAGGAAAATATTTTGTTATCTGTAAAGTTTCTCTGAAATTAAACACCCGAACTGCAGCTGTCATAAAACAGGATTGTTACCGAGTATCTCAGAACTTTTTGTTTCCTTAGAAGGTGCAGGGGGCCAGCAACAACCAGCGCTACACTTTTCGTGGAACTGGTAGGAGCAAGCCAGATAGAGAAGAAACCTGGTTCTAAAGATGCCGAACTCAAAGACTCCGGTTTCTTGCGGATGTGCATCCTGCATCCCTGCACAGCCCTTCACAAATCCATCAGTACTCAACACACACACACAAACCCTTGTTCCTGCCTTGGTCTTTCCCAGACACCAGCACCTGGGCCAGAGGGAGCACATGCTTGGCCTTGCCTTTTTGGTTTATTATCTATTCCACTGGCTGAACAGAGAAAACAGAGAGAAGGATGGAAAGTATTAGAAACCCCCACTGCCAAAATCCTCAAGGGGAATAAAGGTCCCCATCTCCCAGCCCTCCCAGAGGAACAGCAGGCACTATCCTTTTACCAGATTTACTGTCCCTGCATGTCCCTGCAAATTCTGGATAGTTTGAATGACCAAAGCAAATAATGAAACTCGTGTTGAAATCCTTGCTTTTTCAATTAAGAGCAAATGATGAGAAAAGTGATGCAAAATTAGAAACACTAATTGGAAGCAGAGTATTGATTTGTGTGATCATTTTATATACTTTCTGAGTCAAAATTTAGCTCCCTTTTCTCCTCTAATAGAAAAAGAATTAGAAACATACACCATGAACAGAGAGAAACCTTCTGCTGTAAATCACTACCAGATTAAAAAATGGCAGCAAGTTATTTACGAATACATTGCATTGTTCCTGTGTTTTAAACAATAAGTTCTGCTGAAAACAACTTCCCAGATGATTGAATAGTTTAAAATCTCATCTTAAAAGATGTTCAGTTTTGAAGGGTTTAGTGCATGCTTTTAGAATAGGAAAAAATTATGTGCTACTTTATAAAAATAGCTGTATCAAGAGCATATTTGAGTTCTACAATTCAGAGCTAGCACACTGTTATTTCATCATAGAGTAGCTACTTAAGGCTAAAGCAGCATGTTTACGAAGCTTACATGTGTGTGCGATCCCCTTCAACATTTTTTGGGAAAAAAAAGTCTCTCTAAATATACTGATCAGGAAATAGTCTTGTTTGCTCTGGGCTGCTACTAGTCCTGACTTTTGTGTGCTTTGCACCCACCTCCTCACCTTCAAAGACTCTCTGTGTTATATTATTGTGATAAACCCGCCACAGATCAGCCCCTAAGAAGGTGTTGATACTGGAACATCACTCACACTTCCTTTTTCTAAATATGAGATGGCAATAATACTCCAGTTATAGATATTATCCTTAGTTCAGGTGAGTTGCTAATGTAGCTGTTTCAGCCACAATTTCAAATACAAATACAATCTTCCTCTTCCAATAACCTGTAAGGAGAGAAACAGCATAGTTTAGCTGATCGTGTAAAATGAGAGGACGCCAAAATTAAAATGTGAAACCAGAAAACTTTGCTTTAGAAGGCAAATAGGCTTACAAGATGAAGGAAAGATCTACCATTAACTGTTGCAGAAAACTGCTATATGCTTTTAATGTTTTATTTAGTCTGTGGGCAAAGTGGCACAACAGGCATTTAAAACGTCTACAAGAGAAACAGAGTAAACAGAAGTAAAAAGATCACAAGAATTAGTGATATTGAATATGCAAGATTTTTAAAATCCAATCCAGATTCTTTCACTCTTTAATTATCCTAATTAAGCATTTATCCTTCATTAGTCATCAGACATCAGACCATGACCATAATCCCTAGATCTCTTTTTTTTTGCAAGAATTACAATTTTATGCTGAAAGACGCAAAAACTGTTACATTCCTGTATCTGCACTTCTCAAATTCTGTTATGAAAGCACCTGCACTGCCAGCTAGGACCAAGAAAATCAAAGGTTTTGAAAACTGGATTTATAAGTTCTCTTGTGGTTCTCTAAATCAAGAGGCTACAGGGCCTTATGCACCCCTCACCTGCAAGAGGAAAGTACTGCTGTGCCCCTGTCCAAAACTGGGGAGAATTGGTCTGATTTCTGTCACAGATTTCCACCAACAGCAACACCAGAAGAGGGATGCCTTTGAACTTACAGCCAAAGTGACTAAAAGAGTCCCAGTAATCTGATAACAAAGAAAATGTGATAGACCATGGAGAATCTTTTTCTAAGTTACATTTGTCCAATCTATGACAAAGTATTTGCCATTTAGTCTGCACAGTTGAGCTGATCTGTAAGCTGTAAAACAAGAAACGTTGTAAAACACACATCAGCATGCTAACAAATCTGAATGTCAAGAATCAAGTAAAAATAGAACTGTTTCATGAGCAAAGTGGTGACATTTATAGCATTTCTCATTAATTACAGGCTGTAGGGCTCTTTCATGAAGCTAAGTGTGGGAAATATTAAGATGACAATGAATTCTTTAGTCACAGAAAACAAATTTAACATTCAAAAAGATGTAAAGAGTAGTGATACAACCTTAAATACAGCATTTTACCTTTCCAGATGGCCATTCTTCTGACACTTTGAGGATATCTATGCAGTTACAACAGATTCAAATCTGAAAAAAAATACCTAAATAAACAAAAGCAGGGCACAGTCTCCACAAGGTTTTTGAATTTTTTTTTAATTCTTCTTCATGATCCAGGTACAAGCTGACAATATTCTGAAATGTGAAAAAAACAAACTGGGAGGGTTTCCATACAAACAGGACAAAAAGATTTCTTGATATCAGGAAATGTGAAACAATTATGGAATCACAGAACTGTTAAGTTCAGAACAGACCTCCAAGATCATTGAGTCCAAGTGTTAATGTAGTACTGCCATGTTACCATCAAACCATGTCCCTGGGTGCCACATTCTTTCGTGGTTTTTTAAACTATTTCAGGGATGCTTATTCCATCACTTCCCTCTGCAGCCTGTTTCAACGCCTGAACACCCTTTCAGTGAATAAATTTTTCCTGTTATCCAATCTAAACCTCCTCTGGTGCAACTGAGGCCATTTCCTCTTGTCTTATTGTTTGTTACTTGGGAAAAGAGACCCAGTCCCATCTGGCTACAGCCTCCTTTCAGGGAACTGTAGAGAGTGATGAGATCTCTCCTAAGCCTCCATTTCTCCAGGCTAAACACCCCCAGCTCCATTGGTCACTCCTCATCCAATTTGTGCTCCAGACCCTTCACCAGCTCCATTGCCTTTCTCTGGACATGCTCCAACAACTCAACATCCATCTTGCACTGAGGGACCCAGAACTGAACATAGGATTTGAGATGCAGCCTCACCAGTGCCAAGTACATGAGGGTATCTGGTCTCTGCAGCCCACAAGAAAAACGTCACAGTCACTCAGAATGTGAAGACACCATTAAGTTCCTATTCAGTAACTAAGTGAAATCAGCAAGAAATTGTCCTAAATAGGCTGAGTAGCAAACTCAGGATGGAAAAATCAGATTTACTAAAGGAAAGAATAACATCATCTGCCATTTACACAGGATAAGTAGAAAATAGTTATGTAGGCATATGATACACACATTGATGCTCTCAACAACACTCCAGTGTAACCAGCATATATGCACATATTGTGAAGAAATTATCCAGTTTAATAACAGGCAAAATGAAACCTTCTAAAATTGGTATTTATAAAGGTTTTGTGCATTTTGCTGTAAAATCTAGATTACTGTGGATTAAAAAAAAGTTTAGAGATTTGTATTAAAACAAAAGAGAATTCCCTTTCTCAAAATGGAGCATTTAATTTTGAAGAGAACTGCTTTTGGATAAAATACGCTGTTACAATGCTTTGCATATATTAATGCAAATCACAGCTGCTAGAGAGAATTAAAAAACTATTCCCAGAGAGATTAATCCAAAATTAAAATTTATTCTGCACCAAGTTAAATAAGCCATACTGGGTCCTTCTTTTCCGATTGGAAATAATGTGTAATTTCAGACTCTGAATTTCTTGTATTCTTGTAACCGTGACAAGTGGTTTAATATTTAAGTGCTGTAGTATTTTTATCAAATCCTTGTTATATTCTCCTCTGTGCTACATATGTACACACCAACTGCACATATTCCAACAACTTTACATCAAACAGGGACAGCTTATAAGAAATGTTCTGTTTGCAAAGTTGAACATTTAGTTCTGGAAACCATTTTTTCCCTTTACTTCCAGCATTCTGCTGTTCATAGCAGTCCATCCTGCTGGAGGCTTTTGACTAATAAAATGAGTCACATTGAAATGCTGCAATACCCCTTCACCTCTACAGAAGCACTTACGTAAAACTTGCCCTTCTGTATCCCAAAATCCTTTCTTTTCCCCCTTAAGGAGGAGAACATCATGATACATATTCACAGTGACTCTGATCTGAAAAAAAATCCACATGCTGTAGCTGGAAGTTTTACAACTGTTGGTCAAAACATTCTGAACTAAAACTGCAATAATATTCTCTAGAATGAGGCTCAGTCTTCTTCCCCTCTGAGGCGTCCACTCAAGCTCCAAATTTCAACCATTACCAGCAGCAGAAACCCACAGAGACAGATGGACAAGTTGACCAAGAGGCCCCTAAATCCACAGGGAAATAAAAGAGAAAAAAAAATCTTCAGAGAGATGATTGAGTTTTATTCAGCCTGAGCAGAATTTTAGATTCACTCCAGCTGAAAACTTGAGTAAAGGAGGCTTCATTAATTTCTTGCCAGGGCCTTCAAATAAAAGCAGTTGGACTCCACAGGACAGAAGAATCCTCAACATGCTGGGAGAAACCACTTGTATTTTCAGACCAGCAGAAAATGAGCCTGGTAATTATTTTGCACACTCTGATGGAGATCGCAGCAAAACAGATGGCAATAATCAAGAGAGAAGATGAATTTTAACTCTGAGGGCAGGTGGGGAGAAAAAAGGGAAGTCTTGGCACAGCAGGGAGAAGCAGTTCTGTGTGAAGGGACGGAGGAAACACAAACTGCCTTGTATGAAGCCACCGGCAATACGCCCCCCTCTTGTTCCTGCGGGTGGATGTTTCTGGACATGCAGCTGGGCATTGCCACCGCTTACATGGAACAGAGGGAAATGCACACCCCATCTGACTGACACACCCACTCAGGCAGCTCTGCTGACAGTCTGACCTTAAGAGCCTTTCTGACTTCTGGAGCTGCCTGTAGCCTCCCTTCATCTGCTGAAAGAATCCCTGAAGTGAAACGCTTACCAAACTGAGCTGCTGCTCCTTGCGACACGGCCATCCAGGCCCGACCATCCTCAAAGGAAAACACTTACACACTTGATGGACAGCTGAAGATGGAGACTTCAAAATAGATTACCTCAGCTTACTGTCTTCAAAGCAAAATCACTTTGTGTATTCATTTCTTGTCAGTTAAAACATTCACCAAAAAAGCCTGCAAGAGTTAAACCTTAATCTGTTAGCAGGTATTACAATTTTTCCCCTTGACCGTTATCACTTGTTAAGAACTAATTGGTTTATGAACAACTTAAATGGCCTTTGATTATTCTGAGCAAAATTTTTGATACTTTACATCTAATAAAAGCAGTTTGTATAGGTAAAAATCTTCAAAGTTACCCACCTAAAATTTTATTTCTGTTGTTTATTCTATGCAGTGATTAAAGGAAACCTTAAAACCAAATTCATGAAGGAACTGTGTTCTAAAAATGCATTTTAACCCTATTCTAATTAAGTTTTCTGTACAATCAAATGCCTGGCTGTGAAATTCTTGTTTACAGCAAATTAAAACAATTTGCAAAGAGTAATTTACAAAGCTACTTGTCTTCAAAATAACAAAAAAAGTCCTTGAATTTTTAGTTTAAATGCTATAAACAACATATATAGCTTTTTAGTAACGCACTATCCGTGGTTTATGGTTCAACCGAAAATTGTTCTGGTTTATTTCCTCTTGGTATAGGTAATTTATCAGTAGAGCATGGTTACAAATTCCTACAAAAAAAATGTAGCTGCTGTGTAGAGCTTCAGTTAAGCTTGCCCCTACAATTACAAGAGGAAATATATTTGCAAGGTGTTTGTAGTCAATATTTCATATCACTCTAATAATATTTTTCATTCCTCTATGGAGATGAATATTTGGCATTGTCCTAGATTTTAGACATTGCTTGTAATAAATTTTCAGGAATCTCTTCTCATGGAATTTCCCTCCATTGTGAAAAGCTTTTGTCCCCTTTTTCATTAAGCTGTCTAGAATTAGACTTTCTGGACTATAGGGAAGAGGCTCAGGAGTTAAAGTAGGTGAGTGTGGGAAGTACCACAACAAAAGAACGAATGAATTTGATATAGGATAGTGTGTATATATATATATATATACACACATATATATATAGTGGCTACTAGGTTAATATTTTTAGTCCAGACCTAAGGTTTGAAAATAATCTGAGGTTTGCACATGTGTGATATAGGAACAGGGACATGTAAAGAGAGCAGCTTTGGAGCAGGACCTAAACTTCCTGATTCTGATTCAGAGCTGCCTGTAGGGTCTCTGTGGAGTCAGTCCCACAGCAGTATAAGATGGATTTTTCAATTAAGTTCTCATCAGACCGGTGTCCAGATCCAGAGATGTTGTTTGGGCTGGTTTAAAGATGGATTTGTATCTGTTTTCCTTCCAAGTGGAATCCAGCTCCTTAAGCCAGGAAATGTCAGGAGGAGTCAATATTACTGATTTATGCAAATAGCTTATTTGACTAATATTTCTGACTTTTCTAAAAACTGGAGACCTTTCTTTTTTTGAAAGTATCCTTAAGGACACATGTTTCTATCCTGTTCATTGTTCTACTTATAGATAACCACAAAGGAAGGGTCCAGACAAGTTTCCTCGGGGTCTTTCCAAAGAGCACTGACACAAAGCAGTCAAGTCTAACTCACAGTGGACACTTCACAGCATTCATCTGAGCAAGCTACTCTTCCATCTTCCTCCTGTGAAACTGAATCACAGACAGTAAACCCCAAAACACAGTCACAGCAGTCAGTGAGTGATGGGAGTTGATGAGAGACCACTCCAAAAAATAAAGGACAAGTTTTAATTTCCTTGTGAAAGGAAGCCCTGTGCTTGGGAGGGTTATAGAAGACATGTGAAATATCAGAGCCCTGAATCAATTATTCTTCTAATGATTCCTGATCATAATGTACAACTTGCAGGAAGAAAAATCATTGTTTTAACAGGTCACATGCATCTATGAGATGGGGACAGGGCCCCAGATGGTTTGCTGGTTACTAAAGAGAGGAGCCAAAGGAATGTGTCAGCTGACACAGGCTGGTAGAGTTTCTAGGATGTCACTGGAGCTATGCAAGAAACACATTATGTGAATTTATGCTACTAAACATCTAGCCTAAAAACCTGCACTAGTCCACAAGCAGTTAGCCACAACAGGAATCTTCTTAGAAAGTGCTTGTGTAGGACATGTTTTTCTGACTGGAGTAAGGAGGTGCCGTTTTTGATTCTGTAGTCTTGTTTACAAACACAGACAGCAGAAAGCAGTTATTTTAAACACAATTCAGTCGAGAATTCTCTTCAGTCTTGCTGCCTTTGCTTGTTGCTCACTCACTTTTAGATTCCTGTCACACTGTCTTGGGTTATGGAAACAAAAAATTGTGTTCTATTTTCATCTGCTGAAAGCAGTTGGGGAAATGTTTTGTCTTTATTTTTTGCTACTCTGGGGGAAGGGGGGTGGATGCCTTTCTGATAACGGCTCAGCTATTAAAACTGGGTGCAGTATTGTTTCTTATCTCTTTCACCACCCATCCTCCCTCCAGGGGGATATTTTCTGCTAATGGGCCATTAAGGCTCACCAATGACATGACACATTTACATCATCCCACTGTAAGATGCTCCACTCAGTGGGTGGGGGCTCCAGGGTCCCTACCTAGATAAAAACTGAGACTCAGAACCCCAGACAATCCTGCTTTCCACTGGACTCCAGAGGAAGATCAGACTCATCAGACTCATCTCAGCATCACTGGACCCTTCTTCAACGGGATCATCTACTCCAATAGACCATCTGTTTCTCCAGGAGGACTGCTTCCAAACACCCTGACCAACAGGGTGTCAGGTTGTGTCCCTGACTCTGTCAGGGTTTTCTGGGTTGGTTTGTTTGTTGTTTACTTGTCTTTTTTGTACTATTACATTTGCATTTCTAATATTCCTAGTAAAAGAACTGTTATTCCTATATCTTTGCCTGAAAGCCCTTAATTGTAAAATTATAATAATTTGAAGGGAGGGGGGTTTACATTCTCCATTCTAAGGAAACTCCAGCTTTCCTAGCAGATACCTGTCTTCTAAACCAAGACACACACACAGGCAGTGAAGCCAGTGCTCCAGACCCTTTCCTTGCTGCCAGTTTGAAAGGACCCACCACAGAGTTCCTGCTCAGACCTTAATCATTCCACTCTGTGCCTTGGGACAGGGATTTCTGTTTATCCAAGTGAAATTAAACAAAGATCTGCAATTGCCTTTCTCTTTTCTCTGTATAAAAAGTATGTGGCATACCTTTTAGTGCCACTGAGAGCTGAACTTGGAATGGCAGCTACCTACAGCCTTACAGGACACCCCAAGAGCCAGTTCAATGTTAAAAGTAGATGTAAAAATTTATTTCTATCACATATCTCCAAGTCTTTTGGAGTTTACACTTACTTGTCTTCCCTGATGTAAGTTGCTTTCTTTCTGTTTGCTTGGTGCAGTTCACAGTGGTAGAGTGAAATCCAAAGACAAGAAACAGCAGCTCTTAAGACTTTAAATTATATGGCACAATACTTTCTGCTTTTGACAACACCCTTATTACACTCAACTCCACATTAGCATTTCCACTTTGGGGAAAATAGGGCAAATTTGTGATATGTAGGTACATTTAAGCAAGCATTATTGAGACCAACTATATCTTCTAAATAACAGGACAACCTTTATACCTTTCTAAATTTCACCTGCAGCAAAGCTCTTTCCCCTCTTACTGTGTCTGAGCACACTCTTCCCTGGCTAAGGGAACAAGTTTTAGACTAGAAGTGATGCTGCAAGCTAGCTTGATTCCATTACCAATTTTTCTCTTTTTTTCAACCACTGCAAACTGGTACTGAAAATACCTCCCTTTAGATGGATGGCAGCTTTGAAATTTCCTAAATATGAAATATTAGAATACAATTTCTGATTAGGTACTATTAGATACAGCAGTAAAATTTGTTCCTTTTAGCTCCTTCAGGGATTTGCTTAGTGGTTTTTCTGATGTTATTTTAGTATTAACCATCCCTTCAAGGAGGTTTGTGGAGAGCCAAATCTACATTTCTGTTCAGCTCTCAGTAAGACATTACTGACTGTGGTAGGGACGGAAGCAGCCAGGAGGATTTTGGCTCAAGTACTCACAGTAGGGAAACACTGCAATTCGCCATACCAAAAAGGAATTTTCTGACTTGAGGGGGAAAGAGAAACTGCCTTCACCATTAAAATGGAGAATGCATCCTACATCATTTGATACAGTCACAGTGATCCTGCTTCTCTGCCTTCCCCCATCCCAGCTGAAGGTACACATGCAACACACATGCACACACACTTGGGCTGACCTGACTCCATGCCTGAGAGCACACCCTTTTCAGGACTGGGTAAATCACAGTTTCTTTCTGAAGCCTATAAAAGATTTATTTTGCAGTCTGCTTTGGCATTTACCCAGTACTCTACAAAGTGGGACTGATGAAAGGCAAGTAGATGCTATAAATTTGTGACATTAATATATCAATTAATCTTTTTCCTACAGCTTTGTAATTGTAATGAAGTAGCAACTTAAACAATGGAGTCTGTTGCCTAAGTTTGTTTTTAGAAACTTCAATATTAGACTTGGCTTTCTCAGTGGCAAGAGAGTTAAAATGAGAGCAGTATTGATTACTGCCTCAGCAGCACCATGATCTGCTCACAGCAGCCTGTGGAGAATAGAAATCTAAACAAAAGGAGAAGGTGGGCCAACAGCTGCAGATGGTGCTTAAACAGACAGTTGCACACAGGCTCCCAGCAATCTTGGCTGCAATTGCTTACTCCTCAAAATGTTCTTAGGATCGGAAACAGAGGCTCCTTTAATTGTCTGGTATTATAAAGGTTTCAGAGAGAATTTGGCCATTTCTGTTTGGCAGCACCTCAGATAAATTCACATCATTTCCCATTGCCCATAAACAATCATACAGTCATATGCCAGAGAGATGCATTCTCATTCCCTCCTCAGCCCTGGAGCAAGGAACAAGGGCCCCTTCACAGGGCTTGCACATGTAAGGTCCTGGTAGATCTTCAGCTTCTTTGCTGAATTGATGGCAGCTTTTCCTGTCAGGTCTCAGGAGATCTGATTCAGTAATGGACCACTCACCTTTGTGCTAAAACCTGGATTCTGGCTTGGCTTAAACAGCAAAGCTGATGTTGTTTCTTCCCCATATGGACTAGTAGGTATGATTCATAACGTCTCATGGCACCATGTATTTTTCAAAGTTAATCTGATCAGGTCTGCATTTGAAATCACTGTGGTTTTGAATCCTAGTAAATCTACTGCAGATGTGGGATTTCTACATCCTAGTCCAACTGGCAGGTCATCATGTGCATCCCTATGCAGATGTGTTGGAAAAGCACCCAACTCATGTGCTTAAGCTCTTAAAGGAGTCTTAACACCAGCACTTGGCCTGCAGTTGCATTAACTTGACTTAAAGGCTGACTTGCCTTTAAAACTGCTGTAGGCAAGGATATGGACTGCATCCCCCACAGCTGCACATAAGATCTATTGTTTTCTTATGGACAGCCAGTTGTCTCAGTTCTAGTAGGAATCAAGTATTAACTCTATAGAGAAATTGGGGCAGCACTGTGGCATGACTGCCTTATTCAGCAGGCAAGCAGGGCATCTGAAAATCAGAGTAACTACAGAGATTTAGGCTGATTATGTGTGCACAAAATGTCTTCCCAATGGGTTTTGCGTGGCTGGCTGGCTGTCACTACAACCCAGAGTCTGCAGCCAAGTACCTTCACACTTCAGAAGACACCAAACAAGGTTGGGGTTGATACACCACTGCTATAGACTGGTGTAAGTGTTTGTATTCCTGATGTTTACACCTTAGCAATGTTTGTGCAGGGGGAATTTCCCTCTCCGAGACCTTCATTGTGAGCACTTTAATCAGTAATTTAAAAAATACACATTTTTTTAAAAAATATTATTCTTTTGGAAGAACCGGCCTAAAAATAATAAAGATTAGTTAAAACTTTACTAGGCATGTAATTAAATTCTCTTTAGCTTTCTGACTCATTGCCCCCCTTCACATTATTCCCCTGGCCCACGGTAGCTTGTGCTTCTTTATAATGACAGCTGCCTTATTAGAGATAAATCTTGAGGTTTTGACACTTCAGAATGCAAATAGCACCTCAGAGATGCATCACCTTCCTTATCTTGCTAATAGGATACCAAGAGGGGAAACAGTGATGCAAGTTCTTGCTTAGTCCTGAGATAGGTCCCACCCACACTAGGAAAGGGTTACCCAGAACCACAGCACAGGCTCGTCTGTTGGTGCCAGAAGAAAAAGTAACTTCTCTCATTGATAGGTGTGTGAAACATCAGACTAGGTCTCAGCACACCATTTTCTTCACATCTTTTTGTCTATGTGAAAGTAGTACTTGGGGGCTTGGATCCTTCCCATTAGTTAAGTGAACCACAATGAGCCTGGAGGAAAAGGGCAACGATCAAGAGTGAAATAATCCTGCTAATGCCTAATTCCTTTCCAAATATATAGTTCCTTATAGCACACAGGAGATGTCTTTTGAAGAGCTGTTGTTATATCCCCATCATTCAAACACTGTGCACACTGATGTAAGTCAATCCTGTTGGGGGCCTTCCATTCAAACTGCCTCTTTGAAAAGACTGGGAAGCATCATTAAAATTCAGCTTGCCAGGCTTAGCTGTTTTCAGACATTGGTTGTAAAGCATATTTGTTAAGCACCATCTGCTGTACATTCAGAAAATAGCAACCAAAATTGCTATCCCTCTTTCCAGCTTTTAAAAACATAAATGATTTAAATTTTGTCAACTGTCTAATAAATTGTTTCACCTCTGGAATGTTACAATGGTATTTATCTAGTCCTAGAAATGCATTATCTATCTATGTAAAGTTATATATAGACCACAGACTGGGACAGACACTTGGGGGAGAAACTGCATTACAAAACACTGCGTCATATAACAGAACACTGGAAGGAAATGGGAAAATAACAGTGATGTTGAGCCTGATTTCCAGATGTACCAAATAAAACGGGATGAATACAACTGAAGACAAAGCATTGTCTTTCTAGGGCAAATTTAACATGTGCTAACCGCAGGACACAGCCATAAAATCAGGAATTATGCACCAGTTAAAAAATCTTAAATGAGGATTATTAGCTTGTCAGTATGGTTTAATTAAGAAAGCAATTATTACCAATGCTCTCAAACATTAAAATTCTATTGATGATGAACTGTAAATGATGAAGAAAAGTACTCCAATTATTAGCCTGAATTAAGCAAATAGTCTGAAATAAATAAATCTAGAGACTGTTTAAATGAAAAGCAGACACCACTTTTTTTCCCATTCTCCATGTAAGCTCACTTTCATACTTTTCTTAACTAATATTTTTCTCTGAGCATTTTTATGAAAAAAATGAGTGTCACAAGCTGTTCAGCTCAGAAAAGTTACACAGGAGGGAGGGAGGAAGGATTAGTGCTGTCATGTGCAAGGCACAGGCTGCCCAGATGAACAAGACAGCAGAAGTGGAGGAGCCCGCCAAGTGCTCTGCTAGAGGTGCCCATGGCACCCATACTTTGCCTCCATGAACAGTGCAAGTGCTCTGCAGAAGGTGAGTCTGTAAAGCTCTACATTGGGCAGAGACAAAATGCTGATTGTTTATATGCTTGATCTCACCAGGAGCCAAGTGAAATCTGGCAAGAGAGAAGTGGGGATAAAATCCATAAATGCACACTGTTTTGAAGGAGAATTAATACTGCAGCATTCTTGCTGAATAGGCTGCATCCAAAATGGGTGGGGAAAATAATATGGAATAACTGTGGCTGCAGAGTGGTTACTGTGGGGTAGAAGTTATGTGTGACCATGCAAGTTGTCACCAGGCACAAGGAGAATGCAGCTCAGCCTGCAGCCTCACAGCCTTTGAAGTACTGCCCTTCCCATGTCGGCATTGCCCTCACACCTCAGTAATGGAACAGAGGCTGAAGGGATGAACCTGCAGACCCCAAAATGAGCATTCAGTGCCTCGTGATATTGAAGCAGCCTGTCACTGGGGGCTTCACATGAATTTAGTCAGTACAGACTGAGCAAGGACTCCCACAGCTATAGAGGATGCAGCACCAGTTGTCTGTGAATTTCCAGGGAAGTGCCAAGCCTCTTACTCTCTGTGCTCTCCTCATCCTCTCATCTCCTCTTTCCAGGAGGAAGAAACACATCAGAGAAAGTCTTCTTGCTCAGAGTAAAGCAAGGCTTGCTCTCAGTCATTGCTGTTTGGGGTCATGACCTATTTACACTTTGAGAAGCAGAACAGGCTGCTCTTAGAAAAGAAAAAAAACATTAAAATACTTGACAATTGTAAGGATTTATCTGGAGCCCACTGGGCATGAACAGGAGTCTTGCTCAAACACAGACCAGTGGATTTCTAACAAATTCATGGTTCATAAAGTTTCTGTAATTTTTGTAAAGCACCATCATTTCTGTTTCACCAGTGAGAAAACTAAGGCAAATAGCAGTGAAGTAACTTGGCCAAGCAGTACCACATAAATGGCTCACCAGCTGAACCAAGGATCCCAAAATTCCATCTCCCTAATCACAGCTAAACATAAAGGAAAAAAGTTTGCATGACTCCTTTCTCCCATTCCAAAAAATAACAGTATTTAAATTCTTAGGAGAACACAGTATCAACCATTGTGTGGGAGACAATTCCTTTTCTGAGTCAGACCCTGAAAATCATAACAGTTTTGCTGACAGCTATGAAATAATAAGGCATGAGTATTTATCTGCATAAAGATAATAAATATTCAGTTTATAGGCGAATAAATAATGTCTTTACAAACATACTCATTACAATTCTACTTTTACAAAATTGTATTAGTCCAACATTCTTACAAAAACTGTATGGACACTCAAAGACAAGCCACGGCAAGGTTACTGCACACTTTGAAATTTTGTGAGACATTAAACTACATAACAAATTTAAATTCAACAAAGATATAAACTGAGACATACTAACGAAGACAAAAATTTAGTAAAATTTTAAATAGGGGTATCATTTTACATTAATGCACCTCAGGTGAAATCTATTAAAAATTTAGCATAAGTAAGCAAAGCACTTCAAAACACTAAAATGTAAACATTCTACAGTAATGCTCGTGACACTACAGAGCATTCTCCATAAATTGCATATAAAATATTTCATGTAACCCACCCATACATTAATGTCTTCTAATAAATGTGATACACTCTGCACTACTCCCTGCAGCTTCTGTTCCCTTTCATAACTTGCAGGATAACAGTTAATTGAAACAAACAAACAAAAAAAACCCAAACACATCTCCTGACATAGATATTATCCTATGACTTCCACTAAAGTTATTCTTCATGCATAACAACATGAACAAAGTCAGGGCTGTATATTCAACATGGTCGAGTTTGAAAATTTGCGTATTTACACCCCAAGCTAGAAAACAAACATTCAGATGCTTAAGGTGGCATAAATTATTTCCTTCAAACTCTACTCATTTATTTCACTCCCTTCAAGACACAGTGAAATTTTAACGGCAGAAGTGCATCAGCACATATCCACTTCTGAGTTTTGATTTTTATTCTGTAGAGCTCAATCAAGCTTTTTCTGTGGGTTTTGAAAGCCATTCAATGATACTTGTTAAAGAAGCTGAATACTTGCACTAAATATTAAAAAAAAATTACTAATTTTCTTAGTTGTCTTTTCTTCATTACTTTCTGTAGTCATCATTTCCTTTTCCTTATTAATACCACTTATAAAACTATTGTGAAAATAAGAAAATAAATTATTTTCCCCCATCATTTACAAACTGCGATCTCTTGTAGCAAATTATTTATACTGATTTGGGCTACAGATGCTTTTATTCTAATACAGTGTTATCAGTTTTATAATGAACTATAGCTAGAAGCAATTGGGGGTCTAACAACTGAGGGCAGCCACACCCAGACTGTGGATTACCTCCTCAGCTATAGACAGGATGGTGTTAGTATGAACTCAACCCAGTTTAAAACCAGTATAGTTAGAAACAGTTAATTCATTGAAATTGTTCCCTACTTTTACCAGTGCGAAAGAAAAAAAATCAAGACCACTATGTCCCTTTGTTTTAACAATAACAACAAATAAAGCAGAGTAGGAAATTGCAAAGTGATGGAAGAAATTATTACACTGACATAGGAAATCAACAAAGAAATTTCCCAATCTTACTGGGAGAACTGGTATGATTATCTAGCAGTAGATAGCAGCATGATTATAAAATAGATCTATGCATGGAAACCATGAGGAAATACAAAGTATCACAAGGTTTAATATTTGATCCTGCCAGATGCCGAACTCTCTGGCCCTGGCCTGGCAAATCATTTAAGCATGTGGTTAGAAGTCAGCATGCATGTTGTCCCATTGAAGCCCAGAAGGTTATTCAAAGTTTGAGCACAGACAAGTGCTTTGAACGACTGGGTCATTAAAGTACCAACCACTTACTGCCAGAGAATAAGGTTAAATTGCCGCTATGAGCAGGTTGTTGCGGAGCTGTCCATTATGAGGCTTACAAACGCTCTTTGAAGTGTGCTTTGAAGCATTACATCACCACTGGATAAGGGGAAAAAAAGGTGGGTCTGTGTAGGCAGGAATTTCCTACATTCCCATCAATTCACTTTCATGTGCAAAACCAAACTACATTGATGTCCAGGTATAAGAATCACTTAGGGAAATAGAAAGGGCTTTCAATGATAATGATAATTATATTGTGCCATCACTCTCCCACCACACATATGTACCCCATTAGAGCCAACTTCCTCCTGTGTGCAGGGCTGGCATTAACTCAACTCGCCATGAAAAGGGTAAAGTCATGCAAACAGTAAATGCTACACGTCATATTTAACATTATTTGAAATTTCTAAAATGGTGCTTGATGGCAAGTAATGTTGCTGCCTGGTAAAACCAGTGTTATAAAACAAATGACTTATGCTCTCTCAGTAGTAAGGAGAACTTGCAATTTTATCTCAAGGCCAGGAACAAGACTAGTTATAAAAGAGCATTTGTAGCTTTTGTTCTGACAGTTGTGGCGATGTGTGTTCACTAAAATATATATCCTGGAGGAAACCAAGGCAGGTTTGCTGTGCTAGGAAGTACGTGCTAGGAAATCTGCAACCCTGCAAATAAAATCCCTTCCCCTAAGTTCGGTGGCTTCTTCAAAGGTGATGTAACAGTTGCAAGAAAAGTAGGAATAGACTCATAATCTTATTTTATTAATAATTTTATTCTACACCTAACAATGTATTTGTTCCAATCAGATCTCAGCACGTGACTACACTGCCATTGGATTGGGGTTTTGAGTGGTTGGTGGGGTGATTTTTTTGCCATGGGCATGTGAAGGATCAAGAGCTACCTTATTTTCACAGGAAGAGAACCTTATTTTATTGTTAGAAATTCTGATGCTGAGGTGTCACAGTTATTTTGCATAGAAATATCAATCTGTGCAACAACTTTTTAACACAGAGGAAAGGAATACTGCTATGGGAGCATGGTAAGGCCTGTGTCCTGAAACATTTGCAGTTGTGGAATAGAAATGGTTCTGTAAGGGTGCAGAAACATCTTTCTTGCCACAGGGCTTTCTAAAAATTGTAAAGTCTAGGATAGAAGAACAACCATTTGATCAGTGTTGTGTAACATAAAGTCCCTGTTTGTCAGATACTGCGACCTTGGCATAATAATATCCTTTAGCTGGGATTGTTCCTGAAATAGTTCAACACCTTACCACTTCAATGCTAAATGCTGTTGACTGTCTCCAGTCTGTCCAGCTGTAAATGCATGGGTTGTTATTACCATATCTGTTAGCTCTGATATCACCTTGTCCACTTTTGATGAAGGCAAAAAAAAGCAAGCAGCTGTACCCTTGCACAGTTGTTCAAGATCAGTCCAGCCATTGCAACTGTCAGGTTCTGTCAGTGAGAAGCCAGGCAGTGTCAAACTGTATTTGAATCCTGTGTTCAAAAAAAGCAGAAAATATGAGAACTTACTTCTTTTTGGTTATCTGCTGAAAACTACTTATGTGATAAAGGGATGGGTTCAGATTTGGGTCAGACATTAAGAATATTTTCTCTTTTTTGTTGTGGTTTTTTTCTGGGTTTTTTTTGTTTGTTTTTTATCCAAGTGCAACCATCCTTACTCTACAGAAGGAAAAGTGCTCTTGGAGGATGGGGGACTCTTGGAATACAACTCAAATTGCTCTGTTTGGCTATGGCTTGTCTCCATGGGTAATAAAACTTAATATACAAAAATAGACACAACTTAAAGACACAAATACATGAGGAGGAAGCAAATACATTTGACCTCCACATATGCCAACTAAAAGCTGATTTCCAAGTGATGATGATTTGAGAAAGATGGGACAACTTGATGCAAAGTAGACCTCAGTAGATTGGTAAAATATCAGCAGACATTACCTTGGTATGGCATTTTAGAACATTTTCCATCCATGAACATTAAAAAGATGCATAAATCCAGAGCCTTGTTTCCCCAATGAAGTTACAATATTAAATTACTTGCCAGAGAACACACAACAGATTAATTGTGAAACTATTGATCCAGATGTCTACTTGACTCTCTCCGTTGGACTACAGAGGTGTTTCTCAGACTTCCCTTTTGGATCATTCTTTGATTAGAACTTCTGCTCCTTCAAATATATTTCACCTTACAAATTGGCACAAAGTTATATGCACAGATTAACATAAGCATTATCAAGATCAAAATTTACACAACCATCAGTTTTCAATGGTGAATACACCATATGCCATATGAATTATCAATGTTATGTTGTTATTTAAAATATTATTCCACATTAAACACGTTTAGCATAGTAAAATTGGATTACCAGTAAATTTCATAAAAAATATTTCCCCAGTATATATAATATACAGGAAGCTTCCAGCTCTAGCATCCTAGGGGCAATATTCCATGAGGAAAGACAGCAGGGGGAAGATGGTGTTCAACTCAAACTCTATGAGGCCAGTGGTAATAATGGTATTTATGGTATTGAGCTAGACTTTCAACTTTTGAATGGCCTTGAAGGAGAGAGACAAAGAGAAGAGTGGAGTACAACATGCCCACCTGGGCCTGATATGGTCTCAATAGTTCTGCTGGGCACAGGGTATCCACCAATACTGATGTAAAACTTCTGCCAAGTGGAAATTTGGGGGAAATTTCTAGAAAAGCAGAACCACCTTTTCTTGATGGTACATGTGAACTGAGCAGACAGATTATAGCATTTACTCTTGCCTTGAAAACTGTGGATTTTGGAAGAAAAAGCTCTACAGCACCACAAGGGCACAACCACTTGGCTTTGAGGTAAAACCATTTTCCTCTCTTTCTCAGTCTACATCGATAAACTGAAAAGCATGGGTCTAGTCTTAATTAGGCAGATGTGAAAAACTTTAACCAAGGAATGAGTCTTCATTTTGAGGTGACCTGGGTCAGATTTCACACTGAATCATTTTAAGATCTAAAAATAGAGGACCTCATCCTACAGAAAGACTGAGTCACCTCTTCACCTAGAATCAATTAAGCATTTCTTGAATGTGATCAGTGGACTGAGAGAGCTGGAGGGTTCTCCCTTCACCTTTCACTCACCTTTTTAAGTCAGGAGGAAAAAGATAGACAAATGTATACATTGTTCATGTATGCAATTCACATTGCCTGTATTTTTATTTTGGAAATGTTGAGCAGTAAGTAATTAAAATCTGGCCTAAACTAAATGTAGGCAAATACTCTTTTTAATGGTTTAGACTCCATATTGCAGCACTGAAAGCTCACAGGCTGAAAAGCTCTTTGGTCCTACTGACACTTTAAATTATTTTAATGACTGCAATTTTATATTTTAACTCCTTCAGCCCACTGAAATCGTTCTAAATTTCAACTTTGCCATTCAATTAGCACAAGAGCCACATAAAACTCTTCTAGTTTCCTCCTCTTATGGGATCTGCACATTTTCAATTCTGCTTCCCAGTGCCCTTGTGTATGAGTCTTGAAAATCCTTTCTGCCAGTAAAACTCAATTATTTGATTGTTCCAAGAAAATGAACACAAAAAGGACATAAAAAGATCAAGCTGACTTTATTTAAGATTTGGATGAACATCCATGGAACACTCTTGGCATTATACGTCCAGCTCTTTTTAACACTGTGGTGGTACAGCATTTTGGATAGTGTGGTGCCTAAGTTAACCAGGTTCACTCGGCATCTTCCTCCAGAGTGGGATCACAGACAGGCTGTATAATCCAAGTATGTTTACCCACTCACTTACTGTAAACTTGGGCCCTGTTTAATTTCCTTGATAGAAAAGAATTTAAGGAGAAAGTTGTTCAAAGCATTACAATGTGCTATTTCAATGCAAGGCATGACGGAAGTAGCTGCGTGGGAGGATATTACTTCATTATAAACCTAAATCAGATGCACAAAGATTTCTATCATCTCCAGAGACCATTCCATCAAGCTCAACAAGAGGCTTTGCAGTGAAGAAAAATAGCCCCCTATCCCTTCAGGCTTGAGAAAGTTGTATGGCTTTTTTAACTGTTTCTAATGAAATCCCATATTATTGCTTCTCCCCTGGGAGACTTCAGAAGTCATGCAAACTTCACAGAGCCCACATGTTCGTAAACCCCAACCAAAAGACCACTAAGGAAATAAATTGCAGGTCTCCAATTAGCATTTGACATTCTCTCCTGGTTTTCGGTGGGGTGAATATGTCTTTCTTCTAAACCATGCTGATAAATTAAATGAGTTACTAAGCCTGGCATTATTTTATGTTTTAAGGCACACTGAAATCAAACATTTCAGTGTGGGATTTGCTTTCTGCATAATATTTGGGGGAGACATGAAACAAACCTAGGCGTTTCAAACATGTTTAAGCGGCTAATATGCACATGAGTATTTTCTTCAAGCTCCTCATTGTGTATTCATGGCTACTGCCAAACACAACAACAGTGATGAGGCATTAGGATATGAAATGGGAAGTGGTCAGATTTTCAAAGTGAGCTGTTGGGTGCCTAACACTTATGAAAATCTGGCCCCAACTCTTTGGAGCCATTCCAGAAAGAAATATCTCTATCCTGGCCATTGTCCAAACAGCTTTGGAAATCATTTTGCACAGTTATTTCAGTAAAGCATAAAAGCCAATCCCCAGCTTTCTCTGCCTGATTAAGCACTGTCACCAATCACTATGCAGCTCTAAGGTACGCATGAAATATTCCTAGATAAATCCTCCATCTCCAGAGAAATGCGTTTCCTGTACAACTGTAAATCCAGGTTCTGTGTTGAAACTAATCCAGCCTGGCAGTGCTACGGTCCTAGAAAAGTTTCCTTGGTAACGACAAATTTATGCAACGGCAAAGTCATCCAGTCTTTTCATGCCACAATATTATATTAAAAACACCTGGTTTATTTATACAATGACTTACAGATCAGAGTCCTAGAAATAATAATACATAAAATTTATAGCAAAAAATATACATATTATAATTCATCCTTCTATGGTATATAGAAATTATGTATATTTGTGTGTGGACATATATATAAATATATGGGTTGTACTTATGTTCAGGGCACTTGTGTATGGACACGTGTGTCCAAATACACACAGTATACATTTATATATCTTTCTAGGTGCCATGTGTGTGTACTCAGGGACACACAAATACACACAGAGGAGCATATTTACACTCCGTGAGTAGACGTGTACATCGCAGAAACTGCACACAAACAGCTGGAGTCCTTCACTGGCTGTGAGCATCAGAGGGGTCTGTGAGCACCCGCATTACTGTCCACAGAAAGAGAATGAATGTCACCGCTGTGGGCACAGGACTGGCTTGATGCATCTTCCTCTGTGAAGAACTAAATTTGCCGGGCAGTGACACCCTGCAACGCAGGGCTTGTTGCATGGTCCAATTTCATTCCAGTTGTCACACGTTTTGACACATCCCGGACCACAGGTATCATAAACTGCACCATGTTTACACTGGGTTGCTGAAACGATTTAAAAGGAACAAAATATGCATATTACACAGAGCCCCACAAGAAAATTTACTTATCTGTTTGCTTAATTTCTACTGCAAATATCAAAAAGCACATTTTGGCATGATGATTATCTAGAGGAAAAAATCACGTGTAAAACAATTCCATTATATTACATAATAAATATAAAAGTAGCAAAATTCCTTATCAAAAGCTATCAAGTCCACAGCAGTATTGAACTTTTTGAGAATTTTAACACAACTGATGTTTTGTATAGCTTTGGCAAGGTTTCTATCCATATGCAGATCTACGCTTTATATTAAAGGATTAACACTGTTATTACAACGCATTTTTTCAAAGATTTCTGAAACATTTACAAGGACAGACAGTTATTATCAGTTCCACTGCTACAGAAAGGAGAAAGGAGAATCATTCATCCCATTAGAATTTCTGATCCTAAGATTATACTTTCTGTATTCCATATTGCAGCAAACTAAATCAATGTTGTTAATTGAGAAACACCATTTCTAAAACAAACAAAAATTAAAAATAAATTGTATCCATGCTTTGTCCTGTTTTGCCAAGGGATCACTGACAGTGAGGATTCTTGTACTTAATGATTCCAGTATCTACTCATTAATTTATGTAGCTGACAGTTCAATGCATTTTCAACATAAAAGATCACTGAAGGCTCAGCTAAAAGCACTAAAACCCCTCCAGATCAATATTGAAACTCTCAACATTTTATATCCTGCCCTTTTAGTATGGAGAATAATGCACAGCAAATGAAAGTCTGTTATTCTTCTTAACAGCTGTGCTGATGGCAAAAACAAGGACTGATAAAATAGTTCATATTAGTTCATGGTAAGGGACTCCCAAGCATCCAGAATCGTCTCCAGAGAGGTGATTGTATTAGGAAGGTTTCTTCAACTTTGAGAGAGACTGAAGGTCAAGATTTTTTAAGTGACAATTTTTTTATGGATAGGAAACAGTCTTTTGCTGCGAGAATTGGCTTACAGTACTGCCATTATTCATACAGAGAAAACAGAAATAAATTGATTAAATATAGATGAGTGTATCAAAAAGGATGGAAGTCTTATTGCTAAAACATAATAAATTTAAGGGGCTCTTTTTCACCACTAAGGAATCTTCAAAACAGCATCAGCTTCTTTCAAGTTTTACTTCTTGTGCATTTTATGGAATTTATGCATGTATAATTCTCAGGACACATATATTAATAAACACAAAATTGTAAAAAAAAAGCACAGAAGAAAATTATCCTGGTGTTTAAGAGTATCAAATGCTGAATACTAGATGGATATTACATATCAGGGGAGAAAAAACCCCAACTTTCAATCTTTAGGCATAAGAAAGCACCAAGAGGAACCCACCTAGAAACTCTCTGAGACATCTTTAACTGAACATTGTTTTAGAATAGGCTGGAAACAAATATCTGGCAGCTATTTTCAAGATAGGCTTATTCAGTTTGCAAGCATGGATCTTTTGAGAATATTTTTCCAACTTTACATTTCTGTCTTGCTCTGCATGATAACTTCCATGCATACTTAAGAAGGAACAAACAAAAGGAAAAACTAAAAAAAAAAAATAAATTAAAGAGGAAATTTAGAAGGTAGGAAAAACATGCAAGCAATATTAAGCATAGAATAAATGTTAGATTCCCAGGAAACTCTATGCTTATACAGCATGCTAACAGAGACTGAATCTCTGTAAGAGGGGAAACCGAAATCTGCAGATCTCCCCAGAGCTTTGCAAACAACATATTAACTGACTAGAAAAGTAGACCAAGACGTTCAAGGATGGTTAGTGATTGTCCATACATAATGTGAATTATCTTACAGGAGCTGTTTATTAGAAGCTTTTATGCTTCCTCTCTGAAAATGAACTTCCCTTTGTAGGATCTCTAATTGACCAACCAAAAACAAACATTAGACTTCAGCACATGTGGTTTCCATATAGAAAGGAATATGAGCTTCAGTTTTTAAGGCTGCACAGGTTTCATCCCACAAAGCTTTAGTGCAGTAATAGCTGGCCCGTTCCTTCCACCTGAGCTCTGTTTGATTCCTCAGCTGGTAGATTTAAGGAAAATTGGCTAAGGGCTCCTTTCCACTTCCTCATCTCTGCCCCAAAGCCAATGAGAATGTATTACACCCTGCCCTCGGCAGCCGTGGCGTCTGTAAGTACTCCCCATTCTCCTTTACCACACATGGATGTGGGATGTCAAAACACCTCCTTATCCTTCAGACGATGCCATGTAGAAGATATGATGACTATTTTCTGCTGTAGGCAGCCTATAATGGCATTATTAACATGCTGTCAAGGGAAAAATCAGAAAATTACAATGGCTGCTGTTTAAGTTCCCTGGATGGCTTTTATTGTTGAGTGATTCATTTGTTAACATGTGGTGTGATTGATCCAGAACATTCCACTTCATCAACAGTTTAAAATATAAAAATAAAGACATTCTGCAGAAGGCTTCCCAGAAACTGCTGAAGTGATTCACTACCATGTAAACATGGAAAACAGAAGCGGTGTCTTTGCACTCATCTTTTAAGACAGATTCCTCTCTTAAAGAACGGAGCTCTGTTACTAATAACTTCCTTAGTACACTAGCAAAAAAAAAAAAAAAAAGAAAAAAACCCACCCCAAACTCAATGTACAAAAGTTACTAATAATACTGTATTTTGAAACATTACCAGTCCCAACCGGATTTTTCCACTCTTCTTCTAGAACATGTGTTTGGCATGAGAGATGTGAGCTTCCTCAGACCACTTTCTGAGCTGGCAGGATGACAGCCAGCTCCAGCCCAGAAGCCATATAGTCACATAAATACAGCACTGTGTTTGAGCTAATAAACCTGGCCTAATAAGGCTACAGTTTGCATCCCAGACCTGGTTTAGTCCAGCCACTTTCACAGAGGTTTCTGCGCCTTTGTAGATATGGCTGTAATTATTTAGGAGGAACTCTTATTCTCCAACACAAAAGTCAAAATACATAGCGTAACTGCTGAAGGATTCCTTTGGTTGATGATATCTGGTAAATCTGATTTCACAGAAAATTCTAAACTAATATTTGAGCATCAATGAATCTTCCGGCTTCTTCTGTCAGTGTCACACACTTGGAGGTGTTCTGTACGACTTCCAAATGGCATTTCACTCACAGTGCTTGCAATTCACATCTCCTTCTAATAAAGCTAAAGGTGATGGACCTGAGCACTGACCTTCCCAAGATACACTCCTGTTAGTATTTTCAACTTTCAGTTTTCAGTAAGTATCCATTGAAAAGCCAGAATAGCCCTCCTTTTACATTTACACAGCAAATAAAATGTTTAAAGCAAAACAACATATAGCAGGAGAAAAGAGTGACGTTACAGAAAATTCTCCATCAGAAAAGGAACCCAAAGGAGAAGAGTCAAAATCAGATATACACTCATGTCCCTCCACTTCAACTGATCACAGCGGAAAAGAGAAATTTGTTCATATTTTATTAAACTGTTGTAGCATGTCAGCACATCAGTGCATTTTGCAGTGTATTATAGCCCTGATCTCATTGTTTTCTTGCATGTGTAGTCATGCCCATGGCAGGAGTTATTGCCTTCTACCATGCTTGAAGTGTTCTTTCTCTTGGTATCCTGAGAAATGCAGTATTAAATTACTATATCCCAAAGCCTTTCACCACTTCAGTCTACCTAATTGTATTTTATAAACTTGTTGTTTTCTTGGGATAAAAAAATATGTTTTTTTCTTTCTCCTTTTCAAACCTCTTCCTTTCATTTCTATCCTTTTTCCCCCCCCTTCCATGTATCATTTTTTCTTTATTCTTCTTTCCCTCATGCTGGCTCTCCTGGCTTTTTAATTTCTCCTTCAAATCCCATATTTTTTCCTGTGTCCATCCTAACAGGTCTAACTCTCCACTACTTTCCATGGCAACCCATATCCTTTTCCTAACCCTCTCAGTTCCCATGTGGATCTCACCAGCCTTTTCCTACCTTAACCATTTTCCTTACTCATTATCCTCCACTTTTCACTCCACCAGTTAAATGATAGCTGACACTCCCTTTAATGAGCCAACCTCACAGGACAGCAAACCTCGAGCAGCAGTGTTCTGCAGAATAATGTAGAGGAGGATAAGCTATTGCACTAGGGGAGAGAGAAGAGCATGTAGGGAACAGGACATGCAATTCAGCCTCCTGTTTGGCTGCCCCTCCAGACAGCACAAGTTTCCTGAAGATTATAAAAATGAGCTAAGCTTACAGCAGTTAGGGTAGAGCAACTGGCAACCACACAAGATCTGGTTTTAAAACACACAGAAGTATAATTAAAACCTGACTTTACTAATAATTATTCTACATTTTCATCAAAACAAAACTCTTGCAAGTATCCCACAAGCTATGAAATGTCAAGCAGGAAATGAAAGTCATAGAATGCTAAAATTTTATTACAGAAATGTTGTTTCCCACCCATGAACTTTTATCTGTAATTGGGACACAATAATTGCGATTACTTGTTCTGGAGAGAAAAAGAGTCACTTAAAGATTAAAATCTTGGAGCTGGCCACTGGTACCATATGGAAAGCAGTGGATGCACTTTAATGCTTACTGTATTATTTACATAGAAGATGGTGCTACTTATCTGTCATTGGATACTTAAATAGGTGTTTGGAGGGCACTTAGCCTTATACAACTTTATATTTTCTGTTTAACAAGATTTCCCCCTTTCCCTATAGAAGAGATTAAAAATTCATGTTGATTAAAAAATTTCTTTCGTTAGCTTTAATGGAGGCTGTGTGTTTAAATTCCTTCATAATGTTCTCTCAAGGCCTGTTTTTGCCTCAGAAAATTTTCTTCTCTTTGATAAGATGCCAGAAAAAAAATTGTGAAATGAAGCCTCAATTAGTTAAGTCGTGATATGTCAACACTTGTATAAACTCCTTAAGGCAGGGGCTGCTAGCAAGGTGTTTTTATTATTTCTACAGCATCTGCCACAGTGAGGTCTCAGTCTGAAGTGCTTTGGAAAAAAATATCACAATGCTTGCTTCACGTTCTGCATAGATCTGCTACCAGATCAATAGATTAAAATTATATACATTACTAGTGCTGTCTAAGACCACATCCTTGAATAGGGTTTTCACTTAGTAACACCCTGTTTGAATTGTCCTGTCACTTTGTAAGAAAAAGTGAACCTTTTGGGAATAGTCTATCAAATGTAATTTGTTCTGTCACTCACCCATCCCTGCTAAAATGCCTTCAACAGAAAAGGAAATTGAAGTTGAGAGAGTAGACCCTGAACCACAAACAATCACCAAAATGGACCACAGAGTAATAGCTCTTAGACCAGCACTGAGTATCCTCCCCTCACTGTTTGTTGTTTTTATTCAACTACTGTTAATTGCTTTACACAAATCTGAATATGATTCCAGGCAAACCAATGCCATAACAGAATGTCCTAAATTAATGAGACCATCATCAGGTGAAATACTCATCTGCAATATAGCATTTTAGTTCAAGTGCCCACTGCTTCTCATGGAATCAATTACTCATGATTACTTGCAATTAGTGCAGTCCAAATCACATGGCAAGTATGGACCAAATGCAACAATTAATGCATGTTTGCATATTAATATTTCTACTAAATAAATTTGCTCCTCTTTCCTTGTTGAACCTACTGCAGTTATATGTGCATCTTGTCCCCAGAAATATAATCAAGTTTTGACAGGTCAAAGGAGTTTAAACTTTTTCCATATCCTGAAAGAAAAACTTCTGATAACTTCTAAGCTGGTACAACTCCTGTAACATTTTTGATCCTACTCCACCAGTAAGAGGATAGTATGATCACAGCCTATTAGCCTATGCAATGGCTTACAAAGAAGCAGCACCAAAATCTTACCTGCACAGTTCTGCTCCGGCATCCACTGGACTTTCAGCCCTTCCCTCTGACAGGCTCGGGCATATGCCAGGAATGACTCACAGTAGCAGTTCTTATGGACTGGACACTCACACATGTCTGTCACACAGGACCTGCAGAACAAAGCCCCAGATCAAGTAAGAAAAGAATGCTTTGGCAGATATCTGCCTGAGGTTTGGAGCTGTTTACTTTACAGTCACATGGCATTCAATGCCACAGCAACTTGTGCTAAATAGCAAGAAAGTTCAAGGCATCCATGTGGTTACATCCCAAGGGCTCATCTCTTTTTTGGTGTGCTACTTTAATGCAGAGAAGCCTCCAGAGCACCAGAGAATCACACAGAAACAGGGAGTTGAGAAGACCGAAGGTAGAGAGGGCCGAGACCACAATGGAGGAAGGCAAACTCCATTTTTGTAATTATTTTGTGTCAACATAAAATAAAAACTTTTTATTCCTAGAAAGTAATAATTTAGTAATTTTACCAACAATCATAGCAGTAGCGTTAAGTGTATGAATTCTGTAGGCACTGAGAACATGTCCCTCCATGCAAGAGAAAATGCTTTCTCTGCAGGTTACCTCCAGAGTGTTCCTGCTTTGAAATCATGAAAATATCTATGTGCCTGTTTTCTCAGCTGCATCACTACTGCCAGACTTTAAGATACTCCAAACGATCAGGGCTGATGCAGCATAACTGAGGAGTTTCATGTTAGGAAATCCCTCAAGCACGGTTCATACCACGCACTCTCTTCTTCCATTGATTCTTATGTGGAAGTACCCCAATGACAGGGAGCAAAGCTGCTAACATGGCCCTGTGTGAAACTGCTACTGTGGATGTCAGCACTCTATTTCAAATTAGCTCGTTCAGAACATGTGCCTGTTTGGCACAGACCTAAAATATAACTGGCAAGAGCCAAGAGATTTGCAGTTGGTAGTTTCTCCATATGCAAAATGCTTAGACATTTCTGCATGTGTAGCAATGTGAACTCAGAAATGCTGAGTATCTACTGCTCTCAACAAAATCATTATAAGGGAGGGACGAGATATAGAGAAGGCATACTCTGAAAATCACGCTCTCAGTTCCTCTGCTTTCCACTGAAGATGCTCTGTGCATGGAACTTGGGTGTCAATGGTCAAGGCCCCCCTGCTCCATGCACGTTCAGGGGCTTTCCCGTTTCTGAGAGGACAAAGGTACAAATCCAAAGCAAAAGATGAAGGGTTGAAATGAAAAATGTACTCTTCATGTTAGTTGCTCTTCCTGTGGACCATAATATGAACTGTCTACAGGAAAAGGACAGATATAGGTTTAGTTTCCCAGAACCTTTTTCCACAGCAGAAGAGGTAATAGCCTGGAGACAGTGCAAAAATCTCAGCCAAAGTAATCAGGAGCCATAATGCCCATACGTTGCTCTAGAGTAATTGAGAACCCTTTATTCAAAAATAGGAAAAAGGTTTAGTGATCTCTTGAACACAGACAAGCCTGTTTCTCTAAGTCCAACAGTGCCTCTTAAAGAGGAGTATTTCACCATGCCAAAGTCACCAGCTGCTTCAGTGACTTGACAGTTTTGCTTGACATTTTCATGAGTTTTAAAAAATTTACTCTCAGTGGACCCACAGTATGAAATTACCTAAAAAATCACTGTGACAAATAAGTTACACAAGTGCTAATGTAAAAAGGTTACCTGTCCTTGATTCATTGATATATATGCGCTGTGAATAAACAGAATTGCTTTGGATCAAATATATAACATGCTCATATTTACAGACCAGTTGTTTTCATTTGCAATAACTTTACTTTCTAGTGACAATGTAATTTTATTTCACTTTAGTCCTGCAGTAGGCCCCTTTACATCTTTTCCAGTAACAGATGTTTCTGTATGCATATCACAGCCGACAGTCAAGGAATAGATTAGCACAACATCCTTGAGGTGGTTTGATGTTGTCAGCTGATAAAAGACCTTGTATAAGCACAAAGGGTCACCTTTTTACGTGACATACTAAATAACTTCACGCTGTTTCCTTTGGCCACATCTCTTTGTGATCTCTTCCTGCAGTGGGCATTGCTTCATATACCCCATGCAATTTAAGAGGTGCATGTCTCATTGTGACAGTGAAGTAGATGCTTACTTGCTAATGCAACAAATCATTATCACAAACAAAGTCTGTATATAATCTCCATAAATAGTTGATTATCAAGGTACCATTTTATCCTGTTTTTTTTTCTGCATCAGCCCCCTTTATGAAACACATTTCACTGCTCTCCACTCAGATTTAGTTATTACTGATGTCCATGGTGTTTACAGATGCTTGCCAGTATCAGCTTGAATATATGTGCACCAACTTCCTTGACTAAGAACTTATAAACTTTAAATCTGAGATACTTCCTCTGCTTTTTAGAGCATACTTCTTTTTTTTTTACCATTACTCAGAGAGAGATGTCGCCCCTTGCACTGAGTCAATGAACCTAAAGCTACCTCAGGTGCTTGCATCAGAAAAAGATGCAAGATCAGGCAAACTCCAGGCTCACCATCCATCACCCAAGCTTTTTAACAGTTAACAAGTTCATGGCAAGGCTAGCACAGACCCTGGCAAGGCCCAGGCATAGACTGAGGGATTAGGGAAGGGAAGACACTTCCCAGGCTGCAGGAGGGCAGCCATGCTCTTTGAGAGTGTAGAGCTTAGCTCCTATATGCATGTGAGCAACACGAACCATTAACCCTTGGCATTGAAATGGCCACAGACATCCAGGCATGCTCCAAAGTGAAACATCTGAGCTTTGGCTGAGATCAACACTATTTGCTACAGTGTTCAGCATAGGTGTCCACTGAGAAAAGTAGCATGCCATGTGCAACACAAACAATCTGCTGATTCATTACATACCAAATTGCTTGTGTAATTTTTATTTTAATTAAGTGTTTAATCCTGGTGACAGCTGCTGGGGTCAAACCCTAGGCTTAGCTGAGGCGCTGTTGTCAGATTGCAGCAGTTTTATTAATGAATTACAATTTCTAATTATTTGTACAGTTTAATTAATTAATGTTAAATCAAAAATGAGAGTAAAGAAACCTATATACACAGCTGTCAAGCTTAGTGAATAAAAATAAAACCTCCTTTTATTTCCTAATGAAGGGGCAGTTCTGAGCGAGGACCTAGAAGTAAAAGATGTCCATTCTCTAGGGGTTGACTCTGAGGGTGACCTGCCAATGGCCCATGGACAATCTTCGACTTTGGGTCTGTATTTTTATCAGAAGTTGTTTGCTTCTTGCACTTCATTACATTTCTCACATTTATTGTTGTTACAGTTGTGTTAAAGGGCTATTATGGGATGATTTACCAAGCAAATTGAAAAACTGATTCTTGTGCGCTATGCTAATCCTTTCCCCTTGTAAAAACTTTGGTATGCCCACAGCTTTTATCTTTTTATCCCCTCCAGTGATACATTTCAAAAAATATTCTCTGCTTCCCCAGATTCTGCCTTCTCATCATTCTTCCTTTGAATCTGATAAAGAGATTGGTGACACTAACTGCATGTATGCACAGGTTATCTGTATTCTAATATGAATGGACTGTTCAAACAACAACAACAAAAAACATTTTAGTAAAACTTTGGAATTATGACAATAATGAAGCTCTACTGACAACTAATTGTACTGCACAGTAATGGAGACTTTGGGTCTTGTGGGGTATTGTGACTCTTTACCAGGAACAAAGCACTTGCGTAAATGAAGTAAAAACATATCAGAAACTTAAACATCAAAACATTACAGTCAGATAGAAATAATCCCACAAAAAGACTGCAGCACAAATTACTTACAAAATGAAGCTATTTTCCTAGCTATGGAAATACAAACAAGATACTTCAGGTAGCCTTCATTCTGCCCTCAGTGAAATCATACAGAGATGCAATGATGTTGTGGTCCAAAAGAAAATTACATTTATTTTAAGGACATATTTACATTTAGAAAAACACTTGGATGTGACTGTGCACTTTAACTGGCATCCCTGCTCCAAATAAGCACCAGAGCACAGCCAACCTCTGAGTCCTCAGCTGGTACCAAGTGCCTCACTGTGATCCCTTTTGATGCTGTCTGTGCTGCCTGCAGGGTATGTGTCAGAGATGGCGTTAATTGGGTGTGTATAATCACAAACTGTTGCAAGGGGAAATCCATGAAAGTGAAGGCATCCGGCAGCTGTGGGACACACCCTTGAAGGAGACAAACACACACTCTGCTGCCACATCTTCAAAGCAAACTGGATGACTACACTCCTTCAGCAACAGCCCTTTTTCATATTAAACCATGGAAAGTCTCCAAGTCCCACAAAGGGCAAAGAACAGACTCTTGTGCTACATGCACTATTTTAAAAAAGAAAAAGAAAAGATCACAGTAACGAAGCCTACAGCCTTAATCTGTGCCACTCAGGATTGAAATTGCAGATGTTTACTTGCTGAACATCAGCAGTTCATTTTCCTCTGCAATACATATGAATCTAAACCCAGATTCAACCATTTTAGGAGGGGCTACATTTTTACCCCACATTTGACAACAGGAGTATGATGCAATGCATTTTTCAAACATTTTGGTACCTTTGACAGACAGATGTCCACGCAGATGGAAAACAATAACATCTTCCTCTTTCCAGCAGTAGATCTCAAGAGATTTTACAAAAGCAATTAGAGATAATGCATCACTACATACATTTTATGCATAAGAAGAAGCATCAGGTGCTGATGGGGTTTCTCTTCTATACTTGGAGTAATCTGTACACTTAAAAATGTCTGAAGAATCATCTGCCTAGAGAGGAAGATTAACTTCCATCCCCACCATCCTGTGAGACATAATTTCTTGGGATAACTTTTTATTGGGTAAGCCAAATTTTGGTACAAGCTTGGCCTAATTTTTAGGGAAAATTTAAGCCTCTGTCAGTAGTTAAGTTGTTATGAGAAAGTTTGTTTGGGCTGGTTTTTTTGACAAAGTTCAATGACTTGCCATTATTTATGGCCCCAGATAAAAAAGACATTTCATAAGGTAAGAAGATGAGAAGATGAGCCATTTTCCAATATATAATGGGAAGTACAGTATGTAGAGCTGGAGACTTTTTATTGCTTTGAGGCTTGAGATCAAAGGCCTGAGATCATTCTTTCTTTCTCCAGAGTTTACTAATATTAATGCAAAACCAGCAAGTAACTCAAAGAAAGTAATTTTGGAGGCTACTGAAAACACAGAAATTCTTCCATCTATTTAGTATTCATTCAAAGCACTTGCCTGGGGAACAGACTGTTTCATACAGCAGAGTTAATAATTTTCACAGATCATTTCTTCTAAGACCAGGTAACCACGTCTGTACTCCCTCTGTGCTTTTCCCACACATCTTACCACTGGTAACATTGCCTTAAATTGGGGATCTGATAAAGGCATCCACAACAAAGTTAAATCATCAGTGCCTCAACCCCTTTTACTGGAAAGTCTGAAAATAAAGGCTCACAAAAACTGGCAAGCAGTTTATGTGCACTTTGTACTGGAGAATGCCCCATGCCGAAGAACTGCCACACTGCTCAACAGGCTCCAAAACATCCCTATGAGTGTGGGAGCAGAAAGGGAACTCACAGCTCATCTTCAGTGAGCTGTGCATAGCAAATGTACTGCAGGCACATCCTCTCCATGGGGAAATCTCATTCCTATAAAGAAAGCATTGGCCATAATGCTTGAGAATATGACTGTTGTTTTTGGCAGAATGCAGAGGAGTTTGCAGTAGTAAGCATTTGAATCACGCATTCAAAATTCATCCTGATTTTTGTGCAACTTTGATTCAACCATGGGCTGTACTGCCACACTGAGCTAAGCAGAGAGAATTATAAAATACATAGTTCCATCAAAGGGAAAAAGCTGCATGTGATCTAAGATTTTTGGGGCATAGCAGTCATGTTACACACACACTGAAGAGTCCTAATTTAACTCAGAGTATCATCGTTCCCGGTCCAGATATAGACTTGGCACTCAGATAATTCAACAGAATCACACAAGGTACCCACATCCATCCCTGCCTTGCCAAGGAACCCTTCCCAAGCAGTTTTTTAGTGTCAACATGGGAAAAGTATGCCTGCAATGCAAGTGGTAATTACTGCTGGTAATTCCAACACAGCAAAGACAGGCAGCAGTTCAGTTTTGATTTCTTTGCATATACATCTTCTTAAAAAAAATCAGAACCCATATTTCCCTCACAAAAGAGAAGCAAAAATGGTATTTTTCAAATGCTGATTAAATGAATGTCCATGTAGACCTCTGAAAAAAGCCATATTGTGCTGCATAATATCACCACAAGCCTACACTATGTGCTGCTAAAAATATTATCCAAAAGCCTTTGGATAAAGCCAAAAAGAATGTTCTGCACGTATTTTTAACCTTTATATAAAGATCATTCAGTGCCAGAATTGTGTTTCACTGCCTTAACCAACATTAGCTACAAGAATATGGCAAAATGAACAATGAAACATTCTGGAACATTTTCTAAAACCTCATGAAATAGAAGTAGTCAAGACCACACTACCCTAACACCTATTTATAATCTCTCTCAAAATGTAGTACCAGTGGTAAATGCAGAAAGAAGGAAGGGAAGGAAGGGAAGGAAGGGAAGGAAGGGAAGGAAGGAGAACCAAATAAAGAATGAAACGGCACAGTAACCTTACCTACTTCTTTCTTCATGATAATTGTCCTACTAATGTGTCAAGTAGGCTTTTTTCATCTTGTGCTTGGATCCTTACAGACATCTGTGGCTTTAATTGCACTTTCTGGTCCTGAGAATGGAAAGGCTGCCTAAAATCCCTCCATGGGGAAATAGCTGAACAATGACTAAGGAAGACAATGTAGTCCCATGCTGGACTCCAAGAAGCATCTGGTATGACTCAGAATATTTCCTAGAGCTGAAGGTTACAATACAGCTGAGCAGCTGTCTTGCCACCTTTAGAAAAAGTGGATTTTTGCTCAAAAAGCTCTCAACAGAGAGTCTGAGCTACAGTTGAGCTATTCTCAACAGAATATGGAAATGCCACCCACAGCTGTGGAAGAGCTGACCCCTTGCACTCCCACACATTTTCAGAAAATGGAAAAGAGTTTTCACCTCCTCTTCTTCTGTTTCTGTTTTTCTGCACCATGCAGAGTTTCACCTTCATTGTGCAGCCATGGCATTTGAAGTAAATAATCCTGGCATTTGAAAAAAATATCTGTATGCAGGAGAACTCAAGTGGTTTAAGTTCATACTTAGCCTATACTTTGCAGTGAAACAATTAAAAAGCACTCCTCTGTGCACATTACATACAACTCTGTAAGTAGAATTATTGGAATAAAGAGGAAATACAGCATAAGATTCATGACCCATTTCAAACAACTGCCCGAGATAACACTGAAAATCCCCATCAAAAATATTCTCATTTTACTTGCATACTGGAGTGATATAAATAAAGTTTGTTCCACATTCTTTGAAGAGATTACTGCAAAAAGGATTTGTCTGCCTATATGTTGTATGATTTGTGGATTGTATATCTAGCTGGAAAATACCAGGACATAATAACACTGCACTAGAGCGGAGTATCCAAACCCCTTATAAAGAGGCCATTTGCAATAAAATATTTCGATCAACAATAATATAAGAGAACCAAATCTAGGAGTATGACCTGGAATCTGACACTGAAGGTTCAAAAGCTAGAACCTGCTTTCTGAACATATGTATTTCTTCAGTTAACTAATATCCGTTGTCATCCACTTGCAAACATCCATCACATAACTGGCAAAGGTAACAGTAGCTGTGTATCTAAAGCTATATGATGCTTACCATGCATTTATGCAAAGTCTTGGAAAAACAGACTATAGATGCTCGATGGGTTTAATGTTCAGAAAGGCAACTCCTAAAGGATTTTCTACCAAAAATCCATCGTTCATAGGCTATGGGGCCTGAGGTATCCAGTGCTCATCACTGATTTCCTATGGCCAAACTGACCTACTTTTTGTTCCGGTACCCCATCATTTATCATAGAATGTCTTGGGTTGGAAGGGACTTGAAAGATCATCTAGTTCCACCTGCCATTGGCAGGGATGTCTTTCACTAGTCCATATTGGTCAAAATCCCATCCAACCTGGCTTTGAGCACTGCTAGGGACAGGGCATCCACAGTTTCTCTGTGCAATATGTTCCAGTCCCTTATCACCCTCACAGTACAGATTTTTGTCCCACTACCTAAGCTAAACCTATTTTCTTTTAGTTTGAATTCATTCTCCCTTTGTCACTCCAAGTCCTTATAAAATGCCCCTCTCCATCCTTCTTGTAGGTTCCCTTCAGGTACTGGAAGGCCACAATTAGATCACTCCGAAGCCTTCTTTTTTCCAGACTTGAACAAGCCAAATTTTCTCAGCCTTTCCTCATACAAGAGGTGCTCCATTCCTCTAATCATCTTGGAGACCCTACTCTGGATTTGCTCCAAGAAGCTGATGTTCTTTGTGTGCTGGGGACCCAAAACTGGATGCAGCACTCCAGGAGGGTCTCACAAGAGAGGAGTGGAGGGGCAGAATTGCCTCCCTCCAAAGCCACAACCTAGAAAAATTCCTAAATTTGTTCATGCTTAGGATTTCTAAAGCCAGTAAGACTCCATATTACACATCCTGTTCTGACATAACATAGCAGTATTTAAGTTATTCAACTGATCACATCATATGCAGCATATGTCAAGTCTTTCTTAAGAGAGGAAAAGAAACGGGGAATGTGTTAGTGGACCTTTTCAATATCCATATTAGTATTCTACACTTCCATTCACTGCATGCAGTGCTTCACTTAGCACTTACACTGCTAAAGTGAATTTGCCTTATGACAGAGACACTCCATCATAATGGAATTTTCAGCGTCCTTGGCATAGCTACCAGGGAAAATCCATCATCGTTTTCTACATTATGTAACTGACATAAAATTTTATCTTTTTTTTCCATGTCTAGACTTGATTTTTAAAGAATACTTCCCCCAGCCCTCTAGTCAAGTGGAGACTGAACTGCCATATCTTATCTAGAAAAGGAAAAAACCTAGTAATTTTAATTCAATTTGAAAAAGACAGACATATTTTAATATCTAACTTTATACATTAAAGTACTTTCAATCAACAGTTAAACTTTGTTATTCTCTTTCATACAGTGCAAATGAACACGGGATGGACTAAACGCTTCTAGTATGACTGCATCAACTTTCACTCTCGTAGACAGAGAGCCCATTAGTGTATTCTGTGTGACAGCCCTGATCTGAGAAAAGCCAGAGGTTTTGCATGAGCTTATAAACATCCTAGACAGAACCTCAGAAATATTGGGAGGTTTTGAAGTCATGGCCTTACAGAAACATAAACCATGTAGATATACCAAAAGCATATTGTCATAGTCATTAGATAAACGCATAAAATGATACTGGTTTTACATCTTCAAAATAAAAATTCAAACCAGATCATCTCCTTCTGTCTGCTGAAAAAAATGTATTGTGGCCCTGCTATACTATCTGTCATAAAAATATGTCATATCCAATAACAAGCACAATGAGAACATGAAGCAGGAAATACTTCTGAACTATAAACATAAACTGAAGTTATCTTCAGCTTTTGATGATGATTCACTGTATATATTTCCAAGGAGGTCTTGTGATATAATAATAAACAGGCTGGCTAGTTTAGAAACTCACATTCTTAAACTCTGCAGAGCCCACTCCTTGGCTTAATCCATATAAAATTAACTTCAGTCAAGCAGTTTTTTTCCTCTAGGTGGCTGCAGAGCATTAAAAAGTTGCTGCCTCCAGATGGAATAAGAAAGACAGCAAGGGAAAGACTTGATAGGACTGTTATTTAGAAAACAGCTTTCTCCCTGATATTGCTCTTTAGAAAACAAGAGCCAAACTCTCATCTCAGCAAACACACACTTACTGAGAAGGCTGCCTTCCAGCCAGTTGCATCCTCACAGTGCATTTCACCTCTGAGGTCTCCCTCTTTGCTCTTCATCAAAGTAGTAGCTAAAAATAGGACTTGGATGAAGTGGCACAACAGCTAGCCTACCTGAACTGAAAAATTTAAAAAAACACTCTGTTTGTGGGGTTTATGGCTTCCTGTGTGGTCCTGGCCCAGACCCATACAAAGACAAAGGTTCATAAAGCATGATTGAGACAGGATTCAAACACATAAATGCAAAACTCCAGTCCTGGCAGGGTTACCCTGACTCCAGCAAGGCTGATTTTTTCATGATGGATATTTAGTTCCTGCCTTTACATTTCCTTAGGCACCTCTGCTTTTGCTCTGCATGTTCTCACAACCACGTGGGCATTGGCAGGCATAAAGCCTGACCGACACCCCAAGAGTGAGGCCCATAGTGGATGGCTGTCTTAAAACAGCAGCAGTGCTGCCATGTCCTGTTCAGGATTCAATAAACCAGAGGCAAAGGGTGAGCAGAATAATAGGGGTTCAGCCAGGAAGCAGAGACCTGTTTTCTGCTCTCTAGTCAGTTTGACATAGCCTGCTACTTCACATGCAGAGAGCTTTGGATAAGGTATGCTTTGCATACTGCCACAGTTCTTTAACCTTCCTGACTGCAAGGTCTCAAGTGCAAAACACCATATAGAGCATGAAAACACAGTGGATGAAAAGCTGGCTTCAGTGAAATGGATGGGGATTTTCCTGCTGACAACACAGGAGCCAAGACTCAGAACTGTCATCAGCCTTTTTTTTTTTTTTTCTAGTTCAGTACTTCAAGGCTTTGAAGGATCCAGACTCATTCAGAACACCACTGAACATTAAATTCAATCTTAAATTAAAATTTCCTGTACTAGACATAGTGACTCCAAGACATATCAGTCTGGCCCAGGAACCACAGAAACCCAAATACAGGTTATAAAGCCGGAATGACCTAATTCTGGGTGAAGTGGGACGAGATGATATGAGCAGACAGAGCCAAGGTTTGTTCTTGAAACTTACCTTCCAGTGAGTTGGTTTGGGCATGGTCATTGGCCAGATACAAAGGCAGCTCTGATGTAAATCAGCAGACTTTAATGAGAAATTGCAGCCACATGAGCAATCTCTCCCTATCACAGAATAATAGTGGTTGTTTTTCCTGTTCATCTGTGGGTCATGTCCAATGGCAAAGATGTTAAGATAAATTCTGGGCTTAGTCTTGTATACAAATATGGGTTTGCCTCTTTTTATTGGCTGGGCAGAGACTATGGAACAGATCAGTGCTCAATGCTGGCCACCTTGAACGTGTTGCCTGATGGAGCTGCAAAGCAATTCATTCTCTCTCCATCACTTTTCACCCCATAAAATCTTCCCTGGCCTCTCTACAGAAGCAGTGGAGAGATCGCAGAGCTGTACCAGTTTGTTATGAAGCTTGCTGTCAAATTTGGCAGTGGCAGCAAGCTACTATATCCTTTCTCACCAGCAAAGTTTGCGGGTGGAAATTGTCAACCCCAAGTGTGCCTTTCAGACTTTGGGAAAAGGGAGGCAGCAGAACTGCAGCAAAGCAGCCCATACCACATGTCTCCTGAAGAAGCCCAACTGATAGATGGAGAGAGAAATCCCAGAAGGCAATAAAGAAGGAAAAGCTATTGCTGGAAATTGTGCAGATTGTGCAGGAGACTGTGTTTGTGTTCTCCAAGGGTCCTTGGGAACCACCCTGTTTACAGCCCATACCTCTCTGAGGCCACTGATTTCTTCCCTTTGAGGTGAGCATGCGGCACTCATTCAGTAGTTTTGCTGCTCCCATGGATCTTTCCACAGGTGGGGAGCCTGAGGGCCCATATGAAAGCATGAGCCGATTAGCTCTGTCAAAACAAAGATCCTGTTTTTGTGCCAGTAAGGAAAAAAAGGAGGGAGTGGGGAAAGCATAAAATAGAGTTTATGATATATAGGAGGAAAATTGTTTTTTAATAGAATCTTTTCAACGTTTTCCATTAAACTTTGGTCACTTGCAGTGCAAGTTTTGGAAGGCAACTCCCTCATCCCCTTAGGACGGTCTGCATTTTATTACATTAGTAAGGAAACCCAACTTACTCCTAGCAGAGCTACTGTGTGAAACGTTCCAAATTCAAGCCAGAGTGGCAGAGTAAAAGCCCCTCCTCATTGATTTTCAGCTTCCATTCTGGAGCCAGTGATTTAATGTCATTTTTATAATGTGTAAAAGAATCTTTTGTTATAAAGCAATAGTAAATCACAAATGATCACATCATAATGAACAAAATTATGTGAATCCAAATGTTACCCATATAATGACTTGATTTCAGCTGGGATTCCTAACCAGGAGGGGGTATTGGTCATGAAACAGGGGAGATGAGGTGAGTAATGAGAGAATATTAGAAGTACTTCCTTCCTTCCCTTCCTCTTTCCCCCTTCCCTCTCTAATCCCTCTACCCTTCCAGTGATACTGGGCACATCAATATCAGAAATAGGTGCACCAAAAGAAGAGGAATAACTGTAGTACCAGCAGTCAAGGATGAAAAAATATGGGAATCTGTACAAGTAGCAATACCATAAGCCTATCCTCTTGGAGCAGGAATAGTGGGGAAGTTAGGTGGAGTAAATCCTTTTACACATATGTATAGCAATTTTTATAGTTCAGAGACACTAGGCATGAAAGTTATGCCTACCAAGATGAACCCAGAGAAAGGATGAGACACTTCAGTAGGGTCAGAGGGTATACATCTGCATAAACCCTATCAGTTCTGTGTATTTAAGGTAGTCTCCATAGTCTCCATGGATATCATTTAGAAGATTTCATGAGCACTGACAAATTGCTACTCATTTAAAGATCAGGTGAAAGGAGAAAGTCTTTAAGGTGCAATTCACCTCACAATGTAGCCAGGGTCTAGCTTTCTCAAGCTGTCTTTCTTTCAGATCTAATTTTTACAGGTAAAGACTGAGCCTTTTGCTATGATTTATGCTGAGTTCTGCATAAAAATGCTATAGAAAGTAGCAGGATTTCTCTTTCTGAAGTTATTTGTCTAGATGCAGTCAGTTTTAAGCATCTGCCTTCTCACAAAGGCCAAGATTCATTCCTCTAAGCTGCAAGATTGTGGCCCTTTAATATGCTGCCCAGAAAGCTTGGTTTTTTAATACTTATCAGAACACATGCTCCAGTATATCATACCAAATTCTCTGTCTTCCATGTGAATCTTGTAAATTAGGTCCATGTTAATCAGAACTAGTACCATTCTGCTATACTTTCCTCCTTCTCTGTGTGTGCAATGGGTGTGTGTACAGGCTTGGTTCTTTTCTACTCTTGGGTCAGTAATGCACTGCACCTCAGGTTAGACAAAAAATCTTGTTTACTCAGTTGCCCTTGTATTGGACTGGTTATCCTGCCATTTGCTGGAAATACAGCAAAGCAAGAGGAAGGTAAATGTTAGCATTAGTACTCTCATAAATAGGTTGATGAAATGATGGAGTTGTAGAGATTTGCACATGTTCAGCACATTCCATATGGATGTCAGCTGAAGTAATACCTTAAATATCTTTACCTGTAAGAAAGACTATCACAAAACATGAAGAAATTAGAAGTTCATCTTATCCTCAAGTCTTTTCAGAGAGATTGTGAAGGGCAAGCCCAGAAATTCTTAGAGATCCATTTATGTAACAGCAGCAGCAGCCAAGGAAAGAATCAAGATGCAATGAAGTTCTTGATCCCATCTGGGCAAAGAGTACAAAGGGAATCATCACGTCTGCATGAAGAGAGTGATGGTGATAGAGTATTAACAGAAGAGTCAGAATCCCCAGAGTCAAACACTGTGGGAACAAGTAAAAGCCACAGAAGGAAATGGAGGCTAAAGAGAAAGGCCCACAGTAAATATCTGCAGATGCTGTTGTTTGCAGTGGGGGCTGAACCAACAGGGATGCAGTCATACACACACGTAGCACCTCACCAGTAGAAGAATATTCTTTTCAAGATCAAAAGTCAAGCAGCAATAAAATCCATGTCAAAAAACATCAGCAGAGGAGGTTGTGCATGCTGCTCACTCATGAACATCTGCACTAAGAAGCCACTTAAGTAACCATGCAACAGCATGGAAGAAACATCTGCAGCATGTAGACCACCAGCTGTGCAGCAATAATACTTTGAATATCCAGAGTGCCTTTTATCTGAATACTGCAAAGCATTTTCCAAACAAATTAAGCTTCACAACACTACTGTGAGCTTCTTATTTAATGGTAGGATTATTTCATCCTGCACTAAATGCCATTGCTGCCAGAATGAGAAGTAACACCTGTTTATCATCTCACACAAATGTACAATTTTCACAATGGGAAGTGATGAAAAGGGTGTAGTTAAGTTAAAGTGGAGGAAGACTTGAGGTAGTCAGAATCAAATGTTTAGAAAAGAAACTCAGACAAACACAGTATTAACACTCCTTCCCTTCCCCCCCTTTACTTTTAATGCAAACTGTCACATTAATTTTTATGCTCATATGTGGTTAGTCTTTGGTCTTTATTTCTCATTGGGAAAAGAGAACTTCCACGGGTGTATACTTGTAGCGGTGTCTCCAGATGTGCTCAGAAGTACAGAAAAATACCTTTCTTGGTTGTGTATGCTCAATAAAATGTATTGCTGTGCATTGCAAATAGCTTTCCTTTGTACTCCTTCAGATCTGTTTTTATAAGGCATCTTGATGATTATATTACAGCACTGCCTTCCAAGGCAACATGCCATATAGTAAGTCCTAAAACAAACTTTTTGCTGCATGTGCTTACAACCCCACAGGGTACTCCATGTAAGCAGCACTCTAACTTGACTCTGCTGAGTTTAGAGAGATCTGACCATGTTTCTTAAGAACAAGAAGAAAAGCTGGAGAACATGACATATATCCAGTGAAGATAGGAAATTTTACAGACACCCCCTTATGATTCCTTCTTTCTGCTTCTTAATACACCCACTTTTCAATCCCATTGAAATGTTAGTGGAGGAAGCACTTTGACAGGTAAGTTGTGGCAATGAACTAGTCTGTTTCTTTATCAAATGAAGTTCAATACTGGCAAGTTCAATACTGAAGTTCAGTGCCAGGACAGGCTGTTCTGACAGCCAGACAAACATACATCTTTAAAATTTAAACTTTTTGAGGGCAGCAAGGAGATTCTAATATGTGCTTGACATTAGCACCCTAGGATCTTAACCTATGAGTAAGGAAGGCTTTTTGACGTTACAGTTCAATAACAATATTAGCTAGGACTTGGACATGACTAATTGTATTTCTAAGAAATTGTTAGGGGTGTTTGGATATTAGGCAAATAGCACTAGCTTTGGCTAAGGATTATATTTTAAGCATTTCTACATTCACCATCTCTGAGTTGCTCCCAGCTGGGCATGTGGTGGTTAACTTCAGGCCAACTTCTCCCTTCTCTTGAAAAGCTGGTTACAGAAGGACACAACCTGGCTTGAGAAAAGAAGGCTCTTTCATGGTTAACATTTTCCAGAAACACTTGGTGTTGGTATAACTCCATGCCTGTTGAAGTCCAGGGTAAAATTCTGTTTGTCTGTAATGCCAGGTATGGTTGGCGAGCACCACCTGCTTCTGACGTCTCATCCTACACGACCAGCTCTGAAAAAGTTCTCTCATGCTCACAAACTGACTTTTCTCCAGAAAGAGCTGTTTCTTTTCTCCATGGATGCAATCAAACATATGTGCCAAGTAGCTCACTATCCCGCCAGGACTCACTACTTCCATTTCAAATAAACCATAAAATGGCATGAATTACTTGGGGAGAATAAAATGTTCCCTTTCAGTATGTATGTTCATTAGTTTTTCTCTTGCATGCCGGTTTTGTCCATTTGATTCACACAGCATTTTCCTTAGCCACATTTCAAAATGGCGAATAGAAGGATTAAGTCTTAAAAAATCCTTCGTGTTCAATTCTATCACACAGTTCATCTACTTTTTGATATATTAAGCTGCCCACACAGTCTGACCCTTTTAGAAGAACAGTAGTAAGGTGTGAGGTTCCTGTCCATAGAAGTATCAATGTTTGTTCCCAAAATCAATTTCCATTTTGGTTTTTCAGGATCATAACTGTTGAATTGTATTTAGTTCAGACAAGCCTCAGAGGTCAGAGGGTAACAAAGCTGAGACCTAAGCTGCACACCAGCTCCAATTCACCAGTTTAAATGATAGGACTGCATTATTTCCAAAAGACAAGGAGAAGAACTGATATCTCCAATCCCAGATCAGACATCTGTTACAACTTATGAACAAACTAAACTCATTCTCCATTCCCCATATGCATATCTGCACATATGCAGAATGGAACACTCAGTTTTAAGAACATTTGCCTCTGGATCCATATTGGGCCACTTCTAGTTTCCAGACACAACCATAAATCAGTTCAGTTTCACTAGAAAGAGTGAAGATTCACAGAGAGCCCCAGGCAAGAATCTCTACCCAACTTTCTTAACCCCAAACCTGGCTCTGCAGCAATACATTATATTTGTTTTCAGCAGTGGAACAATATCACATGTGATCACAGTCTCAGAAGCAACAATTTATGAGTCTGTTCTCCCTAACCCTTCTACATCTCGTCCTTCACAGAGCTAGTATCCATGTTCAGAAATCACATGAAAACCACATCTTTTCTCAACCCTTCTTTGAACCCCTGTTGTTTTAGAAATATGGTAGCAAGAGGAAAAAGAAGAGCTGTGAAAGACAGGAAGATTGAACCTCTGCTCTGGGGACACTGGAGCCCAGGACTCTGTAGCTGGAGTCAGCTCCTTGCTGCCCAGTTGTGGAGCAGCTTGGCCAAGCAGCACCAAAGAGCCAGGGTTGAAGCATCTTCCAGCTAGGCGGCCAGTCAGTTTGGGACACTCAACAGGGAGCTGTGATGGTCTGAGGTTAGTTAACCTCAGGCCTTGACTCAACTGCATTCATGGTGATGCCAGATAAAGGAGTCCTCCCTTCCCCTCCCTGTCTCAGCTGCTCTTCCTCTTCTCAGAAAGTGCTCTTCTCTTTACATTCAAATAGAATCCAAAAGCTGAGGAAATTTGAAAGACATTGCTGACATGCTCTTAAGCCTGCAAATTGCAAGGCAGGGAGGGAGCTGGTCACACAAAAATGCATTGTGGTTTTGCACCATGAACTCCATGAGGGTAATAGCCATTGTACCACTTGGTGGGTTTTAAGCCAGTCAGAAGCTGCAATGATAGCAAGCAGCCCTGAATGCTTGAGATCAGTAGGTAAAGCCTCAGAAGCATTTCATTGTTCCATGTTCTGTTTCCATATCTCATTTTACACCAAGTGGGCAATCTGGAGCCTCAAACTTCCATTCATGTGCTATTACAGTAAATATTTTTAAAGTCATACTAGCTTCAAATGCCATTTTCCCCCATCTGTTTCCTGCTAAGCTTGTGCACCTTGTGTACTTTTTAACTTGTGAAAAATCCTAATTTTGCACTTAGAAAACACAGGCAAGATAAGAGCCCTAGCATTGAAATCTCCTATTTAACAAGAAATGAAGGGAAGCAATATATTTTCACAAGGAAACATGATCCAGCTGTACAGGTGGGGAAAGACTCCAGCACCTTTACACAACTTCTTCTGATGATACCTCTTTGCTGCTAATTATTTATATAAATTTCAAATAACAGAGGGAAGTCACCATCTCATTTAATGCAACTTGCATACTGCTCGGTGAATGCAAACAGCTTTTAACCCCAGGCTCAATTCAAACCAGAGGTAGTTGCCAAATTATGTGCATTGACAGTCAGATCTCACATCTGTAGGATGCAAGGACGAAATGACGCCAAATCCTAAGTTTGTTCTTTCCAAGCTCAAGGCAGTGGGCAGACCCAACCAAGGAACCTGTACCTTCACCTCTGGGACCCTGTTATGGGGAGGCACAGGAATGATGACAATTTGGGAAGTGATTTGTCTCACATACTCATAAATCATGTCTTCAGCAGTGGGGGAATGGCAGAGCTGACCCTGACCCCCACCTCCTGACCTCCCCATTGCTCTGTCTTGCAAGGTGTTTCATTGCTTTCGAGTCTTTGCCTCAGATGATCTGAGTGAAGCAGAGCCTCTCTCTCATTTTTTATTTCTCGTTCCTTTGCATTCATGAGGGTGAACGAAATGCAGACATTACTCTGTGACCACAGAGTGATATGAGAATCATGTTTCTGGGGTTATAAGGGCTTCCTAGGGCTTTCTCTGATGCTGCCTGAAGCACAGCGGACGTGCTAACTGGCCTTTCCAAATCCCAGCCATTTGCAGGGGGAAGCACAGCACAGAGTCTCCTGCATCTGACTTCCAAAAGCAATGGGAAATATGCACAGAGGTGGAAGATGCCCATACCTCATCACTGTTATCATATTACTTGTCTAGTACTTACCAAACATACACTCCCCTGGCACAAGGTCTTGGCAGCATCAATTTAGATTAAGCAGGCCTGAGCTATCCAGGTCAAAAAGGGGGTCATGAGGGGTGATGTTCAAAACACAGTTTCTCTTGACAACAGAAGCAGCAAGCGTTATCCAATATTATAATCTAAAATGAAACAGCATCAATTTTCCAGCAACTATGGGAAAAATTTGTAAATTGACTAGACTTCATCAACCATAATGACAATACCAGCACCTATTTTCTTTTTTCCTGTTTTCTGTGCAAGAAAGTGCCCAGAGATGTTTTTCCATTCATGAGACAAAATAGGGAAATATCAGGTTAAAGGCTAAATAGAAGATCTTGGCCAAGAGCAGTAATTCTTCCCTGTTATAATTGTTTATAATTATTGTTAATATTATTGTATTACTAACCAAAATGCCTCTATTCTTTTATGCAGCAGAACCCACAGGCCCACTGCACAGCAGTCTAGGGCAGGCTTAAAACATACTTCCTTATTAATCCCAAGTAGACATGTGATTTTCTGCGGTGGCCTCAAGCAAGTCATCTCACCTGCAATGAGACACATGAAAAATGTGCCATTAAGGTCTGACCCACAGCTGATGTAAGATGGCAGAGACCTGCAGAAATTGTCCTGTCACAGGCTTGTACTGAGAGTACGCCCTGGAGGTGGTGAAACCAGCAATACGCAGTCCTAGCTCTCTGCATATTCTCCCCTGTGGAAGGACAGAGCATGTAAAAATATCCATTTATCCAGCAACAGTCAAAGTAAATTTCTCCATTTAGCTATCCCCTTGGCATTGTCAGTCACACTCATGGTCTTATCTCCAGGGAACTTCCAACAGCTTCATATTCTGGTTGGAGTGTAAATTCCTACAACATGAAGTAAACACCTCTGGCCCCTGAAGCAGCCCTTTTCCCAGAAACCTGCATAGGAAAACCCATGGCACTCTAAAAGACCACATGGCAGAATGCAATCTATTCATTCTAAATCCATTTTTATTGCTGTTTCCAACCATCACAGGAATCACACAGCATGCAAGTCAGGAAATGCAGACACCAGAAATCAGCTAAGTGGCAAATACCTCTTACTTGCTAGATCAAGCCAGCTGCTGCCCTCAGCAACGGACTCCCCTCCTACATCCAGCTGACAACAACTCTGAAATCTGGTGCTAACCTCTCTGCTCGTCATCAAACTGAAAAAGGTGGCAAATCTAAACTTTACAGTCTGCTTCTCCAACTTGTCTTCCATGAAACACACTCTCCAGCAACACTCCCACAATAAGCTCAGCAGAGAACACTGACATCAGCAAAGCTGTTGGGTTGGTTCATTGGAGAGTTAAACCCAGCAGACCAAGCCACTCCAGAAGCACATTCCTGGTCTCTGTCCACTAACTGGGCAATGAAGACAAAGTGAAAACTGCAGTGTTGAGCCAATGGATAAGACACCAGGAAATTTCAAACTGCACCAAGCATGATGGCAAATGGAAACCATGACAAAGTTCAGAAGGTCACTGATTTGGTGTCTTTTTCTAAAGAGAGACTTTATAATGTTTTTTCTTTTGCAAGCTTGCATCAAAAAAGCTAGAGTACCAGAGACAGAGAAGAAGTGGGTTTATAGAAGAGAATAAAAATAAATTTTGGAGTAGTTTTTTCCTGGATGGTTCAGGCACATATTTTCAGCCTTTGGTGCAATGGTTGAGTCTGCAAAATTCTGCACTGATTTGCAGTGGTTTAAATGGCAGCCCATGTTCTGCACAGCTAATAATCCACCTGCACCAAAACATCAGTGGAAATGAACAGACCTACCATAGCACCTGACAACCAATTCTCTCTGATTTTGGAGGCTTTATCCTGAATACTCAGATATTGAGCCTGATGTATCCCTGAGCCAGTTCATATGTGACACAGGACAGAGCTGGGACCAAGCCTCATGCCTCCCATTCACTCACCTCCAAAACACCAGCCACCTCTTGAAGGTTGTAAAAAAAATATGCTTACTAAAAAGCTTTGGAGATTAAAAATGAAAGACCACAGCCACCTTAAGAAAAGGAATCACTTCCTTACAATGGGACTCTGGTCTTTTCCTGTGTCTAACTAGGCTACAGCTGAGAGTATCACTGCACTGCTTACAGGTTTTCCACTTAATATCATAATAATACAGAGAAATATCTCATTACAGTGACTGCTCTCCACTAGGATTGAATCAAGTGGATGAAACAAGTGGGAAAAAAACCCTCAAACAAAAAGCTCTGGATTTTCTGTCAAAAGCTGTGGGCTTTGCTTTGATTAAAGTCTTCTAGGAGCTCTGCTCAAGCTAAGACAACTAATTTAAGGTATTTTATCTTTATACTAGAATATAATCTTAGGTTTTTCGGAAGTAAACCAGAAACATGACACCAGTTCAGCCCCAGGTGTTTTCCTCTTTCCTCGTGTTGCGTTTCATGGCAACTTTCCATATTAAAGGCTATCATACATGGAAATCCATCTCTTACAGCAATCCACAATCATTTATGTGAATTCCTACCTCAAGCCAACATAAGAACCATGTGGACTCAGAGCAAGAAAGCAGGTTCAGAGATGATCCAAACAACCAGCATGGCTACACTGCTGAGAGAGCTGTCAGTCAAGGTCACTTCCAATCCCACTTGTAAATACAAAACCTGCTAAATGGCTGCTAAAGAGTTCTTGCTGGGCTGTTAAAATATTTGCCTATAACCTGTTGTGCAGTTCTTGGTAGGGTCCACTTTTCACGAGGTGATCACTTAAAGCTTCTATAAAATACAAGGAAAAAAAATGCCACTTAAGTATTTTCAGAAAAAACAACTCACAATGGAAACCCAGGAGGAGAGATCAGCAGATCTTCTCTCCCTCACGTTCACCACATGGGCACTTCTAACGCTCAGTCCTCTGATGAAAAATTAAATGACTTGTGGGTAGGAAATTAAAAAGCACTATTAAAATTATATAAAACTTTCTCGTGGTTTTTCTCTGGTGTTTTCTGCAACATGTCAAAAGATTAATTTGTTTACTGGCCACAGATGCAACAATAACCACAATTACTTCCCAAGGAACATTCAGTACAGCAACACTCCATATTCCCTCTCTGCCACCACTGTTTTTTCCACAGCATTTACTGGGGACTGCCACTGCTGAGATGATTCTGAAAGCTCAAGGTGTCCTGCCTGAGCTCAGAGAGCCAGGCTCACTGTTGGCAGGGGAAGTGAAAACCAATACAATCTGCTAAGGATAGACCAAAGAGAGACGTCATGCAACCATGGGCTACAGTTCACACTGTGACACTAAAGGCAAAATTCTTGCTTCTAAATCAGCATTAAACTCATGATACCACTCCTGACTTTAAAATATTATCAATGAAAGAAGAAGCAAGTTAACCAGATTAACCACAGAGTTGTTGCCACATACTGAACTATATGACTGCGTCCTTCCATGCATGCCTAAAAACTCACACAAGGGTTTTCACCAAAGCCCACCAGTATGAGACACCCAAGCAGCTGCCTGTTGCTCCAGATAAAATGCTTATTACATCACAGCCTAGCCCACCAGCATATTCAAGCAGGAAGGTGAGTGATTCATTTGGACAATTTCCGTTTCTGGGACGTAACTTAAACCTCAGTCATTTGTCTGAGTTGTTCCCGTTATGCTTCCCGTTTCTGAGTGACTATTAAAGTAGACAGAATAGCAGGACAAAGCTCTCCTCCTGGGCATCGCAGGAGTTTAGGATGTGTCAGATAAATGTATCAAAGAGGAGATTATTCCTGAACACTAAAAACCCAATGGAAATATATATGACGGCCCCAAGGCAGTCTGACACTAGCATCCCTCACCTGGGGCTGTTAGACAAACAGCTCATATTTTACTCAGAGTGAAAAAATCACACACATAATGGTTCTCTGACACTCTTTAATCTTAACACAGCTGCAAGCTCTTTCAGCAGAAAAACCTTCTGGGTGAATGTGACCTTTGGATAAATCCTTCCATGTTCACTGTCATGGTATTTATTGTTGCAGTCAGGCTAAGGATTTACTTTGTGAACAGCCCTGGGAGGGAATCTTTTTTCCAGCAGCCCCACAGACCTGTAAACGTGTTCCTCCATCACTGTAACACCTCTACTACAACAGGGAAAACAAAGGGTCAACCCAAAATAAAAAGGATATATATTCTTTCACACTTTCATTTGGGTTACTGCAGAGAAAGACAGCATTCATATTTACAAGATATATAAAGGAACACTAAATTTTTTTTAAATTGAGGCAACTGGCTTCTGGTAAACTCTGGAAGAAGTTATAACTGTTTGCCAGAAACACTAGCTACCTGATCATAATGCATTTTCCTAAGCTAAGTAAGGATTCACTTTTCCATTCAAAGCAGACAGTGGACACTACAGGAGAGGAGGACAAAACCAATACAAGCCTTGAAAATCAATCTCTGCCCATTTTCAAAAATACCACTAACCTTAAGATAAAGCTGGTTTTCTTGCAGCTGACACTCAATATTACAAAAATTGTTTCTGTTCCTACTGCACGTAAACACAGTAATCCTCTCTAGGTCATTCCACACTCAGCTCATAACAAATCTTTTGCTGAGCTACCAAGAAGCCTGAATTCAGTCTGAACATGTAATTTGCTGGGCTCCAAGCTTCCCAGGAAGGGAGGCATCAAAAGCTGCTGGATAAACTACTTTGCTGGATCTAACTGTTGAGAGGCTTATTGGGCTACTTCACAAAATACCATCCTGTCTAGAACCCTGAGACATGAGCTAGGTCCACTCTCGCCACCAACAAAAATGTATGAAAGACCTGGTTAATTTCAATCTGGATGACTTTCTCACATCTGAATGGAAAGCAGACTTAAGCATTTTATTAGTACCTTAAGCCTGAAAATGAAGGATGCTGCCAGCCACAAGTCAGCATCTGCAAGAGATTAATTTCTGTGTTCAGATCTTTAGTAATGCATATAATTCAGGCAACAGTTAGGAGCAGGCAGGCAAAAATACATATGTTGTGTATGTAGGAGAGATAGTCACGTAATATGATGGTTTATGAGGTCAGACTGATCGCTGACTCTTCTGGCTCAAACTCTCTAGCATCTGATGTTTTCAAATGATAAAACTTTTAACACAAAAGCATAAGTAGTGGTGACCTGCAATGAGTTCAGGTGCATTTTCATGCATCTCAGGAAGGAGCAGTTATGTCACAAAAGTCATAATTTGTTTGCAGTAACTCAGAGACAGTCAAGGACTGGATAGAGGGATGATTCTGTGGACTTCAGCAAGCTGTGCTGTCACACCCTGAGCTGGAAACGTAACAGTAAGACATCACAAGAAACTTCTCTTGCTGTTGTTCTTACTGTACCCACTCAACACTCCACCAACTCAACACACAAAACTCTCTCCCCCCAGGCTGCCAATCCAGCATTTTCATAACTCCAACAATTGTATGTCAAAGGGGCATTTCCACAAATAAAAGGCTCTTAAAAGCATTACTGCAATACCAATCTACCTAAAGCATTGTAAAAAAACATGAGAAAAAACTCTGGAGTCTTTCAGAAAGCCAAAGTTGTTCTTGTACTTGAAATAGGTTGCTATTGGATGTCTAAACCACGCAACCTTCTGCTTTCAGTCACCATCCAGATTTACTTGGTCTTAAGGGAAAAATCAGGCCTAGTTTCCCGCCAGTCAATATTGGTCCTCAAGTCAATAAATCTTAATATTGACCACAACATAGAAACCAGTAAATGTTTAATATCTTCTTCTGGGTTTTAATTATAAACACTGAGGAAATTTATCAACTCTTGACTTCCTAGTCATATGGAAAAGCTTTTAAACACTCTACGCAGACCACTGTCGATCATTCCCATCACAATTAGGGAACTAGAACATATTTCAGCAGCATTCTATGAGAATTTACATTTTAAACCCTGGCATGACTTTGAATATAGCCCACGTCTGCTGCAAGGACAGTGAAGAAAACAAATAGCATCTTTTTATGTTATAACTTCCAGTGCCACAGTTAAACATCCTGTACCCATATAAAATTTTAACTTCTATAGAAGGAGAAAGTTGACAAAAATCCTGTGGTATTCCATAACTAAAAAGTGTTCCTGGCCAAGTACTTTATCATTTGTAGAGAAAAATATGAACAGCACTGTGAGACAAAGAGAAATAAAGGAGGCAGGTAAAGAAATTCTTGTGGCTGCAGTGCACAGTTTGCATGCAGCTGATAAAAAGAACCATGCAGTGTGAATTCCTTGCCTCAAAAACCAGATGGGAATCCTGGCCAGGGATATCACTGGCTACCACATAATACGGACTATGGTTATGGAATAGATTATGTCAAGTCAGGCAGCAGTCTAGACAACTTGGGAGAAAGCACAGGCTCATGAGAGAACACCCTGCCAGCGAAATTTGTTCCTTTGGTGTCTCTCTGCCACCATGTTTGGTGTGATCTCACCCAGCTGTGAAGAGTACACAGTTCACAGATGCCTCTTAATTGCATTCTTCATCTGCAGGGTATGGGTAGACACCAGTTTGAAATGACTGTATAGAGATCAAAATAACCAGAGAGACAAATGATCTGGCAATCAGAGCAGGTGAGTTAAAGGAGAGCTGGAATACGAACCAAATATCCCTTAAAAATGGGCTGAAATGCCTGTGTAGCGTATTTTGATTTTGGGCTAGTGGGTATTTTCAAGTCAGATCTTTACTGCTCTTGGTTGCAGCGAAGATTTGGGCCTTCTGTAAAGTGAGGAATTGTAATGCATATAGTGGGAACTACATTTTTCAGATGCTGACAAAGCACAGTCTAATTAACATATAGAACCTGAGATCATTTTAAGAAGCTCAATGGCAGATCAAATAGGCACTTTTTTGTGGGATCTGTTTAAGTTCTTCTCTGATTACCGAACAACATTCAACCCCTTCTAGTGATATACTGGTGGTCTTTCTCTATTCTGTCAGCTAATCGTCTTTGCCTTCAGACGCAAGGCCAAGAAGGGTATTCCTCATGCCAACCAGTCCATAAGATGTTTCTGAAAATGTTTTCCATAACCACAGAAAATCTTAAAATTATATGAAAGTTTACATCATCTTTTGAGGACAACAAGGACATCTATAATCTATGTCATCACCTTGCCATACTCCATAAAGTATGGAATTTTTTTTTCATGAACAATGGCATGAAAAATTAATACAACAGAGGAAAACCATGTAGACAGACTGATGAGAAAAACGACAAAAATGGGCTTTCAAACCTCAGCCAAATCTTTGATATCCGAACACAGAGTTAAGCATATTGTCTCCTCCTGCTCCAAAAGCAAGTGTTTTATAGCCAATGCCTCAATTCATTACTAGATTTTGACTTATTTTAAGGTTCTTACTTGCCAAAGCCACATTGCTCCATGGAATATTAATGAGACTGTCATCTCTACTGGGCCTTAAAGGAGCAGAGGAGATTTAGTGCCCTCTTAAAAAAACTAGCAATGCCTTTTTAAGAAAGTTTGAGAATTTGTGCTTTGACAAGAATAAGACAATACACTTTTTGTGCCTGTGAAACTTCTTAAATCCCATCAGAAGGACTTGAGCTTGAGGCAAGGAACCAGGCATTTTCACATTTTAATCATCTCTGCTCTTGGCTTCCTGCACAGCAAAGAAGTCTTTCTTCATTTCAACAACTTCAAACCAGGGTACAGTGAGAATTAAATGTTTACACTGTGATTTGAAAATGTAAAGTGCTAAGAAGGAGCACTTAGGAAATGAACTTTGTAATCTTTTTCTTTGCCATGGTATCCACCATCCTCAACAAGCTCTTACTTCATGTACTCATAGACTACATAGCCTTAAGCACTCACTCTCTGTAAACCACATACCTCATTTGAGAGCTGATGTACAAAAATCAGCTGTCTGAATACCTTAACACTTACAACAGCTTCCTCTGGACTTGTCATAAGAGAAAAAACTTGTTATTAATTTTCACATGCTAGATTTATTTTAGCTTTTATGTTTTAGTAATATTATGTAAACAGAATGTTAGTTGTAGGAGTACCCAGGAATGCAAGAAAACACATGGCTCCAACCCTTCACTATTCCCAGCACACTCACCAACAATTTTAATTTCAACTGGCTTAAGTGGAGGAATTAGAGAGAGACTTTAACACTCTCATCCTCTGCATATCCTGATGAAGAGGTGAAATCAGAGCACCTGCTCTCACATATGCACGTCCCTCTATTTTGCGTGAAAATATAACCCTACTGCTCCCTTTGAGTGAAGAAGGTACTTGTTATAGTGTATGTTGGATCCAGTGAAATTTAGTTCTACCCCTACTCCAGGATGACACCAGCAATCTCCATAAGTCTGTGCCTGCTCTGATGAATCCACCAGAGACAGAGTTAATTATGGGAGCACAGCTGTATGTGTTTCCAGTGGGCATCTCAACAGTTTAAGGGTGGGTGAATCCAACACACATACCCATACATTACCCAAGATTAGGGACTGTAGAGGCAAACATTTAAGATGGATAAATACATACTCTTGGATAAGCACAAGTAGCTGTACCACCATTCTCATCTGCTCCCACTGAGTCTGCTCTTTGCTTTGGCGCTGCAATGCCTGAGGGTACAATAATCCCCAGGTGCCAAAACTTGCCATGGCGGGTCATGACCTTTTGTTGTCATGCCCCAAGCCCTCACCAGCACTTGTCCTGCCACATATGCAGGACCTGTGTGCTCACAATTAATCAAAGCCTGCATCTGTCTCTCATCTCACTGCTGGCACCTGCTCTTGCTCTCAGAGCTTCACTGCTCAGGGTGTGAACATTTTGCAGGTTGAATAGCAACAGGAGAGGACCCCAAAATGGATTGTGCTGTGTTTGTTTGAGGCACTGTGTAAATCACAAGTCCTGTGAAGTGCTGATTCCTCCATGCACTGTGAAGAATGATAGAAAAATAAGGCTTGGATAATTAAAAGTTAATTGCTTTACAGACTAGTAGCAGTTTGTACACTTGAGAGAGCAAGTGTGGAGTATGAGATCTTCACACATCTCTCAGTACAGCAAGCCCTTATGGGAACAGACAGGAAAGAAGGAGATTTGCCTATACCCAGGATTGCTGCTTTACGCCACAGACAGCTACTTAAAAGCTGACATAATACAGAGGTCCACAGAGATCTCAAAGCCCGGGAACATCCCAGATTTTTTGGATGCCCTGTGAGATTGAGAAAACAAGACAGTAAAACTGAAGAAAAAATCTCCAACTATTAAAAACACCCATAAGAAAGCTTTCAGTTAAATCTAACCCACACAATGTCTCTAGAATGGACCCCTCATATGCAGCAAGTCAGCTCTCCAAAATACAGGGATAGCAAGCTTGATAAGCTCCTTGGAGCTGTCAAAACCTTCCTAAGGCAAACTTTCTACAGATTTTTTTTTTTGTGCTGGTCACAGCTCACGTCCTGCTTTGTCTGGTTATCCTGCCAGAAATATAAATGAACTCATAAGAATAACAGGAGGATTAGGTTAAGCTCATTTTTAAAACATTTCCCACAAATTCATCTCATTTGCCTGCTTATAAACACCCTTGCTCATCTTTGCTGTATGTCTAATTAGGTAGGATATACTGCAGGTGGCTTAAAATAGGAACTGAAATATAGTAGCTTTGCAGTTATGCACGCTAAAGGAAAGGTAATTAAAATGTCATGTTATGAGATGTAAACTGATCATCTCAGGGGCCTGAAAGGACTTCTCCCCCATATATGACATGGCACAGTTGGCCAGCTACCATATGGGTGGGTTTCCTCTTCCTTGCAACACTTACTGACCTCTCCCTAAGGTAGAATATGAGATCTGATGGGTTGGTTTCTTGAATTATTTATTTACAGAAATAGACATATTGCCATCAGCTAAGCATCTCTGCATTCTATTTCAAGTCAATACTGCAATAAAGCTTAAAACATAAATAGCTTAAATTAAATTAAAACAAATTTGCAAAAAAGAGAGCTGAGAAGCTGTCATAGCGGTTAATTAAAATGAGATCAAACAGAGGTCTTGGATTTTGTAGAAGCTACAGTTAAAAATCTGTGGTACCTGACAGACATACAGTGGTTTCCTCTGATGATGCTTAAAACTTTTCCAAATAGCATCTCTCCAAAACTGGGATTTATTTTTGCAGCTAAAAACAATACTTCAGCTTAGCAGGTATTTTTTCTTTGGCAATGATTAAGTTGCACCACCTGGCAGGAGGCATCTTTTTAAAATATTTCCACAAGGGAGAATATCACTCTGCTTTTCTACCAGTTCCTCTCCACACCTTCTCTCCTCTTTTTAAACATCTTGTATTTTATTATAATACTGAAACATCAGTGGTGCTTTCCAGAATGGGAAAGGGATCTTTCAAAAACTACTTATTAGTGTATGCAACAGGAATGTGCTTGTATTTCACCATGGCAGTCCTACAGCATGTTCATGCTCACTATGAAATAATGGCATTTGAAGATTGTAGCTTTAATAAGGATATTTATGATGATGAACTCTATATTAATGAAATTACGCCTAGAGCATTTTTAAAGCCTACCAAACAAGCTTTGACAACATGAGGGACAGAAGACATAGCACTGCAGTTTTTTTCTACAAGATCCTTACAGACAAGAAAAAAGAGCCACAAGTGAATTCTAGTCAGCAAAACACAGAAAGGATCTCTCAGTTGCCCATCTTCAGAAAAAAATCAGGTTTTTTGCCTTGGAAAGTCGTCCTTTAATTTTCCCTTAGGAAAAAAGAGACCAGCAGACAGGATATGGGTGTCCGGGTTTGAATGTGTTTTCTTTTGTCTACCCCAGTAAAGAATGCTGATGAAACAACTAGCTGAAGATTTCTGAAATTATCTGTGGTACAGTGAATGGTGGGAAGACAAAACAAGGATTACTAACTGATGCAAAGATTACTGTAATACAGCTGCCTGGGACAGGAAAATTTATAATGATGAAAACCTGTCACTCAAATACAGAAAAGTTCCCATTGACTTCAATGAATCAGAACTTTACCTCATGACTTCAAGGCACTGTAGGAAAAAAAAAAAAAAAAAAGCCAAACTACCAAACCTCTATTAAAAGTAATCCAGGAACAACAAGTTCTAAGAATGCAGTTCATAGTGACAAATGATAAGGACATCGGGCATACCCTGCTTTTCTGTTAGATGTCTCTCCCTCCTCCCTACTCCATAGTGCCTACCATCCATCCTTCAGGATCATTTTTGTCTCAGTCAAACTGACCTTACAGTTTCACATGCAGAGCCTCACCTCTGTCAGACAATGGACAATGGGGAAGACAGCAATTGCTTATGAAACACCTGACTTGAATTTCATTGAGCTAGGTAATAAACCAGCAAGAAATGAAGCCTTAGTAGGCAGAAGCAGGTTTTCATCATAAGTCTCCTCCATCCATGATCATGACAAATGAAGTTCTTTCCTGAAGAAGTGAGAAATGAAGCCTCATAATGCACTCACAAGCAGTAGGAAATAACATATCATTCAGTGTAAAAGTAAAGGTAGCGTTGTGATCATGTAATTAGGTAAGCAAAACAAACACATTCCAGACATGCCATCCTTTGAAGGAAAGGAAACTTCCAGGGGTTTAATCTCAGTAGTATAGTATGCTGCTTCATCTGCTTTTCCTATAACAGATCTCTCCTTGTTAGGGAAAAAAGTTAACTTTCCATATTAGGAAGTACAAAGTGGGTCATTGGGGAAGCATGCACTCCTTGGCTGGAAGCAAACTATGGACAGTCCCAGGTGAATGGTGTCTATCCAACACCACTGTTTTGTCAGATTTTGGAGTCCTCTCCACCCTAATCCCTCCCTCCCACTGAATCCCAATACCTCAACAGGAAAGGAGACATCTGTGAATCCTCTGGCACTGCTTCGATGTTTTACAGCTGTAATAACCACTGATACAAAGAGAAGAATGTTTTCTAGCCCCAAATTCCTGAGGCACTTTTCTAAACAGACACAAGTGGATGGGACTTGGTTATATGAAAAATACCCCACCAGGGTCACGGGTGTAGGGAAAGATGAAGAGGAATCATGATCTGCAGATAACTGCTTAGCTTTAGATTTATCTTTTCTGACCACTCAACCCATTTGTCCAAATCCAAACTTCTAATCTTTACATCTAAACTGTATTTTTCTGGCAGCTTGCACTCACTCACTCTTGGCTATATCAGATGAAAAATACTTCAAGGAGTGGGCTTAAAACAGTGGTGATCTACAGACTTACATATATGCAGCAGTTTTGCTCTACTCCTTACCATTAGCATACAGGCAGGACAGTTTGATGCTTGCTCCTAGAAATCCCGAAATGCATCAGACACCACAAAGTCCATTTTCTCTCATTGTTAGCACTGTCAGCCAACAGCTGTCTAAGTCATGGTGCCTCTTACCTGTATTTCAAGCAGTTCATCACAGCATTACACAAAATGCACAGGTTGACATTGAGTGGTTTGGAGGATAATGTCAATTCATACAGGGGCATAAAAGAAAGGCAGTAGGCAGCCCATACAGATAGGCATGGAGAACTGCTTCCCAAGCACCAGAGCTCCTGCAAGGGTTGGGGACACACTGGCTCTCCCAGTGCCTATGCATCTACTGCCAGAATGCTGTGCAGCCCTTCAATAGGACCTCAACAGGTTGGAGAGATGGGCACAGAGGAAGTGTCTGAAGTTCAACAAAGGCAAATGCAGAGTCCTGCAGCTGGGCAGGAATAACCCCATGCATCAGCACAGGCTGGGGGCCAAACTGCTGGGAAGCAGCTCTGCAAAGAAGGACCTGGTAATGTGCCCTTGTGGTCCAGAAGGCCAATGGTGACCTGAGGTACATCAGGAAGAGCACTGCCAGCAGGTCAAGGCAGGCAATCCTGCCCTTCTAACTCAGCCCTGGGGAGGCCTTATCTGGAGTTCTGTGTCCAGTTCTGGGCTCCTGGGTACAAGGGAGACATGGAACTCCTGCAGTAGGTCCAGGGAGGGCAACAAGGATTGGGGAACTGGAGCATTTTTCTTATGAGGGAGTTGGGCCTGTTCAGCCTCACAAGAGACAGCTGAAAGGGGACCTCATTAATGTGTATAAATATCTAAAGGTGGGGTGCCAAGAGGATGTTTCCAGGCTCTTCTTGGTGATACAACGGAATAGGAAAAGAGGCAGTGGGCAGAAACTGATACACAGGAAGTTCCACCTAAACATGAGGAAGAACTTTGCTGTGCGGGTGACTGAGCACTGGAAGATTACCCAGAGAGGTTGCGGAGGTGAATATCCTCACTGGAGATATTCAAGAACCCTCTGGACACAATCCTGTGCCATGTGCTCTAGAATGATCCTCCCACTCTTGTTCCTTCCAACCTTACCCATTTTGTGATTCTGTGATTCACAGAAAACTCATCCTCATGCTGATTTGCTTAAAAATAATAATTAAAAAAATCAAAAATTGTTTCAAATATTTCTAAATTCCTTTCTAACCAGAAGTTCCCTGGGTTGTGCAGCTGCCCAATGACAATTTGCCCAAGAAGTTGAAAAAATTGTTTCATCCTGAGCTCCTCTCTGTTGTGGTTACACTGCTGCTAGTACCCAGACTCAGGGCCAGCTTCAGACAGATAGTCTGACATGCACAGAAACAACCATTCCTCAGTATGAGGAAAGCAAGAGCCAACCCCTGCTCTGTGCCAGGTCTGTAAGGGGACCTGTCACAGTTTCATGCCATCAGTCCCTTTCTTGAGCCAACACCACTGGCTTTGTCTTGAAGTGGGGGGATACAGGCCAACTCTGCCCTGGTATGGGTGGAAAGACACATGTGGAGGCTGGTTCAGGAGCAGAAGCCAGGACAGGAGTCACCCTGGTGAGCACTAAGAGCTACAGCTGCCCTGCATTTACACCAAAGAGGAGCCCTGGAGCAACCTGGCCTCAGCCAGAGCAACTGCTGTGCCCTAATTCACAGCCAGGACCTGAAAACCTTGCGGGGAGAATTTTGCAATATGCATCTTGGAAGTAAACTGAGGGTACCAGAGATCCCAGTTCTATCCACCCCTTAAACACTTGAAACAGGATTTTCTTAAGTCATTCTTCAGCATGCATTTCTTTTGTACCATCCTGCTGAGTGAACATAGGGGCATAACCACATGAATTTTACAGCTGCAGAACATCATTGCTAACAGGGAAAAAGACCTTCAAACCTTCTGTTTCAAAGCCACAAACCTTTGGTCCCCATATTTCAGAGTTTGTAATTATCTTTGCAATGCAGTGGTTCACATGGTCTTTGCAGCCATTTTATGGCATCACTGACAATCTTAGTAACAGAGATCTAACAGGCTACACAACATTGAAATTTATGCTTTAACTCCAAGCAGTAATATTTTCTCTAGTTCAGTGGAAATTTTTAGAAAAACTGCAAGACTGCAGCAGTTAACTCCATAAAGTAGGTTAACTGAGATAGAAACTCATTAACTGATTAACCCAGAACTATAGATGGAGTAATGTCACCACAAGGAACATTTAAGTCAAGAATTGCAGTAAAGTAGATTTGCAATTCTTGAATGCATGTGATTAACAGATTCAAACAAATGATGCTATTAGTATGTTTTTAATGCTTGCCCTAAAATAGTGATGATTAAATTCAACTGTTTAAGAGAAATTCAATTTAATTCAATTGTTTAAGAGAAAAACACATCCCAGGACAATTACAAAAGAAAAAAGGATTATTATTATAATTATTATTATTAATAATAATTTTTCAGAGTGCTATTGCCTGCTAAAAATATAATAATAACAATCACAAAAATATATATTAATAATGGGAAGAGTAATAATCATAAAAATAGTTCTCTCAATAGTTAGGGACACAAATTTTCCCACGTGAAATGGAGAAATCTACTATAGATAGACAGATAATGATTTTTTTCCAAAGTTGAGGTGGTAGTGAGAGGCTCAAGCACTGTCTAATTAGTCATTTATAAACTCAGCTGCTGTATAGGTGCATTAGAGATGGGTGATATACTGATACCATGTCGATGTCATATTCCAAGTCTGTTGATGCAACTGTTTAAAAAAAAAGACCCCACCAACCTACTAGAAAGCCATGGATGGTAATGAAGGCAGGTGTTTGGGGAATATGAGTCCTGTGTCTTCCTCTACAGTGTCTCCTGCCCCCACACTTCTCCCTGCATAAAGCAGCATTGCTGTGGCTCTCTCACTGCAGTCCCCAGACCCATGGTAGAGGCTGCCTGCTCCTATGCCTCCCAAGGAAGCTTCTGAGAGATTCAAGTCATGACCAAGCAAAGCAGGCATGGGGACACACTGGTGTGACCTGTCCTGCATGATCACACTGCTCCCTGGAGTCACCTGCTGGAGTCACCTGCAGGCCCCTGCTACAGCACAGCTCAAAGATGCACAGTGAGATCTTGGGGGTCATGGGGGAGGGTTTGGTGAGCACAGAAAGTCCTCTTCTCCTTTTTCAAGTCCCCCAAGATCTCCAAATCCTCATCCATGAGCTTAAATGGTACCATAATATTTCCTGATAATGTGACAGAGCTTTTTCTGGTAACAACAGCACCAGATATTGAGATAGTATCACCTATTTTTAGTTCTGCTTACACTCAAGAGCAGTTTAAGGAGTTTGAGTGACAGCTTTATTGCGTACATGGTTTAAATATCTTGCCTAAAACTTGATACTGAGTAACCTTGGTAACTTTCTTTTACTTTTTTTTTTTTTTTTTCCCCCAAGGACCACTCTAGGATGGTTAGCCATAATGAAATACCAAAATAGACAAGTGGCAGTGGTGACACTAATTGTTAATCTCTTCTTCACACAGGATTTACCAGTCTCCTAGAAATTCAAAATAGTTTTCCTGCTTAATGAACTTGCCTCCAAAAAGTTGAACCCTAAGAGTTATTTTTAGACTATTACTCATGAGTACTGAAGAACTAGAAATGCATTAATGACAAACAAAAAATACCAGCCTCAAGCTAAACAAAGCAAACCACAATTAAAAAAAAACCCGTAAAATGTGTTTAGTTACAAAAACAAAGAACTTAAAAAGTGGTGTAAAATTAGATACTATGTTTGTTAGTCTGCAGTCAGGACTATGTAAAAATCCTTTCTCACACACTTACATTGTACTTTCTTCTGCCATACGCTTTGCAGGGAAACAGAAGTCACCAAAGTCACATCATCACAAAAAAAGGGGTTAAGGGCAAGGTGCAAAACCTAAGGTGTCACAGATCTCTCAAAGTCAAGCTCAGGAGTTAACATGCAGCTAGGTCTCTACTCTTTAAAACATGAACTATATCTTTTTTACTTAACAATCATGACAATCACACTGTATGTTTTTTGGATGGCTAACAAAAGGAGAAACTACAGCTGTAAAAAGAACGAGACTTAAAATGAATTTGAGATATCTTCACAGAAATCTCCTCAGTAACACAATGTCAGACAAATGTTTGCAATGCATTGGTCACTGCCTTTTTTGGTATTTGGAGAAAACACACCCTAATTCCTAATGTTCCTGCTGAGTTTATTTCTATTTCTGAGAATCTGTATTAACAGCAGGTCACTACCCGAGCAGAAAAATGAAAATGAAGCAACGTCAGTCATATAAGCAAGAATGACCAAGAAAGGTTAACTCTTGAAAATGTAGTATTACAAAAGGAAAATTTCCATAATATGTAACATTGGAGGGTAAAAACTGAGAAGCTATTCAATTCAATGAGGGCATTGGAAGAAAATTAAAAAATCTAACCCTATCATTCTGCCTCTTCCCCTTTTCTTACTGCTAGGAGCCTATTCAGAGTTAAAAAAGCAGAATTTAAAAAATTTTAGTTAAACTTACCCTAAAATTAGAGAACATTGACTAAATATGCTTTCAAAAAACCCCCTCATTTAAAAGCTGTGTTCAATTGAATTTCTTTTAATGGAAATCTAAATATCCTGCAAAAGCACACCACCAGTAATGAGTTCTTTGAAAATAAATTAATCAAAAATGCAAATCTTTCTTGAATATGTGTCCCATAATCATTACCTCCTTGCAGACACTTCCTGGTACGACAAATGGCCATAGTCATTGACAAAATTCTTGCTGCAACTTTATCAGTTTCTAACAAGAAGCAGCATTCTATTGCGTACAATTATTTATTTAGCTATAAATTATAGTTTATCTTCATTCCTGTGTTGGAAGCTGAGCATTTTAACATCTAGCAACCTCTAAATGGAAACAAATGAACAGCTACTTCTGACAAAATATGATGGTCATTTCAACATAACGTTTCCTGAGGGAAAAATACACTTTTCTACAAAAGGACACAATCAAATTAAATACTTGCTTGATTTCATTGTCTTTCCAGCACAAACATTAGACATAATTTTAAAGGAACAGAAAAGCTCTATGGTAATTCTTGAGTGCAAGCATGTAAAATTTTTTGACTGTTGTAGCCAAAATATAAATCACTTTCTGCTGTGGTGTCAGGAAGTGTATTGCACTAAATTAATCATGAGCTACTTTAAAAAAGGAACAAAAAATCCACTGCAAAATTAAACAAATCTCTCTGTGCCTGTTTTCCATTTGCATTGTCATCACTTACCTTTAAAGGACGATGGAAGTGAGATGGGAATGTTGCTGAAATGCATTCAGCAGACCCTGTGTGTGTGTTAGCTTCTCTAGTGCTCTCTGTGGTGCCTTCAGCCATTGGAAAAGATAAAGACCTGCACACAATATAATCTTTACTCTTTGCCAGGCTCCTAGCACAGGGATACACCATAGCAAAATAAGTGCAGAGGCACACGGACTACAAGCCAAGCAGTATGTCTTCTAGCATTTCCCAGTCTCAGATGTATTCTGCTGGATTAGATAAAAGTCTTTCTGTCTCATTAAAAAAAAAAAAATAGGAAAAACAATTCATAAGGGAAAGAGAGTCATTCTAGAAAGCTTTTCCAAATAAATCAATAGTTCAGTGGATGTGCCCAAGTGGGGGAAAGCTGGGAGCACAGAGATCAGGCAGCTCCATCCACAGCCATGTAACTGTGACTCAGCTTGCTCTTACCTTTTATGTCAGGCAATCAAAAGAATAGACAATCGTATTTACTGACTGAGGGGTAAATAAACCCATGCCAATTAAAGAACAGAAAATATGTCTTTGTGGTTTAGACTGTAAGCATTTTAAAGATAAAAGAATCTTAAATAATTCACTCAGACAGGGATTCTAGATCCTCATCAGCCTGTCTTTTCTCCCAGGGCAGGACAGGCCATGCATAGAATTTTTAGTTAAATCTCGCCTTTCAAACTCCCCAATCCACAAACCACACCATCCAAGAAGCATCAAACATATTTAATATCCCTGGCTTTAATAAAGTAATTTTCAAAATGTTTTTGGGAAGACAATCTTCTGTGGACCACAAGCAATTGCAATTGAAGTCAGTCTCAACTTTACAACTGAGTTTGAAATCAGAATTTACAAAAATGTTTTGAAGTCTCTTCCCCCCCTTTTTTTTCAGTCTCCAAAAGTACTTTTTTCTTTAGGTTATCACAAGCCTGCCTGCCTTTCTCGCTGTTGGCTGCTCAGGACCATCTTCTGATTCTGGACTCAGAAAACCCCCCATAAGATAAGCCTGTATAGTAATTCTTAGCAAACATATCTCAACACGTGTTCAAGTGCTACTGAAACTGGGCCTACTATGTGGTTTTTCTCCTCACACAGTAACTATCTCCCTCCACAGCAAGCCACACCTACCGGTAAAAGGTGGTATAATCCACGGTTGAATGACAGCTTTGGAACTCCCAAGCTTTGAGTTTCTGGCATTCCCGGTGAGCTCGGAGCTTCACCCTGACTGTCCCATGACAGAGCTCGGGTACGGGTTTTCTCTGCGGGCGGCTGCAGAACTCGTTGGACTCCACACGCCAGGATTCAGCAAAGTCATCCACATCAAACTTAAAATTCCCATCCCCCCCAATCAGGTCATCTCGTTTGTGCCCATTGTAATTGCCACACAGACCACAGAGTTTGCCTTTCAGATGAGGTGCAGCCATGACTTCCACAAAACTGTCTCCATCCCATGAGATTTCCAAGCCTAATAAAAACATAAGAAAGAAATGGAAAAAAAAAATAAAAGAAAAAAGAAAGAGAAGAAGAATTTGAGGATAACAAACTGCACTTTATGTCTCCTTATGTTTGTGAAACAGTGTTAATGGGAACCTGAGCAAAACAATTGGCTTAGTTCTGATAATGCTGTTAGATTTCTATATAGCTTCCAGTAAGTCCCTCTGGCAAGCACAGTGTTTCCTAAATTACAGTCAATTATAATACATTCATGACTATCTCTTCTTATTTCTGTTCCTTCTTGCTGATGAATGGGGTTATCCTAACAAATATGGAGCCAAGTCAGGGTATCAATATCAAAGGAAGGCTCTTGCAAAATTCTGCAAACTGAATTTATTATGGTAAATTTCTAGCTGACTTTGCAGGGGACCCAGAATTTCAACCATTGTTCCCCTTTGCACAGGTAGTGGTCATAGAAAGACGTCCGTGTCCCATAGGACTCCAGCCATGACGTTATGGGAGACATCCTATTCTTGCCTACAAAGCTGACACTGATCACTCATTGGGGTGAATAAAATTGTTCCAATACAAGTTACCTACTTTTGCGAGAGTAAAAAGAGTTTAGAAGATTACAACAAAAATACATCAGACGGGCAAAACTGTTGTAAGAAAGCATTCTGAATTGGATTCAAACTGTTCATTCAAAAGACATTAATTACCAACTTCTTGAAGTTGTCTGCTTAAGTTAGCAACACTGAGAAATTATGGTAAACATCTGACCTTCATCTAGTGCCTGGGATGTAAGCCCTCTGCTACAATTTGCTTTACAGGGAGGTTTGGCACTCCTGGAACACCAAAATCAAAGTTACTTTTTGTGAGTGAAATCCATTTTATCTGTCTGTACCCATCTAAAAGCTAGGAGGCTTAACAGCTGTCTAGGCCCTTTTATGGGATAAAATAGGCAGCTCTGGATCACAACAGGATTGTCTAATGCAGAGGGAATAAACTACCTTCTGAATGTCTTTCTGTTCCCACCGATACTCTAGAGGGGTCAGAGAGGCAGCTCATAAGGGAAAACAATTTTGGTATCATTTGGGATAAAAACACCAACAAATATTGTTGCTTAACTTCTACCCAAACCAGCCTTTCATGTAATTACTTCCAATGTCTCCTGAATGGTTCTACATCACATCTGCAGGAACCCTGCATCTGAAGATCACAAATCATTTTGCTGACGTTAACTTATTCTCATAAAATACCTGTGAGCAGCCATTAGTTAAGGATAAACACATGAACCTGCTTTCAACAGGATAATCTAGATTTCACCCTGTTTGCCCACTTAGCCAAGAATACTGAAGAGCATCACTCTGAGGTGCAGGACCAGGGCTTCACTTCAGCTTTCTTCATTTGCTGTGTGTGCTGGTTTAGCACCACCCTTTCCTCTTGTAAATCAGCGCTTGTCACTGTGTGATCCAAACCCTGCCCTATCCTCATCTAAGTAATTAACATACCAGTGACTCAGTTCAAAGCTGGAACCCTTCCTTCAGAAACACATCCCATTGTCTCCTATGACAATTCCTACCTATGCTGCAGAGGAACAGGGTGAGGTTCAAGAGGAAATTATGGCAATAGAAGGGTCCATCTTAACATGCCCCAGTGCTTGTGTAGGTTGCACCATGTCTCCAAAAGTTTTGGGAATGATTTACTCACCAAGGCTGTGCATCATTCTGCATCACCTGTCACTATAGTCTATTACACCGTTTTCTTACCACTACAGGTTAGCAATGGTAGCACAAATGTATCCTGAGCTAACTATGCCTGAAATCAGTTTCAAATTACCTCAGAAACCCAGCATGGGTGGGGCCACTGTCTCCTCCAAAGGCACTTTACAGCCAGCCAACTGAGAAATTGTGCAAGACTACAACTGTTAATGAGGCCAGCACAGTGGCAAGGGGTAAAGCTGCCTTTTAAGCTGCTTCATACATTATCGTTGCTGGACAAATTCAAAATCCAGCTGTCTTTGCTTCTGACAACACTGAACAAAACAAAACACAGCTTGATTTGCAGACACAAGATTAATACTGCTGTGCTGGCATTTAGAACACACTTGCCATTAACTTATAAACCAAGATTTCTTCAGACTTGAGAATCCCATAAACTTTCTCAAAATTTAAAGCATCAAGATCCAAATTCTCAGACAGTTCTTTTCAAAAAATAACTATATTTTTTTAAGGCTGTGTTCAAGTTCTTCCCCCAGAGAAGTTCTTTCAGAAGCTCCCTACTTTAAACAAAGTCAGAAAAGACTGGCTAAGGATTCTGCTTAGAGTAGAATCCTGAAAACTTAAGTTTTAAGGGTTTTTTTAAGTTTCCTTTTAGGATTATTTTTTTTCCTTAAGACAAAACTTACTGACCTTCAGTGAAAATACATTAATTATGAAAGGTTAACTTGAAAATTTTTCTGAATATATACGCCCTCTTCACCTGAGTTAATTTACTTGTTACATGTTGCCTTTGTAGACCCGCAAAAGGAATGCAGGTATGCAGAAGAACAACATAAAATTACGGCTTTTCTTCTCAGCATATAAAAATGTACATTTTGAAATCTAGAAATCGCTGCCTTGATGACTGGATTCATTCAAGAGACTCATTGTGTAACTACCACATGAACATACTTTCCTCTAACTGGTATGGCTTAATTACACTTTATTCTGCTGTAACTGCTCAGATGGAAGGGTAATTTCTGGCTTTGATGAACAGCCTAAAGGTTTGTGTCCACAACAGAGCTAATTCCTTTTTGGAGTTTTTTTAATCCTACATGCATGATAATTTTGTTGGAGCCTGATCACATTGTGCAGCGTGTGCCTTTTGTTTTTTCACAAGCAGAAAGCCCAGTTAGTTTCTGTAAACCAGTAAGAGCTGTGACAGACAGGATTATGCTACAGAACAGTGTTGGAAATGGTCTCTTTGGCAGACAGAAACTGTTTGGAAGAGTTTCTTGGTGCCTTTATCCCCCCTTTCTTCCCCCTGCCCAAAATGGATGAGTTTCCCATTCACTTGGACAAGAATCAGAATCCAAGAGATGAAAAGCCAAAGGATGCAACATCTATCCCATCTGGGGATGTGCAGAAAAGGAGTATTCTCTGAGTTACTTTTTCATTTTTTCCAATTACCCCCTCTCTTTGAAGGATGATTAACCTACCTGTTACTTGATTTCTTAACTTGGCACATTGTCTGCTCTACTCCATTTAAAAATATCTTTTTGGATTTATGTATATCAAACACTGAGTTCCCCGTTATGGGAGCTCTCATCAATTGTTCTGCATGATTCTTCATGGCATCCTTGAGATTTAAAGGCATCCTCAAGAACTGGCAAACAACTCTTCCCTAGAGATTTAATGCCAAAGGGGCACAGAAAAAGCGCAGCAAAGTGGCTTTGTGGAAAAGATAGCACAGAAACAATAACAACAACAACATGCTTGTGCAATAGAGGAATAGGTGAGTAACAACAGTCCTGTGAAACTCTACTCTTATGTCTTTCTAGCACACAAATTTGCATAAGGACTTAACACATCCTAAGCACACTCATAGCTGACAGTGGAGAGTGCAAGGACTACTGCTGCGTGGCATCCAGGGCTACAGCTGGTGAGGAATTTAGCAACAAAACAGGTTTTCACTGGAAAATGCCAATTCATCAGAACTGAAATGCTTCAGGGAGACATATCGTATTCAATGAACTTCCAACACAGCACCGGCAAGGCTCCAAGCTGGTTTCCTGCCAGCTCGCCTGGTGGGCTGCCTGGAAGCCTGAGTGATCAGGGTATGAAACTCCAGGACTGCCCTACCATGCACACCGCCCTTTAGCCAGGGACCACAAGATTTCCTGAAGCTTTGGGCTTCCCTGTTTTATCCAAGGCTCAATTCCCAGCTCTGCAAAAGGAAAACCAAAGCCGTGGGAATGCTGGCTGAACTGTAAGCACCAGACCCTGCATTTCTCAGCCCAATTTTACTTTGAATTTTCCTTCTAGTACAGCAGTTTTGCCAATTTTTTGTTACTTCCTCCCTCTCTTTTTTCACCCTACACTGGGAAAGCATATATTTTTAAAAAATCCATGTTTCCTTCTGAAACAGAAATTCCTCCAATTTTTTTTTTCCCCCAGCACTCAGACCTTCCTGTGGAACAAAATGTTTGCCTTTAAACCAGTTCTACTAAGCACATTCTTCTTCTCTACAGCCTCTCTGCTGCTTGTCCTCTCCCAGCAAAAGGAAGCCAGGTCATTCTGCTACTATTCAGGCCTTATGTGCTGAGGAAAGGAGGACTTGGCCCATCATGCTGTATTCAGCAAGAGAAACCTGATCTTGCTCCGTTAAGGGGAGGAATTATTCAGGCTATAATTTGCAGTGATTACACACTGTTTGGTATGTTGTCATATGCCATGTTTGCACTTCCTCTGCCAACACATGGACAAGGATGTGTGTAATCATTTATTAGGCTTGTACCAGAGACAAATGGAATAGCAGCAGGATTAGCTGTCATTCATCTTCAGTTGAAAAACCTTTCCTTGGCCTGTGGTTGGCTAATGAAATCCACATCGCCTGAATTCATGGTGTTCAGCTGGCTGCAAAGAAAAACCCTCAAGATGCTTCTAATTATAAGTTGTGAATAATGGTCAACTTGTGTGCATTTTACAGACAGCCACAAAAATCTGCATTGCCACTTTGAAGAATGAGCCCAGAGCCGGGATCCACATTATGCAGACTGACTTTTCCAGAGGTTATATGAACAGGTGTCTAAATTCTCAGCTCAACAGTGGGTGCTAGTGTCCTCCTTGAAAAAAAATTAAGCTAGATAATGAGTATGACTATGTGTCACGCCTGTGACCATATCACTCCATAAGAAAGACTGGTTTTGCTGCTTTCACATGGCATTTAATTGAATTAACAGTAAATGGTATTCTCACTGAAACAGTACTTCACTGTGTAAGTGAAATCTCTCAGGACTACAGTGGTACCTAACACATGCTAATGAGAAAGTTTTAAACTTCCCCGTAGTATTTATCTATGCAAGGATACTACAGTTTCAGAACAGTTTATCAAAACAAAAGTAAGTCCTCTGGTTTAGCATTTTGACAATGTATTTTCTAAGACTCAAAAGACCTGAGAGAATGCTATTTCCCTTCCCTGTTTCTAGAAATAAGGTAGCACATTCTATAAAGTTTCTAATTTCCTTTTGCTTATGGTGCTGTAGACTTGGTTGTCTGCATTGTTCCTTGCAGACAACTTTTTACTTGGGCACAAAGCAAGCCAACGATAGCACTGAACAGTAAATTAGGCCTTGCTTTTCAAACCAGTGCCTCCATTTTGCTGGATAGCCCCAGTGAAATATTTCCATAATTTTACAAATTAAACTCATTCCAGCCATCTATAACTATGAATTTATATAATTGATCACCTTAACTGCAAGGGATTGTGCTGCAACTTTGAAAACCATGAATTTTATATTTAAAAACTGCTATCCTCTGTGTTCTTATCTGTAAGTATCAAATGATACAATGTGTTGAGTTTGTATGGCAAGATTTTGGAAGCAGAGAGCTACCAGGGGTGGCTTCTGTGAGAAGCTGCCAGAAATGTCCAATGTCTTCCCCCATGTCCAATGGAGCCAATTGCAGCTGGCTCCAAGATGGACCAATTCAAGCTGGCTCCAAAATGGACCAATTCCAGCTGGCTCCAAAATGGGCTTGGCCTTGGCAACAGTGGTAGCACCTCTGGGATAACATATTTAAGAAGGGGGAGAAAAGCCCTGTGCAACTGCAGTCAGAAAAGGAGGGACAGTGTAAGATAAACAATTCTGCAGTCAGCAGAGAAGGAGGAAGAGGAGGTACTGGAGCAGTCCAGGGTGCAGACTGTGGTGAGGCTAGGCTGCCCTCCTGCAGCCCATGGAGGTGCATTCTGGACCTAGAGATCCACCTGCAGGCCCTGGATAACCCCACACTGGAGCAGGAGACTGTGACCCTGTGGGAAGCCCATCCTGGAGCCATGAAGAGAGGAGCCCATCCTGGAGCCATGAAGAGAGGAGCCCACCCTATAGCATATTTGCTAGCAGGACTTGTGACCTCATGGGAATCCACGTTGGAGTCTGTTCCTGAAGGGCTGCACACTGCAGAAGGGACCTGTGTTTTTGAAGTCTGTGAATAAATTCAGCCTATGGGAGGGACTCACATTGTAGAACATTTGCAGAGAACAGTCTCCTGTGCAAGGGACCCCATTGCTGGAGCAAGGAAAGAGCATGAGGAGTCCTCCCCCTGAAGAGGAAGAACTGGTAGATATAATATGGGATAGACTGACTGCAAATCTCACTCCCAATCCCCCCCTACACCATTCAGGGCAGGAGCAGGTAGAGAGAATCAGGAGTAAAGTTATGCTTGTGAAGAAGGGGATTTGGAGTGTGGAGGATTTTTTAAGATTTTACTTCATTTCTCATTATACTACCCTAATATTATTGGCAATAAATTAAACTAATTTCCCCAAACTGGGTCTATTTTTTTCCCATGATGGTAATTTCTGAGTGATCTCTACCCATCCTTATCTTGAACTATATTTTCTCTTCCCTGTCCAGGTGAGGAAGGGAAGAGAAAATACAGTGGCCTTGGTGGCCATGTTTGATTGATGTCCAGCCAGGGTCAACCCACCACACTCTCCATAAGCCACTTTTAAGTTACTGGAAGTGAAAGTCACAGCACATTTGTCTTTTTGGGCAGCTAACTGTTGGCCACAGAATGAAACAGCTTAGCAATATCCTGTAGACTTCAAACTCATAGCTGGGATTTCTGTCTGCTTGTGGGCTGCAGGAATTTTGATAGCACTGTGGGTTTTGCTGATCTCTAAAGAGTTATAATGACATTTATTACTGCTATCATGCTTTTTTACTGACTACTGTTTGTGTTGAATTTCAGAAGTTCTTCAGAGAGAAAGAAGACACACAAACACACACACACAGACACACACATATACTTGTCCTACCTGCTTTGGTTGTCACTTTCAGCAAATAACCATCCAAATCGATCTGAAATTGAGGTGTCTCGCAAGGTAGTGAAATTCGGGTCCCATTCCACTTCACTGTGAGGTGCTGCTGGAGGCTGATTGTGCTCCTGCCCAACACAAGGTCCACTGACTTTGTCCAGGAGAAAGAACGGGTCCGACGGGCATCGTTTTTTACCAGCACCTGAAAGGGTGAGGCAGAGGAGGAGCAGTCTTTCGTCAAAACGTACTGACATGTTCCCTGAAAGTTAAATGTCCGTCCATCAAAAGTGTTGTAGTGAGGATCTCCAAATACAGTGCAAACTCCAGGCTCTGCAGGTGAGTGAGAAACAAAAGCGCCATATCAGGATCAATCAAAGTTGGAAAAAAGCAGTTGGTAAGAACTCAGAGATGCTGCTCTCGTCTAATCTATCTGCTCTACAGGGCAGAATTTAACTGATGCCCACTGGGATTACATATATCTTTGAAAAACAAAGTCTTCATTGCTTTAGAAGTCTTTTCCAAAGTGGCTGGTAACCAAAGGCCAGTTCATCCTGGGGCAGCATAGGAAAATTAACCTCTAGCTTTGTCCCTTAAACATAATGTACAGTTTAGGTTATTACATTTCAAATTTCAGTGACTCCCTCAAAATAAAAACCATCAGATCACTTTAGCAGGAGCTGGTTTGGTTCATATTTTACATATACACACTTGTAAATATTGTGTATTTATAAACTAGATGTGTTTACATGCCCAAAACACCTGTAGAAGCAGCATCTTTATTCAGTGTTACAAGCTACTTTATATGTTGTTTATACACAACTGACTTGTAGTAGTTACTGACATCACACTACCAACTAGAAGTGAGTAGTACATGACTAACATGATGCAATGACTGCCAAAGGGCATGATGCAATGACTACCAATCATTTGCATCATTACAAATGGATGGAGATCTCTTATGGATGTTTGAAACATACACTGGTCAGAGAAGTCACAGCCCGAAGACAGAGCATTTCTATATTGACAGAGATGATGCTGAGTTGCCTTGCAGCTACCCAAGCAACTGACTGAATTGCCGCACAACCAAAGATAGCAACAAATATTTTTGCCTTGCAGTCTTCTGGTATAACAATAGGTTCTAACCACACTGCTGCTGTTCCTGGAAGAACGAGTCTCAAGGCAGAGAAATACACACTGCTATTGCCAGATGTATACTCATGGGTTAGGGCTGCTTTTGAAAGACGAGGCCTGTTTAACTAACAACGGCTTGCCTGAAAAACCAGCTTATAAAAGCCAAATTCAAATCTACAAAAAAGAAGGAGACATGAATGTTATGGAGAAGGGGAAGGGAATTCCTTCCATGGATCTAACTGTAGATTTACAGTGCTAACTATACAATACACCTTTCCCAACAGAGTTTTTCAGCCTAGGCAGAGTACTGTGCTAAAGTAACTGTACCCTTTCTGGTGTTTTTCTAGCTGTAAAGAGCACTCAAGGAAACCTACATGGATTCACAGAAAATGGAGCTGAAAGAGGCCCCAGGAGACATTACCTTTTTCTTCCCCAGTTGCAATGAAGAATCACCTGCACCTATATTATTCCTGGCAGATGTTTATCTAACCTGCCCATAAAGGGCAGTAGAAACAGCAACTCCATTGACACCTCTGGCAACCTGTTGCAGTGTTGGTCTGTCCCTGCTGCAAGAAATGTATTCCTAAACCCTAATCTCACTTTTCCCTCACTGCATGGTGCAGAGCCATCACAGAGCTGGTACCTGGGTGATTTGTACTTTACCCCTAATTGGCCACTGGAATGCTTCTTTAGCTAAGCCAGTAACTCATCTTGGCATCATTTATTACCCCTCTTTACTGTGTAGAGCAACTAGGCACCAAATGTTTCAATTTCTCAAGGACATCATGTTGACAACTCTATCAGAAATCAAAATGATCCATATTTGACCAACATCTCCAGAAAGCAGGCCCAACAGACTTTAAGCAGACCCTGAAAACCAAGACATTTAGGCAAGAGAGTGCTTTTACAAATGTGCACTTATGTGAGTTTTCCTCACTGATAACAATGATCTTTCCAAAGTTCATTAAAAGATTAAGTGATTCTCCATAAATTGACAGGAACCAACATAATTTTTTCCAATAAGAAAAATAATCTATAGATTTTGTATGGAGACCATCTGACTTTATCCATTATTAAATCATACTAACATGTTTCTGATTTCCTTATGTATACATCTAAGTATCTGCATGACGAGTACTAAGACACGTTATTACCAGCTCAGATTGTACTTCAGCTACTCCAGCTTTAATTTTTCCTTAAATTTAATGACAACTTTTATGAAAACAAGGAAATTACCACCAACAAAAAAAATCAGCTAAACATCAGTGAAGATTCTATAGGAAAGATGCAATTTTCCTCTGTATTTCTAAACACCAAGAATGTGGACATGTTATACATGTTTTTAACCAACCTGTTGGGAGGAGAAGACTGATTCTTCACCTAAACAAGTGACTAAGAGGCAAGACACAAGAGGAACAAACATGATTTAGAGATGTGCAAGTAAAATTGATAGCAGCAATGAGATCCAAAGGAAATATTTATTTTTAATTTCTAATGTGTTATGCAGAGTAATGTTGTTTTATGTTATGTTACATCGTGTCACGTCATATGTCAACTTGATGCTGTGCAGTTAAAAATGTATTTTGGACTGGATAGCTGAAGGTCTGATCCAAATTTTGCTGTTTTCTTTAATAACCAAGGAAATGGAGGAGGGAAAATCCACCTAAAAGAAGTCTGAATAATTGATTCTCTGATATCACTGTGTAAAACATTCTTGAAAGGTTTGCTAAAATTGCGGGGTTTAAAAATAAATCCACACCCTGCAAGAGTGTGTGTGATAACTCAGGCGCTGCCAGTAAGAAAAATTGGTTGGCCTAGAACGAAACCTTAAATACCGGGTGTAACAACACTGCAGAAGACCATCAACATGAAAAGAATTCCTGCCTTTTTTAGCTTTTGGGTTGTTATTTCCTTTTGAGAGATCTTCAATCACATCATATTTTATGGTTTGCTTATTTTTCTTTTCTTTTTCCTTTTTCTTCTTTTTCTTCTTTTTTCCTCTGAAACAAACTTGGCAATTTTTGAAATCTGTTGAACCATTGATCTCTAGTTAGGACTGTGTGTGACTTGCTTCTCTGTTGGGGCATAACAGATGAAGACATGCTACTGCATCACCCAAGTTATGTTCCCCAACCCTGGAGTATGAATATTGCTAGCTTATGATAACAAGGCATAGGGTCACAGGTGTAGATCTTTCCCTTTTTTGCCTGCAGTAAATTGTTCCTAGTTTATTGCCAACACTCCATATGTCAGCTGTCTAAGGTAGAGCTAGAAAAGGGAAATTGTATACAGTATTTCCCCCTAAGACTCCCTCAACCTCCAACTACTTTCAGATTAGGGACTTTCTGAGCTCGACATGATTTCTTTTAATTTAGTAATATTTGACAGAAATATTTTCTGTTAATTTTTCCAGTCCAAAAAATGCTTTTAGCATTTACAATATCCTTGGGCAAAGGAAATGAAGAATCACTGCCTCGTCCTCATTTTGAACATGGCATTCATGATCTTTGGTGTCTTCTTTTGCTCATCTAGACATGTATATGAATGCAAATTTACCCATTCCCTCTCTATCCTTGAAAAAGACAGAGTTTTCAAAGGAGGGCCCCAGAGCTATATTCAGGAGGCTGTGATTTTCAAAACACCTCAGGCACTCAACTCTGATTAAACATTATTGAGAGCTGGATGCAAACACCACTAAACCTCTTTAGGAAATCCTGCATGTTGCTCCCAAATCAATATTCAGACCTTCTGGCATTCATAAAACCTTTTGGGAACTTGGTAGTTTTCACATTTGTTTTTTGAGCAACCAATACAGACTTCACACTTCTACATTTGACTAAAATATTAAACTACATGTGTGATTAATGCAGTTTGCTCAGCTCCCACCTAAGGCTCTACAGCTTACTTGCAAATTAATAATAGTATTTAGATACTAAAAGTGAATACTACAGAACTGTTGGCAAGTTTTCCTTGAATTTTCAAATCATGCTCCCAATTCAAATGAAATAGAGACTTTCATTAGAAAAGGCAGTGTTTTTGAAAACTGCACAAAAAAGGAAGCTAAAAAAGCAACAGCATGGAAAAGAACACATTAGCATTTCCTAAGTTTCAACATACTCTCATAAAGGAAAAAAAAATCACAACCTGTTTGGCCAATGTGGAGGGATAAAAGTCTGAAAGGCCACTCATTGCTAGTAAGTAGTATGCTGAGTACAGGTAAGAACCACTTATTAAACTAAGTGGTTGCCAAAAAGTACCTTTCTGCCTTCCACCCAGTGCCTCCATTCCCCCAGACAGTATTTAGCCTTTTTAGAAAGGCAAAATATATATACTGCATGGTGGAGGCCAGACAGACAGTCAGCACACACATCCTGACCAGCCAAGAGCATGAGCATATTGGCTGGGCAATTAGCACACTTGTAGCTCCAGACCAGCCACAGGATATATTGTCTCTAGCTGGGTTTATTATTTGTTGGGATATAAAGGAAATGGGACACAAATCCATAGGAAACCAGGCTCTGTTAGCTCTGGTGCTCATGGAATAGCTTGTTTTGTTTTTTCAGGAGATCAGAGCAGTCAATTGAAGTCCAAGATGTCCAGATGTCTGGTCACACTCTGCTGGGCTTGTAGGTAGTTAAGAGTGGCCAAGAAAAATATACTTTAAATTATAACTAAAATCGGTTTGGACACTTTCTAAGTAAGGAGAGGGAGGAAAAAACACAAGTTTACCAGTGTAGGGTTTTCTGGTGGCAGATCTATGATTCAAAAATATCTCAGCTTTTTAAAAATAAAATGAAACTTTGAATGTAATTAGCCCATATGCTGCATTAAGCCCTAAATCAAACAGAACACATTATTGACTTCTAAAAACTAGCTACAGAACATGCCTAGTAGAATTTCATTAGGTTTTCTGTAAAAAATACATAGCCATAGAGGACTTCCCTCATAACTGCGGCATAGTGCAGCTTGATATAATACATATTACAAGATGTGGTGTCAAAAACTCCACAGGAGACTTTATGGTCTATTTCATAAATAAAATAGCCATTCCAATTTGTCCAAATACATATTTATACAGTAGACCATCACAGCTAAAATGAAAGGTAAATCATGAACACTAATCCAGTATGAATAAACAATTGCAGTCTTTTTTTGTTGCTGTATTTCTTCATGGAAAGGAAACAACAGAAAAAAACAGGAACCTATGTGGTCCTTTAGTCCTACTTCCTGCCCTCACAGGTACCCACAATGCATAAACTCATTTTGTTTCTTTTTCTTTTTTTCCTATTCTTTGAAATACAGCACTTTCTCAGTAATTCTATAAAAACACATAAAAAGGATGCAGGACCAAGTGGAAGTACCAACCTCTTACTCCTAAGGTGGGTCCAAATGCCCTTGAATTGGTTTAGTTCTGTTATCATTTTTTCAGTTAAAAAAATTCGGAATGATTTGTGATGAACCAAATTTTCTGTCTCAAAAGCAGCATTTACTGCAAGATTAATCATGTGTACTGTACATGCAAACCCAGATGACTGCAGGCCACTTTGAAAAAACTTCAACCCCAAAATCTCACAATGACAGGTGTAAGATTGTGCTAGGACTATTAGTAACAATTAAAGTATATCTATGTGATTTTAGTAACAAGTTTTCATCCTGTGTACTGTAATTTCAGCAAGGCCTATGAATTCTTCTTTGTCAAGAACAGATTTTACTTCCACTGCAAGTTCCTATCTTTGTCTGAAGTTGCGAGCAGTCTGTTAATGTTATTTGAACTCAGGTTTAGTTTTTTCTTATTTTTAATATGAAAATGACCTTGGTCTAACATTGGATTACTAATTTATGGAATTGACGTCAGTGGTGATTTTTCTAAATCAAGCCCAAAAGAGTACATTTCATTACACTTTTTACAGCAGCATAAACTAAACTGTTGAATTTTCCACTGGTATGACCACTGTGTTTAATTAGTGATAACTGTACGCCAGCCATGGAGCTTAAAAAGCAACATGCCAAAACTAACTATAGTTAACTTCAGCAACAGTAGACAAAGGAGACTCTCCAGCCCTTTAGGAGACGAGGTACTTTTTCTCTTTGCAACAAACTGCTTTGAAAATAATCCTTTGATTATTTTTTTTTTTCAGTTTAAAGTGTATCCTTTCACAACGTGACTGGTTTTGACCCACTTCACAGAAATTGGCAGAATTAGAACTGTACTCAAAGCTCTCCTGCGTACAGTGTGTTCTTGTACCTCCCTATGTTGTTTTTACTTTGGAAAATTAATATCTGCTGGAGCACCAGAAATATTTGGTGTGTTAGTATGTGGAGACAGTATCAGGATCAACATGAGTGGGTGAAGGAAGGGGTTGTGTGTACATCTTACATCTTATCAGAAACTGGCTGAATTAGCAAAGTTTCCAATTACTGTCGGATGATAGTCGTGGTGAGATGTACAGCACTTCTGCTGCAAAGGTGGAATTAAATCTTTGCAAATGGAAAATGTTAAAATACCAATGTAAAAATAGCTAGCTACCACTGCTGCATGACACCGGGTATTTAAGCTCCTTGATTACATTGTCTGTAAAGCCAAGAATGCCCAGTTAATCATGAAAGTCTGGAATCAGCTCTTCTCCAAGTGCTAAATGGGTCCATAGTGAGATAACTGTAAAGACTCCTCTGTTTCATGTGGAGCATGGAACTGCAATGTGGAGCATGGGACTGTGAGACTGGACAACAAGCCTCTTAGGCTCAAGCACGGGCAGTGCAATTCAGATAGGATAAGGTCCTTAAGACCCTTGATCCCTTCCCATAAGGGTACAATGTTGTTTATCCTTTGGGGAGATCTAATAGCAGGCTGTCAGTACATAAAAAGAAGTCATTGGGTAGATGGAGCCACCTCTTTACAGATCTGCGTGGCAGGAGGACAAGCAATAACAATCTGGCCTTAATTTCACACGTTTGTAGTCATGATTATTCCCTTCTTATATCATCCACAAGTTTTGAGATTTTAGGTAACCTGGCTCCTAGATGAATTATTTTAACTTTCAAGAACTGCAATTTTTTGCCTCCTCCCATGAAATAAGTCATCACTCTCAGGCAGCATTTCTGAAGGAGTCACTGTACTGTCTTCTTTTGAACCTCTTACAGTAGAGGATCTCCTGTGCTTTGGAGGACATGGCTGGCCCCACTCTTTTCCTGCCCTCTCATATTACAGAAGAACACAAGAAGAACACATGAGAAAGGCTAAATGAGACCGAAACATAAAAAGAAGAGGCAAGATAGAGATTGATAAATTCATGACACTCACTAATGGTATGTCATATCTGACCAAAGGTCTATGCAAATTTCTTCTCCCTTGGAACTGAGCTAACACAAAATCAACTGCTACTCAGTTGAATCCTCTTTCATTTCTTCCTCCGCTCAGTATTATTTCAAGCGTTTCTGAGGTTGTCCCTTGTATTTACTCTCATTTTGATAATGAAGACTTGCAAGCTAGATTTATTTTATCCCAAGATACAAGTTTCAAAATAACTGAGCCACAGAGTGAAAAAACAGATATTCAGCATACTGGATTTGTGCAATTCAAGATAACCCAGAACTGAGTTGAATAGCAAAACCATTTGATTTTAGACAAAAGAATAGGAACACTTTCTTCTTTCAAAAGTCTTCCTATAGGTCATAAAACCCCATTTTAGCAGTCTGTCCCTATTTGATAAAATACTTAAATATGTACTGAAGGAAATACGTAATGGTATCTTGTTAACTTCAGATCTCCCTGTTGAGTTAAATAGAACAAGCTTAAAGATAAGTACTTGTGTAAATCCTTTGCTGACTAGGAGGGTGATATTGCAATTTAATGATCATTCCTGAAGAGAGGAGTAAAGGGAGAAGAATGTAAGGGTTGAACTAAACAGCATAAACAAAGAAGAACAGTTTTCTATTCTACTTTCCACTGCTGCCCCGGACTGTGTCTCAGATTTCTGCACACCTTTTTTTAACTCTCACAAATCATCTGCAAAGTTGTGATTATATATGCACATAGCTGGACACTTACTTAAAGGTGTAAAAGGTACCCAAGTCCTAAAAGTTATAACTCTATTCATTTTCTTGTTTTATTGCCTAAAATAAAATTGTATAAATTTCACAGTTGGTCTGTGAAATTTATACAAATTTCACAGACCAACTGTATTTTTCAAAATGCATCACTTCAGATTTCACAAAAATAGCATAATTTTTAAAAATACAATAAAAACAAAATACCCAGGCATTTAATATTAAAATTACAGATTTATAGGAGGCAAAATCCACAGCTAAAAATAATCACTTATCCTTTAGCTGCCTCTAAAAAGAAGGCAGAAAAGCAGACATACTTCTATATATTTATTTTCTTAGAAAGAATAAAAATAATAAAAAAGAATGTGAAGAAAGAACTTACTTTCAGTGCAAATCGGACAGCATCCTTTTCTGTTCAGGATTTTACCCTAATTGGGAGAAAGACAGGCTGTTTTAATGAGTTACTTGGAGCAATGACTGTGTCATGTTATAAGAGTGGATAAGCCTTTGAAAATAATTCAAGTTGTGTTTGAACTCAGTGCCCTTGTTACAACTTCAAATATCAGGTACTAAAAACAGACAGAAGTATTCAACAAGCTTCCTGGCAGTCTTATAAGAAACAAAGTACTAAAATGGTTCTCTGTTACCACTTTTCTCTTTAGAGAGAGTGTGAGAGAATTTTGGACTTGCAGAGATAGCTAAAGCAGTCACTGGGTTAACAAGATCGCATTTTCCCTACCTTCCAGGCAGGAAGGGAGGAAAGGAGGGAGGCAGGGAGGAAGGCAGGCAGGAAGGCAGGAAGGAAAGAAGGAACTTGCTCAATTCAACTTCTGGTTGTGCCTTATACAAGGCTATCTAGGTGCAGCTGTCTCTGTGTATGTACATTCATGTTCCTTTTCAGTCTACATCAGTTTAAAAGATGTTTTATCTGATTTTACCTAGATTACCTAAAATTAATCAGCAAGGTAGCAGAGAAGCCTGAAAAATTTCAGACTGATCAATGTGTTTTTCCAGGCAAAAACTGATGTTGTTTTAACAGAACTTAGAGTGATATTGGAGCTCGCCCATACTTCCACACAGTGAATGAAGAGGTATATGGAGCTGGGCTGTTCCCCAGCACTGGCTCTTTGCTCCAAGAGCAGCTGAACACAGAGAACTCCCCTCTGTGTGACTACTGCTCCTATTGCCACCAAGTAGGTGAGAGCAAGGTGAGGACAGCAAAAGTGAGCATATGGAGCAGCACTATCCTGCCCACTAAACAATATAGAAAACTTGTGAAAACAGACAAAAACTGGTGACAGGTCTATGCAAAGAGTGGGGAAGTGGGCACAGGCAGCCCTATTGTTGTCTGCCTTGCTTTCTGCCTACAGTGCTGCCAAGCTTTGACAATGTGCATGGGGAGGCATGAACTCCAAGTATCTGCTAGCAAACTGAAGTAGAGCATGTTCCATCCCGCTCTTGCTTGATGTACACACATGGTGTGAATGAATCCTTGGTCATGAATTCACTTGGGTACATCATCCACAGGGCCTAGTTCAGTGTAAGCTTGTCTTTGAATATGTAACTTCATGTGAACAGACTTGAGACACATCTGGACTTAAGGGCTGAATTAGAGTTGCAATGGCAGAGTGAGCAGCACTTAAATGTTTATGTGACTCTCAGGTCTCTGGGCAAGGAGATAGCTGAGGACCAGGCTGCAGCAGGGAGGCCTATCAAGCACCTGCTAGAACAGAACCTCTTAAAGGAGGAACCCTCAAAACCACACAGAAATAGGGAGCCTAGCAACACATATTTGTAGGAACGGAGACATGGAGCTGAATGCCACACACTGCACTGCACAGCCTTACCTCTCTGTTTCAATAAAAGAGTTGAAATCATCAGCCGAGCTGGAAGTGGCAAGAATTCAAGTGAAACTAGAATCTCCAAGGCAGCCTGCTGAGGCTGGTTACTTGAGCCACCATGTTGGCCTGAGATCCTGTTTTTGTCTTGTAGAATAAGGAAACCCATTATTGCTAACATGTGCTGCAAGAGTTCGTTAGCATTGAGGGTTCCCTTAGGAGTGGGCTAAGTGATGTGATCCCATTTTTCCCTATGAATATTTATAAGCAGACCACATTTGAGTCTACTTATTTTCAGGGATTTTTCTTCCTTTTTATGGGGTTTTCAATTTTGTGTCTGAGGTTTTTATTTTCTATTTTTTTTAAGGCAAGACTAATTGCTGGGGGAAAGGGGGTTGTTTGGTTGTGCAATAGCTACAGCTGTTGTTTTTTTGTGCCTCATTTGGCACTGGAGTAAAAACAGCAACTTTTTGTTTGTAATAATAACAGATGTGTATAACATTATATGCAGTCTGTGCTAGAGATGGGAGAACGTGTTCTGAATAAATTTGCAGCTCACTTGAAGTTCACGGGTTCAAAATTTACCCACAGAATAGAACTCTGCAAATGTCTTCACCTGCCATGAATTTAATTCTATTAACTTTTCCACAGCCTTGGAGCTCAGAAAAGGTTATATGCAAAATTCAACAAGCTCTCCTCTAGCAGTACAAAAAGAGACATGTTCATGACCACTGATCATTACCACAGACTTAAGATATTAGTGAGGAATGCAAACGCATAAGAAAAGAGGGCAAGGTGACAAATTATAAGGATGGGTAATCAGAAAGGAGATGGAACAAGGCAAGGAATAGACTAGAGCAGAGCTAGGGCAAGTAAACAGCAAATTCAGTAAGAAGTCTAAAGGTTCTCTGAAACTCAGTCTTGCCAAATGTGGAGATTGTTCCCTTTCTATAAAGTATTTAAGCATGTGTTTAAGTTTCAGCATACATGGAGGCCCTACTAACTCCAGCAGAACTGGACACATGCTTAATAGCTTTGCTGAATGGGGGCCAGTATGTACTACGCCTTGCAGGCTGACACTCCAGGTAACTTGAGAGGGAATATCTGTGTGGAGTCAGTCATCAGAAAGTAAGAAACAGAAACGACAAGCCACAAGGCTCACTAGAATGCCAAGGAAGACCAGTCTTACTATAAATGTGGCAGGAGGGACTGAATTTGAAGAATGTATTGCCTCCACAGCACATGAAAAGAATCTAAGAAAGACATTTCCTGCAATTGCTGATATGCTATTAAACACTCCAAAAAGAACAAAAGAAACAGAAACTTGTCTCTAGCTCTATGAAGAAAACTAAAGAAATGGCAGAAACAGTCTTAAAAAATATGTCAGCCTGCAACCAACAGATTGAATAATACAACTGGTTGAGCAGTATTGGAAATTTCTGCAGAATTACCACTTTGAAACCACACTTTCAAGAAATAGTTGGCCAAAATTTATTATGATAAATAAAATAAAATTCCTTAACCAAAAAAAACCCCCACCCACAATATCATGTAAAGAGTATTAAGACTGCAAAGTAAAGCATTTAAGTCAGGGAATAATATTCTAAATTCTTTATGAATCTTCAATCCTTTCACACTCAGTTGTCTGTATAATAATACACATTTAATGAGATAACTTTGTGTTGCCTGACACCTAAGGGACACCAAACCACATTTTATTCCACAGCAGTCTTCAATAGTCATTGGAGACTGCTTACTGTCAAAAATATTGTGAAGAGAGAAAAGAAATGGACACATCTACGGTTTGCAGAGACAGCAGCATAACTCTATGCATGATATTCATACTGTCAGTATCAGAACCACATATATCTTTATCTTGAAAAATGTGGTGTGTTTAAGTGATATTTATAGATTTATGAGAGAAAGTCTCATCAAAGATAGTGGAGCAGAGATGAAAACTAAAAGATTTAAATCAATTAGCATTCATTATTTGCTTTAAAACTACTTGGTACCCACTTGGAAAAGGAAAATAAATCTTACTGTAGAGTTTACATTCTTTCTTCTACTTCTTCCAATTTAGCTTGGAAGAGCAGAAATGTAATGTGCACCTGTGGAGGAGGGTGGGTTTGCTTGTAGCTTGCATTTTAAGGTGGAGACCTGGCTGACTGGTTATATACTGGGGGGAATGGTGCTGCAAGGTAACAAAGCTGGTCTTTCCAGCCCTCAGGAACCAGACCTTGTTTGCGGACTCACCTCGGAGATCAAGGGCAGTTTAGGACTTCACATTAGCCTTGGAGCAGGTTCTATAGCAGCACTGAATGAGCCTGTCAGTCTCATTTATGTGCTGCAGCACTGTCAGTGGTAAATTTTTACCCACTACTATTTTCATTTTAGAAACCACTTCAACTGATCATCTCAATGCTCAAATTTATATATGGATGCAGCTGAAGTCATGTACTTCACTGAAGATCTCTATTAAGTCATATTAGCTACTTGATCTCAGAAGCACCTTAAACATTTAAAATGCATCAGTACAAGGAAAATATAAATGTGATGCAGTGTGTGAGACACCTGAAGAGCCCAAGCTCTCACTTCCTGCTGATATTGTGAATGGCATGAAGGTAGCAAACCTGACGGTCATGAGCCACATAACATTCCCAGAAGAACATCTCCATTTGTTCACACTTCCTAACATGTATGCAGCATCTTGTGTGAGGCCCACGAAGAGGAGAACTGCCCCCTGCAGTGAGTGCCAGACTGACAGGAAGAGGATGTTTCCTCTTCTGAGGATCTTGAAGCCCACTGTCACAGCAGAACAGGGTGTGCCAAGGTACAGGCTTTTTATCCTACCACTGCTTCTGACACAGTGCTTTTGACACTGCTTCTGTCAAAAGTTTACACACACAACATTTTACAAAGAGTTTTTCATGTAAAAAATTTTTATCTAGGTGTCTGTGACTCACATTTTCCCCACTGGCTTCCAGGATCAAGAAGGAAACACTGAGGAAACACTGCTAACAACTTGGCTCTCTCTTCTGCAGTTTTGCTCACCTGCCCCTAGATCTGCCCCTACATGAGATGCTATTTAGAGCTCCATCTTGTGAAAGCTTGAGCCCTAAGACCAAAAATCATTTGTCAGTGTCAGAAATCCAAGAAACAAAGGCTGATTATAGCTCTGGGCTTCAAGTAAAACTAATTTTTGATGCCATTAAGTTACAATTACAGAATTCTTTGGGTTCACTTCAGACTTCAAATAAAAAATACCCAGGCCACAACCTTAGTGAAAGCAGCATAGCTTAGTTAAACTAATTTTCCTTGATTTATCTAATTTACATTTTCAACCTAGTATTAAGCCTCATATGCACTGAGAAATGAAAGTACAATCAACGTCCTGTGGCTTGCCTTAACAATATACACGCTACTGAAATATTAACATAGTTACCTCACCACTCTATAAAACTATTAAATAAAAGGAAAAAATAACTGTTCCAATGCAGATACTTGGGACAGAGAAAGTTAAACGAGAAGGAGAGGAGGAGCACAGAGTCTTCAGAATAAGGACAGAGACAGGAAGCCCATACTCAGGATAACAGAAGCACGTCTGGGGAATGCCAACCTAAATTAACATTCCACATAATCCCTTCTTTCCAAACAGCCCCAATGTCATGCACACACTTCCAAGAAACACTGGAAAAGATAATGGTGGAGCAGAAAAGAGAAGAAAGCTCAGCTCTTTTAAAAAACTCACATGAGGACAGCTGCTGACTGGAATGCACTGTTTCTTGCGACACTCTGTCTTGCCTTTCACACAAGCACAGATGGTGCAGTTCACAGAGGACCACATCTCTCCATCCTGCAAGAGGGAACATGATATAGTATCAGCTGGGGTGGCAACAAGAAGCTATTTCAGCGATGTATCATTGCACAAGAAAGGATGAATTTCCTTGTTGGCATTGTGTCACTGTTTAGTCTAAATTATTTTGAGGTGTCTGTCCATGGCCAGTTGGATTCAAGACAGAAATCAAATTCAGCCAGGTTTTCTTCCCTTTGGCTTTTTTGGTAAGAAATTCATTTTTCCAAATCTAATCAAATCACGTTTGCATTTTTCAAGTGTCCTGTTTATTTGCATTGTTTTCTCTCCAATAAGCATCTGAGTTGTGATCACACCTACCACAAATTTTCATTTAAGTTCACGTAATTAGAAAAACCTGATTACTCAGTTGAGTGACATCTTTAAGTTGTTGCACATGAAAATATTTGATTAAGATGTCAGCAGATAGTGAATTTATTCCCATATTTCCCATCATTTCAATATAGGGCAGGAATAGTCAAATAATTCTAATTTAGATTACTACAGCATTTCACAGATATTTGATCTGCTAAACATCTGAAAATATTTAGAAGAGATACAGTGCTGAATCTCTCAAAAGCAGAGCAGGTAAGACAGCCCATGTATAGCTCTGAAAATATGAAGTGCAGAGCATAAAATGCCTTGTGGTCTTGTCCCCACTTGGGATGAATTGCTTGTGGAACTGCCCTGGCTCCTTTTTACATGGTGTTGCATTTGCCAAGTGTGGTTCCTAAAACATTCTGTCTCACCCACTTACAGTCTTATGCTAGTCCGCTTAGAGCCAAACTGTGCATGTTTTCTGTTTACAGGGCTGCTGGGAAGGAAGGGTGAGGATAGACCTGACAGGAACAGGCAGTTCAACCAGACAGCTGTGAATAATTATGTGCCCACCTCAACATGATTTTCAGACCAGAAACAGACTACATCTGAAATGCCAAGGAGCCTAACTTATTCAGCTTAGCTTGCTTCATCAAAGGCTGTCTCTCTCTTATTTTTTGTTTCTAGGGCATGTTTCTATTGCCTGGTGTTTCTGATGTTCTTTGGTCTCTAATGACCACTCACCAGGCATCTACCAAGGTACCACAATACATCACAGCTGACTGCATGCAGCTGCCCTGAATTTTTGTTTTACAGCTGGTTTTGCACAGGAGTGCAAAAACACATTTGCTGTGCCCATTCTACCTGTGTTAGACCACTGACTTTAACGGAGCAACACTGAATTTACTTTTTTGCACACAAGGCCAGAAATGGATGTACTGTCTCGCTATTTTTTCACACTCCATATAATACTAGTAATATAATAAAATCTTCACAAGAAGCAGAATATTTTAGTTGGGTGCCTAAGAAGCAGGGTATTTTAGTTGGGTTCCTGAAGCACAATGGCACCAGTGTGAAAGTGCCAATCAGATGGAGCATAGTCTCAGCGTACAGTAGGTTCACATGTAATTTCCAGAATAAACACTTCTGCTATGTACACAAAAGATGGAATAAATGGGAAGCAATTCTGGCTGAGCAAACCAAGTATCCACACAGGACTTAACATTTGATCTGATTCAAGGGTCTCTTAATTCACAGATGGCCCATGAGGTGACAGAATCTTTTTCTGACACAGTGTGAAAAAAAGCTGCACCACTTGGAAAAACAAACTGGGTCTCAGAAACAGCAGAAGTGTTCTGCAGGGAATCCCTTGTGATTTGAATACATTGGGTTAGAGTGCAGTAGGTAACAGTTATTACATGGCTATCCCAGTATAAGGTGTCAGGGGTGCTGTCCTTAGCAGAGAAATGTAGTAAATCAAGTAACTTTCACCCAAAACGAACTTCATAAAGCTCCTGTTGGCTCAGTTATGGAAAAAAACTTTTGGCTCGGCTGATAAAGCCTACATATCACTCAGAATATCTACTCCATGAGTATCAGTGTTTGTTTGAGAAAGTAGAGCATTAGAAATCTCTTACTAAAAATGCATCAATTGTCATGAAACAGCAGTTTGAACATCTACATACAGAGAGGGAGACAACATGTAACTTCCAAGGATGGACTAATCTTTAACTGTTTACTATCAGCAGAATGTACGCAAACTCAGAAAAAAAAAATAAACAGATGGCAAATTTTGCAAAGCTTTGCCTCTCAGTTGTTCCATCATTGACCAGGATGGTGAGAATTCTGCTAAAAATAAGCCACAATACTAATTTACGGCAAACTCATGCTATTTTGGCTGTTAAAATGGCACCTAACCTTGAGCTACACCTGAAACCTTACCTGGAAGATCTTATTGCCAAACTTGCACACTTTCACCTCCTCAGGAGAGATGTATGAGACACATTCCTTGCAGCAGTGGTCTTTGTTTTTATTGCATTCACCAGGAAGTAAACACCTCTTCTTACATATCACTGTTGAATCCTAGGTACAAGGGTGAAAGGAAATCATAAAATCATCACCAACATGTTTGTGCTCCATGAGTCCTTATATATTTCTGCTTGCTCAATCATTGCATCCACCCAAGCTACAGGCCAGCTGCTTTGAATAGGTAATCTCAGAGAAAATAAATATTATTTATAGATAAAGGGAATCTTTCATGGTCTATGAAGCTAAAGCCCAGTTTGTATTTCTGTTGGCCTGCAAAGTCTCACTGATTTGGTGGCACTTATGTTTTTTTGCCTTGGTAAAAAAGTGTAAGCTGTTGCAGTCAGGTTAGGGAACTAAATAAAAAACACTGACCTTCAGCAGAAACATGGTAATTCATCATTTAGAAACTCCCCTTCCATTCTAATGCAGTCTTAAAGAGGACCACATAATCAGAGCAACTTTATTTTGCATCACACAGGGTCAGGCATCATGTCTCAGCTGAGGGAATCAGTAATGTTTCAAATTTTAAACATGTGCTCTTCAAGTTCAGATGAAGAGCAAGTGCTCTTCAGATCAGATTCTTTGAGACCACACAAGATGCCAAAGAACAGTATCAGGCTTACAATTCCCCAGACTTAAAAATTACTGCTAAGCCAGACAACCATCAGCACACAAGATCAAAGCACTATGGACTTACCTTGCATGTGCACACTGTGCAGTTGTCGTACATAAATGAGGAACCATTATCATACACATTGCTGTGAAAAAGGCAGCTTCCAAATGGGAGGTCAAACACTTTCCTCTGTCCTGAATATAAATAAACAGTAACAGAAACAAAATGTGGTTGAAAATATGCCACATTGTCAACAGAAATAGTAGGGCTTATTGCCACCAGACCAAATTCATGTGCAATGTGTCATTTGCTATGTGCTTCCACTTCAGTGTGAAAAAAATATGCACTTTTAATAGTTCACTATTCTTTTAGTGCACGTTCATCTCTACAAGTTCTACTGTGGGATGGAATATAAATGATTTACGGCATGTTTATATAGGAAAAATCTTTCTTCTCCTCATCAGAAAGTGCGCAGTGCAGCTAACAGAATAAAAAGTAAGCACTGCAAACTCTTAAGGTAGGTACACTTAAACTAGTTTAAACAATCTTTAACTTAAAGCAAAAACTTATCAAACAAATCAGTCTTAACTTCTTTTAGCATTATCTACCTCAGGGGTTCACAGCAGCCAAGCTAAATCAAATCAGTGACACTGATCCAAACAAAAAATCATAGGTGTTTTCCAGTCTCATTAAGATAGCTTGGTGTACCATGTGTTCACAAAAGGCTGCAAGAAATACAGGAATTTGCATCATTTATGAACAGAATGAAGGCAACACAAGATATTTTGTTTCCATAATCAGCAAATTATTTGGCTTTAATGGGAGCAAGGCAACGGTTTGGGGCACTATATAGGGAAGGCAGCACCAAATTCAAATCCTTCCTGGAGTCGTGCAATCCTGCAAGCACTTTCAGACCCAAGTTACAACACAGTCTGCACTCCTGTAAACTAATCTTATTCCTCAGCTTCTTTCCCAGTAAGTTATTTTTAAAAGAGACCATTATAATACATACATGAGCTCTTCACAAAAACACTATACTTACCTTCCTAATTTTGAACTGCCCTGTTTACTTTTGGAGGCAGCCAACTAATAAGTTCTTTTATGAGTGGTTGTTGCTCTCCTACCTTATAATCTCTGAGGTCTAATGTTTAATAGGCATCAAATCCAAGGTAGGGAATGCCCAGTCTAAGTACATAGCAGAAGTACTAAATACTAGGCCAATATTTTAGCTTTCAAACCATCAGGTCTTGGCACACTGTAATTCTTTCCTTTTTCAATAATTCTTGATAAATGTAGAGCGCAATAAAAAAAAAGTTCCATTTTCCTCCCTGTTATAAGTGAACAAAAGGATAAGCACGCAGCAAAATCCACTGGATTTGCCTTCAGTTTTTACAAATTGAATACTAAACAAAAGTTATTAAATAATTGCTTTTGTTCAATTAGACACAATTTAAACATCCCTCTCCTGCAAATCAGCTACTTGGAATTAACCTGTGCTTGCACAGCCAGCCTTTCTTTCACAGGATGTGTGTCTATCTCAAGAAGTTTAATTTCTCTTGCAGGACTGACATAAGGAATCAGTTGAGGATGCTCAGTAGCCCTAAAAGGAACTGCTCTACATCCATGCACTACTTAGGGGCAAAGCCATGCCATAATCCTGCCTGTAACAACAGTTACTGCTGCTCTCTGTGGGACCAGGACCTCAACTGCAGAGCATGTGTCAGTAAGTGAACAAAAGTCCAGTGCTCTCCCACACCCTCTTGCCATGCCTTGCAAACTGCTCAACACAATTCCGGGTGGCCAATCCCGTTCAAATAGTTGGTCAGAAACCACTGTCAAAGGAGGCACCACTTTAAAAGATGTGGTGATGAAGATATTGGCTTAATGGTTGTCTTTGCTGGCTCATAACCACTAGTTAAACTAATAATTTAAGTCCCAGTAGAGTCCACAGCATTCTTCTTAGCTATGTATGCTAAGTATCAGGAATTCAATTGCAGGGAGGTCCTCCACATGATATTTAAAAACCATGCTTCAGCATCCCTGGAAACTTTTTCCCAACTGCCATGCAGTGCATTACTCATCCCTTGGTTTACCTCCCCAACAAAACTTTTAACACTTCCCTGTAAACAGACCTAATCTATTCCCAGGTATATGAAATGCTTTAGAGTAATTTCATTAAATGAAATTCATTATTATTACTGAATTTGTTTACATTCTAAGAAGGGACAAAAGAAACTGTAGAAAGATTCCCTTGAAGCAGTTAAAAATTAAAGCTGCATTTTGAATGCCTAGTTCAAGGAGGGGAAAGTTGAGTCAGGAAAAGCATGGGGAGGAAAGGACAAGGGGAGTTTTCAGAAGGAAAGGAAAAATGTCCTCAGCCAAAACAGAAGCTCAGGATTTGTCTCCTCTCCATTTCATTCCTCTACTGCATTACCCTCTGGTACTGTGGTTTAATGTTCCAGGCAGATATTTATTTATCTGTAGCACTTCTCAATTAGCAAATAAATAAATTCAGGTTTGTTTCAAGCAGTCAAAAATGTTAAGTATTATCAGAACCGGGAATTCTATATAGGTTTGCTGGCTCTAATGCCAGACATCTCTATATCCCTAACCTAGACCCATTAAGAGATTTCAGATAAAAACAGAGTCAAAATTACAAAAGGTTTCCATTGAAGAACTGGGAGTAATTAGCTCTGAATTTTTTCCAAACCTAGTTATAACCCCATAGACCAAACTAAAGGCAAATTACTTGGTAGGATATAAGTGCTCTGTGTTTATGAAATAGATGGAATGTTAACCTGTGGGATCTGTGGACAAAGTAAGAGCAAAACAAGGCAGTACCTGTCACTGCCTTGCTTGTCATGACCTGGAAGAACCAGCTCTTTTTAGAGGCCTACGACTCACACCTTTAAAACGTGCTGGAAAGATGTAATTGAAAATATTCCTGCATGATAGTGTGATTCCACTTTAAGAAGGCAATAATGAGATGGACTCCTGGATCTGTGGTCTCTCTGACAACAGTTTCTAAAAATGCAATGTCAGTTCAGAAGTTTCCTCTGACCTGCATTTCCTCAAAACCAAGAATGCAAATGCTCACTCAAATAATAATATGAGATGGTGAGGTCTTTTTCTTGTGGCAAACTCCAAAAGAACATTTCCTCCCACCTCAACTTCCTTTGTAAAATACATAATGAAGGTGGAAATCCTTGTACTTGTTCTTCTAAGCAGGGCAACTGGTCTATGTTCAAATGCTCTTCTGCAGCTGCTTGCTTAGTACCACCCACCACAACCCTAACACTGAGTACCTGTTCAAAATCTGTGGAGTATAAACTCTGAGAAATAGAGTCTCATTAACCTCCTGGAATTTATCAGTATTGGGAAATACTGGTCTAAAAGATGTTATGCACCAACATATTGTATTAATTACAAAATTCCTAGGGGAAAAAACCACTCACCTAAGCATTTGGGACAACACTGTCCAGCAGGAATGTGACTGAGGTGCTGGGGACATGAGAGAATGGGGCAGACTTCTTGGATACACTGTGTTCTTCCACCCTGAAGGAAAATAGGCTCCATTAGAAAAATTTTAAAGCAAAATATCAAGTAAATGTGCACACACACAGGAAACAAGATCTTAGAAAGCATTACCAATGCAGTATTTGCTAACAAATTTCTGCTTGCATGAGGCATATAGGACATGTCCTACTGCTCTTCAAGACTTTCTATATAGCTTGCAGAGACCTTGGATTACCCATATTTTTTTCAATCTCTCAAACAATGAAGCAGTAATTGAAGAAACAGTGTCTTTCTATCTTATTTCTTGGTGTGGATATGATAAAACCAGGGAAAATAAAATCATTATCCACGAACAATTCCGGATGTTCCAAGAAGTTATTGAGCAATTTTTTAATATTATTCTTCATCTCCTGTGTCGTGCCCTTCTAGGCTTGTCTGGGACAGGGATTAAGTGCTGAAGCAAGATGAGAGCAGGTGTTCTTCCCCTACGTCTGTGACCTCAGAAGCCAAATAAGCCGAAATCACTTAAGAAAGAACATTCTTTTTAGCCTCCAAGGCCAACTGTGAAAACCCAGAAGGTCTGCTTTCTTCAAAGAATTAAAAATCAAGTGGGTATATGAAATTTTGGGAATGAATGAGGAAAAAAAAAAGAAAAGAAAAAGAAAAAAAAAGCAAACTAGACTGGCTATATCCTGGTGTATCAATGAATAACTAGAAACAGAGGCAAAGACAAAAGCACAGAAAACATATCGAAGACTGAGTCAGTTAAAAGAGATCTCATTTCTCATTCTACTCTGTTGCCTGATTACTTCATTGTGCCCTCAGAATACTATGTTCAGCTCTAGACCCTCTGCAACATGTGCTCCATATGCTTATGAGACGTCCAGGTCGCCAAACTTTAAAAATCAGTCCACCTTTTTCTAAGCAAGGAAAGTCAGGTTTTTTTCATCTAGCTGTCTCGCCTTATTTATCACTCAGAGCTGCAGACTCATCCCAGCAATAAGCTTTTGCGTTCCTGATGCTGTGATTGAAGGCTTATGAGCAGTCTCCTCCAACCTACATGCTGAATGGCTCTTGGGGCTCCCTGGGGAGAGATGGAAAAAGCCGTTCATTTTGAAGAGCTCTGTGCCTGAAATGATGGCATACCACTCCACTCCTAATGGCCTCAGTGAATCATGTAAAAGCTTTTACACGTAGGCAGATCCACTGTTGCACAGAAAACAACATACTGACTGTACCCCTGTCCTGTAATAAGTTTCCAGGCACTGAAGTCTACCTGTCCCATGGGGCTACCAAAGCATCCTAAGCGCACATGGCTGAGGACTGCTCGTAATTCTTTCAATGCGGCATGCCGAAACACAGAGCTTATTGTAGACTGAAACAACTGCTCTAAATTAAGGGTCAGACCAGAAACTTGACAAAACTAAATTGATTCTTTAGTGATGTTCCTTGGTATGCTTAGGGAATAGCTCTAAGAGACACAGGTGCAGAATGAAAAAAAAAAAAAAAAACAAAAAAAAACAAAAACCAAAGAATGGCTCTCTGAAGTAGTGCTGTGATTCACCCCAGGGAAAAAGGCTACAAGAAGCCAAAGTTCAAACTTCGGTGACAATTCAGTAAAAGAGAAAGCAGGGCATGGATGTCTCAGCCAGACTGGTTACAGGATCAGGGATATATCCATGGAAGATAATGAGGAAAGGCTGAGGGAACTGGGACTGTTCAGCCTAGAAAAGAGGACTCAAGGTGACCTAATTGCAGCCTTCGAGTACCAGAAGGGAGCCTACAAAAAAGATGGAGAGAGACTGTTTAGAAGAGCATCTAGCAACGGGAGAAGGAGAAACGGCTCTAAACTGAGAGCAGGCTTAGATTGGGTACTAGGAATAAATTCTTTACTGAGAGGGGGGTGAGACACCAGAACAGGTTGCCAGGAGAAGTGGGGGGTACTCCCTTCCCGAGAGTGTTCAAGGCCAGGCTGGATGTGGCATGGAGCAACCTGCTCTAGTGAAAGGTGTCCCTGCACAGAGCAGGGGGATTGCACCTAGACAATCTTTAAAGTCTCTTTCAACCCAAGCTATTCTATGATTCTGTGAAGATAAAGCAATACTCCAACACATGGTGAGCACAGGTCCTTTCTTACAATCTTGCTGCTGCATTTAAAACTCACGTAACCTGTGGCTCTGCAAAATTGCCATGGAGTTTTGCTTCTCTGATAGATGGAATCAAAGCTCAGGCTTAGCACACTATTGACATGTTGCATTTGTAGCCTCTTGCATAGATATCTTTACAAATACAAAATGCCATGGATAATGTAAAATATTTTCTCACTTCAACCTTTTGTTTATACCTCCTGCTCTATTTTTTGTACTGGCCCCTCTGCACAAAATTAAGACTAGTTCCACCTGTCTCTTCACCTCACTGCTACTCCTGCTTCCAGCTGGAATGCTGCTTTTTAACACCAACCAATTTTCTAACTTGCTGCTGTCCCAGATAGGCTCTCCCAGGCTTTAGTGTTAGGCTAGTGCTAGTTCAAAAACACTCTGAAATTAACCAACCTGTACTATTTAAAGAATAACTCTACCTGCCCTACAGAACTTAGTGAGATAATTCATTTGGCACTCTTTGAATGTTAAAACACACACAATATTTCTATTTTCTTAAAAGTCTCAGTCATCATAATTCAAGACTCACAAAGCATTCAGAATGCCTGTTTTCAAAGCAGCTGGTGCAGCCAGTGCTTTAAATTGCATGGAATAGAGCTGGGTAGGCAAAAAATGAGTGCAACAGAAGTTCAACAAAAAACCCCAAAATCAATGGAAAAAAGAACTCTGGAGAGGAAGACTGGCTTTGGACGACCTAAGCTAGGATGGGAACTGCACAGTCAATGCCTTTCCTCTTCCACTTCTCAATTGCATCTACAGCTTTTAGCTTACATTTCCTTGTATGATATCTCCCAGGCAGCCAGAATGCTCCAGGTCAGAAGCAACACTCTCTGGTTGTCCTGCAAAACCAAACCTGAATTGGAAGCCAGCACAGACCAATAAAGTACAAGTGACATCTGCTTCCTGTGAGAAATGCTATTCAAGACCTAGGCAAATAAATCCTTGAGCAATAGTTAACATGAAACTTTAATCAGAGGAGGCTGCTGCAGTTCACAATCTTCTGGAGGTAACAGATTTTGTAAGAAATCTACTGTCTAGAAAGGAGTCATTTTCCACCTTGTAGACAAATAAAACCACTCTACCTCCTGCTGCCACCTCATATCTGCAAGACAAACCAAAAGGCTCTGAAGCATCAGCTCAGCAGGTGGTGTGGAGGGAGGTTTTGTCTTGTCTAAGCAATTTTCCTAAGGGACAAGAGAGGGGGAGATGAAACAGCACTTTCTAATGCTCCCAAGAGAGGTCCATCTTTGAGAACAACAAAGAATGAATCCCTCTTGAAATGAAAGCATGGAGCTGGTCCAACCATTCACTTCTGCTCAGCTCTCACCTCAGTTATGATATCTTGCTGTTCAATAAGGACACAAGTAACTTGGCAGTGTTGAGAGACACATCCATCCTGGCTGTGACCAACTGCTGGACACACTGGATGGAGGACTAAGGACAGTTTCTGGATAGGCTGCACACATGCCTGGTGCACAGCATGTGTGCAGCCTGTGTGCTGGGACAGAGAAAAAATGTCTGCAGGTTGGGAGTCCGTTGTAATTAATCCCCAAGAACGTCAGGCTTCATCTACCATGAGGGCAAGAAAGTAATCACCACCAACAGCTTATCTTTAGCAGATTTTTAAAGCACTCATGAAATCCCAGTAGGACAGAGATTTCCACACTCCTAGTTTGTTTGCTACTGATAATGAGCATATGTAAACTTAATAATATTTTATGCACCTATTATTTAAAGTTAAAGGTTAACATCGGTATTATCAAGAACCAGATTTCTTGTGGTCAAATTTTCTATTTAACTTTCAGATTTTATCTCTGTGCTTTAGAGAAGCTACATATTATCTTAAAAGAATTCCTCCTCAGTTTTTCCCTGTGTTCACCTTGCACTTGAAAGACTGCTCATCCTCTAACAGAAGTAAAATTTCCCTTGATTTTGCAGAATATTTTGTGTAAGTGCTGACTGGCATTAGGATTCAGTGGATTTTAAACATTTATTTTTAACCTTCATTCAGAAGTGTGAAAGCTTTCATTTGCTAACATAGAGATAGTGAGCCTATCTCTACAGAAAAAAAAAATAAAAGTAAATATCAAAATAACATGAAAATTAACTCTGGGATACATATTCCAGACATTAACAGCAAGGTCAGACACACACTGTAGACTCAGCAGGGTTGCTGTAAGAACTAAGACAGATGTTCAAGGCTGTCTGCAGCTATGAAGAAAGATTTTATGCCATCAGAATGGAAAAAAAAAAACTTTGAAAGTTCAACAGGGTCACTACTGAGCAAGTCTGCCCCATGCCAGGGGCAAGAGAAGCCAAATAAACACACAACTGTGTGACTGTTTGTCTTCAACTACTCTGCCCCAGTGCAAGTAACTACAGTCACCATAAACACGATAAGAAACATTTATCATTTCTGTGACAGCAATGGCATAAAGGCAATAAATAGACATATACCAATAAAGAAATGGACGTATTATTTAAGATTCAGATAACAATGAGTATTACCATTCTGGAATTAAAAAAATATTGAGGCATTCCAGGACTCATTTCATTACACCACATTGGCTGATGTGTATAGGGCTTCCTAGGTGAACTGGATGGTGTGTAGGCTTGCACACACCTGGTGGCTTCCAGGAGCTCTGTCTGAGTTATTAACTACTGTGCGACAATAAAGACTTTGACCACCTCCCAAACGTGCACTAATAACATAAACCAGGTCAGCAGCATGTACTATGCAAGCATCTCCAAAATGCTTACAGAATCACATGCCCTGAAAACCCATACCTTGAGTTTACAATCAGATTACAGTCCCTGATGTGCCATGTAAGTAGACCTCAGGTACAAAAGGGAGAGGATACTGTACTTAGTGTGGGTTTAATCTGGAAATTTCGTCTGGAAATGTGTTCTCTCTCAAATCAGATGAAAGACACGCCACTTCTTGCAAGAATGCTGGTGCAGCATGGGGCGGACAGCCTATGGAAATAACTTCACCCCTACACAGTATTTCAGGGCCCCTGAAACAGGCATGTCATGTACAGTGAGAGTTCCCTGGAAAGGTGACAGGAAGAACAAAATTTTTAGGAAATGCACAAAGCAGCAATACAGTTCTCAGCATAAAAGCAATCAGCACATCAATCAGACAAGCCAGAGCTCCCCACATCCCTGCAGCCTGATCTATTGTCTAGATTAGGATTTTAAAAATGCCTCTCTAGAAAATGTTGGATAAAATTCAGAATAGGGAGATCATGAGATACAATTCAAAAGAGCGGGTGTTTATACTGTCTTGTATGTGCCATATTTTTAAACTTTGGATCTAGATCTCAAAACCTATTTTCTGCAATATCACTCCTATGTGAAGGCTTTGGAAAGGGGCCCTGGTGCCAACTAAAGTGGTGTCCTAAGAACTGCATGAGAAGCAAATGGTCTACAGAGCTCACACGCATTTTAATACCAGGTCATACAGATAAGTCGATATAAATAAATCTTCTTAAGTTTCTTAAAAATCACCTAAAAATCTATACAGATCAGAAATGATAAGATACAAGACTCTTGTGAATAACTTACTAAACCAATTCTGGGGCAAAACAAAGGCCAAGACCTAAACTCAAGAACCAAAAAGTCTCTCTTCTTTTGGAAGTTACTGTGTATATGGTTGTATCCATCTGCTGAAGGATTAATTACATTAATTCATTAATTAGTAATTTAGGATGGATTGAATGAGGGCTCTAAATAGTGTTATGTGTTCCAAATTATGTTTTATGTTAACCAAATAGGTGTGTACAAAGTGACACATCTATCCAGTCTTGCCATCCATTCCAGTTCACAAGAGCCACTTTTCCCGGGATTGGTTAGATTAAGAAAATTGATTTATCTTCTGTAGAGGGAAGTGGGTTGCTGTTTTTTTGCTGCAATATCCCAGCATCCTCCCAGACACTGAAGTACACTCTTCTGGGATATAGCCCTCCACTCTGAAATAAGACTGTTGGGGAGCTGCTGGTCCTGCTTTTTCAAGTTTCACAAAAACTGAGCATCCTGTGGGAAGAGATGGAAGACCAGGGTATTTACTGCCTTGGGGAAAGAGACCATTCCACAACATTATGGGTTACACAGTAATTTTCTTTAAGTTATGCACAGGCAGAGACTCTGGTCCTAAATTTCACAGTTGCTGGATCTGCAGAAGGGCTCCTTGGAGGAGGTCACAGCACTCTGCTTTCAGCTGGGGGACAGTGCAACCAGCACTTGGCCACATTTCTCCAGTCTAATAATATTATGCAGAAGTGTTGCTGGGATGATATTGCATCTGGCTCCACAATCCAGCTGAAATAAATAGTTTACTGACCCAATAGCCTACTTGCAAAGTCACACAGCTGAACAGCCAGCAGCCCTCTCGCCTCCAGGGCTTCCACACTGAGCTCTTGGCTCTGTTGAAAGTGATACTGCAAATAGCCCCCCTTCTCTTGGAAGCCCTGAAAGTTTAATTGTGGTGAATACTTTGTCCCTTTCAGGGTGATTTCCCAAGGAAAGGAGGCTTATGCAGTCGGAAACCAGGAACACCTGTAGTTTGTGAATCACTGACCAGCTCCAGCCACAAATGATCAAGGGACTACTCTGAAAAAGGTATACAGAGACAAAACAGCAAAAATCAAAATGACAGTATGATCTCAAGGACATTAAGTTCCTACAAGTTTTTTCAAAGCCAGACTGCTGCAGAAAGTAGAGCCCCTGATTCCTTTCTTAGCAGGAGCTCCAGAAATCATCCTACAGTTTTAGGCACTGTAAGGCACTGTAAGGCTTTCATTCAGTGCTTGTGCTGAATGGAGGTGCTGGAAAAAAACCCCGATTTTTGCAGATAGGACAGATCAAGTGCCACACATCTATAGAAATAGAGCTTTGCTGCTTCTGCTGTTATGGGAACATAATCTCTGTTCCTAGGTTAACAGGGATAGTGGTACATACGCCAGATCTGCATTCCATACCTAAGTCACTTTCCCCACGAGATGAGGCATTTTTCTTCATACCATTCCTGTGTTGGCTTTTTACTCCCAGTACCTACAAGGACTCATGATACCTGTGTTCCAGACTGGCCATCAACTATCCTAAGTGCTGGATGCTTTCAGATGCAGCCCATGTATTTGTTCTGCTGTGAGAGCCATTATTTTATTGATCCTTCTCCTGGCCAGTTCAACAGCTGAGGCTTTTTCCATGGTTAGATCTGTTTCTCTCAACAAATCTCTCCTGCAACAGAAGTGATGTATCCCACAAATTATATTGTCTTTCATCAGGTGGTTTTTAATGTCTCTGAAGTTTCATCCAGAAGGCAAAGCTTCCAACAATGTAATCTATTCCTTCTTCTGCTAGTTGATAGTGAGTTAAGAAAAAGAACAACAAAAAACAGCAGAAACAGTATCTCTTAAATACTCAGAGATGGTTGGATTCACACTGCACCACAAGCACCTCTGTGGACTGTGGACTGTTTAATTATCTTTGGCACTATTTCCAGCAACAGATTAACAGTTTCCGTATTTTTTTCCCAGTGAGAGATTATCTAAAAAGTTACCTTAATTTTCTCAAATTTACCAATTTAATGCCTTAATGCTAAATACCATGCTAGTTCTTGCTTTCAGCATGCAGATGACTGGCCAGCATCTCAAATTCTGCTTTTCTTCTGGTCTGAATCCTTTCACATCACCTCCATCCCTTGCTGCCATTTCATTCACTTACTAATCAAACTCTTACTTACTGCAGGACTCATTAAACTGATTGCTGTCACTGTGCCTTATAAAGTCCATGCTGGGTAACAGCATCAAAAGGCTTTAGCCTTCTGAAATAAAAAATAGCTCATTTTTAATAGGCAGCTACATAACGTTAATGCCACAACCACAGGTACCACTGCCCCTATCCTCCACATATCTTGTTGTTTTCTATGAACCAGACATCTTTACACAGGCTATGCTTCCCCCTTTAATCTCCCTGCCAGTTGCTGCACAGGGCACACTCAAACGGTGCCAAGGTTGGAGGTCAGAAAATATACACCGGGTGGAAGAGGTGGATTTTAAGGCAGGATGTAGGCAAGCACTTCCCCAAAGGGCATACAACTCAGTGGGAGTCTTTTCACTGATTTTCAGTCCACATTGGATGACAGCACTTTCAACAGAAGTCCCAGAAGTTGCACAGGCAAAGGTGAAAAATGAGCCAAGATAACCACTTAGACAGGAATGGGCCAGGAAGGCAGCTGCACACTGCAGAAAGGGGACTCTTCACCACCTTGGGGGTAAAGAGCTGCAGCTTTGTGGGGACAGCAGATGGGAAGCAAAGACATTGGCAAGGAAACAATTCTGGCACACCACTGCAGAAGGGAATTCAGATATTCATGATTAATTTAGCTGTTGCACCAGAGGTCTCCAGTGACTACGGAAGCTTTACTGTGAGCCACATGATTATTTATTTCCCTTCTAAAAAGGACTGTTTCTATGAAAAATTACAATAAAACATGCTAAGCTGAAAATTGTCTGTGGCCAGAAAAACTATTAAAAACCACTAAGATTCTTCAGCTTATTCGTGTCCCATTCCAGATCATAAGAAATTTAGGGTTAAATCTAAGGGACTTTCCTAACTTCAGTTATTAGAAGCAGAGCAGTAGCTCTGTAAAACAGCTCCTGGCTTCTTGCAGCCATGACTTTTCCCCTGAATCAGTTGGAACCTGCTTTGTTTTCATTGGCATCAAGAACACATGAAGCACAGTCCAGTGAGTGTACAGTTGTGTATATACTACCAGTGCATTTGCATAACATTTCAAAGTCCTAACTCAATGCCTGCAAAATGATAGCCAGTGCCACAATGTATTTATATTAAGATCATTTGCTTTTCATAAGATAAAACTGAACAAAGGAGGGTTTTTTTCCCTTTTTTTGGCTCCTTTTTCTACAGCATAAGCTTTGTGATAGTACCTCACAATCTTTTCTTACTACATCCTACAATAAATAGTACTCCTATAAACCCCACGCTTTGGCAACTATCGACGACACCCTTCACCTCCACATTAGAGTGGAGTACTGGCCTCCCTTCTGAGAACAGCTTTTCCTTCTGAACAGTTTGTTCACAGAGATACAGTTACTAAATCCCTCCAGTGTCCCCAGTGTGTTTCTTGCACACACAGAATACTAGTACCATTGTGGCCCTGAGAAAGGTGACAGTTCTGACTCTCACTTCATCATCATTCTTTAAAATACTTGGTCACAACCAGAGACTCTACAGATGTCTCCACACAGCTTTGCCTTAGAGCATTAGTTTTAAATAATTTCCCTTAAGTTATCTGCAGGAATAAATTGCAAGACCTGAGTGAATTAAATCTCCAAATGCCCAAACACTGACATCTGGCATTTAGATACAAAGTAAAGACTTTCTATTCAGCAGATACTTTCTTGTAGACAATATGAAGGTCATTTCATGGAATGGTTTGGAACTGCGGGTTTTGGGATGCAAATGAGTAAAAAAGATCACAAATACAATCAATTAGGGTTGTTCTTGGAAGAGCAAAAAAGCACACAATTTAGAAGCAGGTACCTACGCACCTTAACTTTGAAAAGTTGTTACTAGGTCAAAACCTACCAGAATAGTTCACATCAAATCACTGTTCTATTCACAAGCAAAGAGAACAAATCTGTGATTCAGGGCAGTGAGGTATTGGAGAGGTCGAGATTTAATCCTTCAACATCTATTTCTACAATTTATAGATGACCTTGCCTCAAGGTCTGATGATACAGCACACTGGTATCTGAAGAACCAGATGATAAAATATATCATCCTGTTGTAGTGGTAGCAGTGACACTGTTTCTAGCTTTTTATAAGACCTTTATACATGCATCTATAGTCCTAAATGTTATGCTGCATGTATACTGGTGAGGTAACCTCAGGAAATATAGGATTACATACACACTGCTTCCTTAATGCATCCATCAAATGTTTTCATTAACAGGAGGTCCTGTTTGTCCTAGGCACTTAGCAAAGTGAGTTAAAAATACACTTTAAAAAGTTACGTGAGAAAGAGGTAAAGGAAAACTAGGCTACTTTTATGAAACCCGTAGGTCATGAAACTGTTCCTACAGTGAAGTAGTCACAGGGGTAGCTTCAATCTACCCAAATTGTATAAGACTAGACTCACTGTCAGCCAGTGGTACCTATTGATAGCAACATCTGTAAGTGCATAATTCCACTGCTTTGTACTACATAGAGGTGTCCATCCCCAGAGATGTGACTTGGCTCTACTCCAGGGTAGGGCACACTCTGGCTTGTGATCAAGGTAAAGGAACAAGTTTTAATCTTAAACACAAGCCTGAGCAAGGGGTGCTGAGGAATCTGCAGTTCTCCACAAATAGCCTTGGGAAGCATTTTGATTAGGAATCATTTACAAGTCAGAGTTCCTCTGCCACTTCCTCCTTCCTCCAGGGGTAATGACTTACAGAAGCATCAGCAGCAAATGCTGATTTTGACATTTCCCAGTCCTGGCTAGCAAAACTGATAGAAGAATAGCAGGGTTTTTTTCCTCTCATTCCTAGCTTGCAAACAATCTGCACATGCATGGGGAGAGGGTGAATGAAACACTAAGAAATCCATTCCTCCTTTAAACACCACCATGACCCACATTCAGATAATCCATGTCTTTGCTTCCAATTTTTTCGCAATAAAGTTCATATCTAGCTGTTGTTGTTTCTTTATGGATGGGATCCTGTTGCTAATTAACAGCTTCTCATTGGCAGCAAAGCACCTGTAAAAGGCTGATGGCCAGATGGCAATTTTCTCAGAGACACCTTAGGCATGGTGAACCATCCACAGCAATATCACACCATTAAGGCATTTCCAGCACACCAGGCCTGGATATATTTTGGGCAGACCAGCCCTTTTGGCACCTGCCTAAAGGCTTGCTGCTCTTCTTGGTCTGTGTCAGCCCCATTACGGCAAGCCAACCAGCTTGGAACTTATCTCCAAGCTAAGCTCCCGTGAGATTCCCAAAGTGGATGGCCACACCCAAATTCTTTGCAAGGCCATATATGTAGGCCATGTTCAGGCCACAGCACATGGCCAACTTCATTTAAAAAGATGGCCAGAAGAGGTGGAAACATTTGTACCTACCTTTCCAATAATGGAACACTTGTACCTACCTTTCCTGCTAACCAAAGCAATTCAAAATAGAAGTACAGAGCAGTCAAAAATAAAAATAACCATACGAACCATGAGGTTGTCTAGAAAGGAGTATGTTTCCAGAACCTAGTGAAAGGGACATGTACCCCAAGAAGAATTTTTCACATCTGGCACTTCTCACACAGGAAGATCTTTCTGCATTTTACATTTCAGAAAATATTTACATTAACACTAAGAAAGGGGCTCACACCACATGCAATTGGAAATGCAAATTACAATGCAATCTTATACTTGGCTGAGTGACTCATCATCAAAAACCATTATTAGTCCCTCAAAGAGACAATAAGCAAGCAAATGAAATCTGTGTTTGGCTGCAAGTGTAGGTGTCTCCTTGGCCTTGTTAAGTCCCCTTTGTACCTGCCTAATGATGTAAAATGGTCTTAAAATCAGTGTAAAGTAACTCATTAAAAACTCTCATAGGAAACAGAAACATACATTTTTATGTGTAGGATTTGTTGAAGTACTAGAAAAAGGTATCTTAATTGGCCAAGCAAAGACATGTGAAAAATATGTGAATTATTTATATTGCAACCATCATCCATAAGCAGAGAACTTTGAAAATTTACTTCTCCTAAAGCTCTTGTCTTTTTTTTGCCTACCCTTATTTTACATGCTCCTGAGATTACAGAACTCTCTTCTCAGCAAGTTTTCAGCATTTGCAGTGCTCTCAGTTGCACACACTTTCAGTTATTAACCTTCCCTCCAATCATGCAGGGTGGTTCTCTGATTATGTGAAAAAGTGTCATGTGAAATTATTCCATGGCAGAGAATAGCTGCACACACCAAACTATTATTGCAAGTTAAAATAAATGGCCGCTATATCTTTCAAAATGATACAATATTTTCTTACTATTTAAAAAACAGACCCATCATATAAAACAGCTGCCATGTTTATTTAGATAAGTGCTCCTCCACTCTTATAAAGTGGAGACTGATGACAGATGCGTCTTTAAGGCAAAAATATTAATTCTAGAAATGTCAGCATCTGCTTCTTTTCAGCCTAGCCTTACAGATTCACACATCATTTTTCATCCACAACGAGAGTTTCTTTTTTTTGTACAGAGAATCTGAAAACATAAGTGTAAATTACTGGTCCCAAGGCCTGACACTTTTATTAGCACGTCACCGGTGCTACACATGTTAGGTCTGATTAGACATAGAGAGCATTTTCCACTGCCCATTCCCCATGCAATGAGGAGGGCTTGCACTTGCCTGACAGGAATTTCCCACCTGACTGTTCCATTTCTCTAAATCTGCATTTGCTAATGTTACAAGATGCAGTACAAAAATAGCTCCTGTATGTAGCTCCTGGGGTTTAGCTCCAGTATGTAGCTCCTGGAGATTAAAAGATATTTTAAAAAATTAAAAAATTAAAAAAAAAAAAACCAGAACAAAACAAACAAACAAACAAATACATAAAACTCCACACAGGTAAATTTTCTACTGAATTCAAGGAGTCCAGCTTTCTGGCCCACCTAGCTACCATTCTAAAATTAATTTGCTTGTATTTAGTACAGTAATTGTTGTTCTTTTAATCATTTACACAGTACTGTTAGCAGATACAGCAGATGATGCCCTATACCTTACTACAAACACACAACACTTCCTTCATCACAGAAGAGCTCTGCAGTACTCACATTACCTCCCAGAGAAATGCATTCCAATAGAAAACATCACTCAAGGAAAATTCTGTACTATGAACAGACATACGAACAAACAGCAATTAGAAAGTGTCTGCTAACCATCAGCAGCCCAAGATAAACCATCTTACAATTAGTGACCAGTTGGAACAAATTAGAACTGCTGCAAGCATGGACCACACTGGCTAAAAAGCTCCCCTGGGCAAAATCCACCTACATGTCGCTCACCTGTGCCACATCACCCCCAGAGACTATCCAAGACATTCATGATCACAGCACTTGGAGACATGCTAAAGGGTTTACTGCTGAAGACCCACACCTTCCTGGCACAACAGCAAGCAGCCAGGTGTTCTATTCAACAACATAAAAAATGCCTCTGTTAAGTAACCAAAAGCTGTCCTACCCCAACTGGTAGCTGCTCTCCACAGCCAGCTATTTTTTATTCAGACAACGCTCAGGTTGTTATCCTAAACATTTCAGTGACAGCAAAACCTCTCCACCACGGTTGCAGAAAGGTGCTGACAAATCTCTATAATTCAACAATTTGAGCTGGCCAGAGATGAGACATCACTTCTGGCTTGCCTGCAGGCCACACTGACCTCTCAGTATGGCAGTGTGCCGAGGCAATACGTCTCAGAAAGAGCAGACCATGAGCTGAGAACTTGAGGCTGCCCACATCCATTATAGGGGCACTTTGTACAAAGTGCTATCACTGAATTACTTAACAGAATATTCTCAGTTTTCCTTGGAGTGGGGCAGTGCAGATCTTCTCCTGTAAGAGTAAGTAATTTATTTACATAGGTACAATGTGCTGCAGGCTTTAAGCATAAACAAAGAAGCTTAAAGACCAAGTTCTTGCCTGGGCAGCCTTAGGATCAAAATAGGCAACACAAAGCCAGGGAACAAATGGGAAGCAGCTTAACAAAACTGCAACTGTGACTGCCCTGTAAGCTTTGTGATCTCTTTGTTTGCTTACAAGCTTTCTGCGATTTATCCTGCCTTTGCTCCTTGGCAAAAACATATTTTTACAGATGGGGCTAAAAATAGCAATCATAGAAACAGAAGACTGAGGAAACTACCAGTTGCCAAGTGAGGTCTGCATGAGGTCTCTGCAATTCTGTGTCCAAATAAAACTGATTCTACAGCAGCCTTTGCTAAGGGCTATTTTACTATTTTCTGTGGGTGACAAGCACTTTTTCCATTGGCTAAATATGCTTAATATTCCTGAACTCTTAATTATTAGGACTGATCACGCATGTAATGTAAAAGAAAAATTCTGACTGACATTAAGCTTGTATTTTTTCAGTAACACCAGGGGAGTCTGACTGGCAACATCATTTTGTTGTAGTTCAAAGACTCTGCAGGGACTTTATTTTCAAAATATTTTTATGATTTCTGTAGGAGAAAATGTTTTTTCTCTCATGCATTTTCAGATTGCAGAAAAAGGTCAGTTTGAACCTTTTGCAAGCGTGAGCACAGCTCTGCCAAATCCTGTACACTTGCAAGCTCTGGTTAGTATTGAGAAAAAAGGATTAGACAAAAAGGTCATTTTCAGCTTTGAGACTTCCCTTTCTCCCAGGGCCTCTGTAAGAATCATGCAATAAGGTTCTTCAGATGGTAACTTGTAAGCACAGTCTTCCCTAGGATTAATTAAGACCTATGCAAAGAGAAAAACAACTCAAAATCTATTTAGAAATCTACTCTGTTTTTCAAGGAAGGATGCTCACTGTGTCCCAGGTGTTCTTGAGGCAGCATAAGCAAGAGAAGTGTCCTTGAAGAGGCAGTACAGGACTCTTGATTTAGCACAGGCATGACACAGCTCATTCCTTACACATAAATGAAGTAGAAACAGCAAAATAAGGATGAAGGGAAATTCCTACCAGGAGCATCCCTCAAAATACTGGCTATTCTTTCCATGTCATTTAAGTAAGTGTACATACCAGAGGCAAGAGAATTGTCATTAAAGCAAAGACACAGAAGAAAGTGCATCACTCTAGGTAACAGCACTACAATTTCTGTGTCAGACCTTCCCCCTCAACTCACTTCTGTTTCAAACAATCAGGAGCAATCAAAATAAATGTACAGAGAAAGGGAGTATTTAGCAATTTCATCCTCTACCCAAATGTGAAACACTTGCTTAGGAAGGGTTCCTCTTCAAAGCTAAATGAAATCTTCTCTGTATTATCCCACCTCTCCGTAGCCCTCTCAAACTTTCTTAATTAATTTTACTGCTGGTTTCAAAGAGCACTCAGTCCAAGTTGGCTTAAATCTCTTTGGATTGCATATCAGCATTAGAAATAGGAGATGCATTATTAGTCTCTCTTTTTCCTCTCTTCTTTCTAAGAGGAAGCAAGGAGGGATAATCAGTCATGTTATCACTCTAGAGAATGAGGCATCTGAGGCAAACTCCGGACTCCATGTAATTTTTACACACACTTTTAACTTGATAGATGGTACCTGTGCTTTTTCTTTTTCCTCTCTTCTTTCTAAGAGGAAGCAAGGAGGGATAATCAGTCATGTTATCACTCTAGAGAATGAGGCCATTATTGCATCTGAGGCAAACTCTGGACTCCATGTAATTTTTACACACACTTTTAACTTGATAGATGGTACCTGTGCTTTTGCTTTTTCCTTTTTTTCCTTTGCTTTTATTCTGGCAAATTCTAACAGACTCAATCCATTCCATAATAATCTCATTAAACCAAGACAGGTCTGAATTATGCCTCTTTTTTCTTCCTTTTTTCCAGCTTTACATGACTTCAGCACCAATTATAATGCCATTTTGCTCTCCTCTTCCCTCTCTGGGCTAGAGAGAGCCCCAGCTGAGTCCTCTCCCCCTGATGCCACAACAGACCTTGTTTACTTTCACTCAGCTGCTTGTTCCCCAGGAGTCAAGTTAGGCAAGATGGCTAGACAGCTTCAGGGAGGTGGCCAGAATCTCTAAGTTTAGTTAGAAAAATGCTTTCCCTGTACAGAGGAGAATTCTGTTGAGAACCTCCAATGCCTACAGCAATGAATCACAAGCTGGTAACATTCTGCCCACTCTTTTCCAGGAGGCACTTATCCACACTGCTGGATGGGAGGCTGAGTTTAGGTGAGTTTGGATCATGCTTTGCTCAGGTAAGAATTCACAATGTCAAACATTGCAAGCAAAATCATCCTCTCCAAGGCCCCATCACTACAAGGTCCTCCACAGCGCTGGGCCAGCTTATGATTTTCATTCCAGTTTTGCTGGAAGTAAGTAAGGATCAAGAACTGAATTTTAATCTTACAGGGAGACCTAAAAACAGGAAATAAACTGGAAAAGCCCTAAGTGAGATTCATTACCTGAACAAATGAATCAGAAATGTAAGGCCCATGAAGATGGTATAAAACATCTACCTCATTCCTGACCAACACAAGAGAAGGGATAAGTGAGAATAAGGTTGCAGTTGTGATTCTAAGACCACCAGCTGATGGCTGCCTTCCAGATTTTAACATTGCCAGCTGCAGGCTATCCCATACTGTGAGATTTGCCAAGTCTATCAGCTTCAGAAAAAGGTTGACAGGTTATCTCAAGCCACCTATACCAGCTGCTTGAGCTTTTGCAGCTGATTTTGCCTGTTTAGCAAGTGCTTTCTGGCTCCCTTCCACTGGCAGAACTCAGGAGACAGAAATGTATGCAAGATGGGAATATCGAGCATCTGGGGATGGTAACATTTTAACCAGCACAGCTGCCGGCAAAGTGAACATCTGTCTGTTGTCCAGGTCTCCTTTCACAAAGAAAAATGCTCTCTCCCACAAGCTCATCTGCATACTATACAAGTATCTGTTCCCTCACTCAGTACCTTGGCCATAGTTAAGGTCATCCACAGTGTAAATTAGCCCATGCAATGGTTTGTGTTACCATGGCTAGATTCCTCTGTGTATCAACAGCTAACCTGAGTATATTGCAGCATCGAGCACACTTTTTGTTATTGCAAGTTTTGTGTAAATGAGTCAGAAAAGAACCTGAGAGGAAACAACACCTAGGAGAATATTCTGTATGACTTTTTAGCATGACCAGTACTGCATATATGTTGCATAATAATATGATTACCTCAAACTACTTCTTTACTGAAGAATATAACACCTGGTTTAGGTTCTTAAAGCCTCAAGTTTTTTTCCACCCAGTAATTAACTAAGTTATCAAATAGTTGTCCCATACACAGCCAAAGCCATTGTTTATAAACTGTCTGGGGCCCACTCTGAAGCACTGTGGAAGATCTGGAAGCGCCTTAGACGTAGCTGTGTCATGTACACCCTGTTTCATGCAGATGGAAGCACTACCACAATTAAAGGATGTTGGCCAAGACACAGAGAATTCTAGAATTTGGAAATTCAAAGCCCTAGAGCAGATCTTGAGTGTCATATCAATTTCACCTAAGCATGCACACCGTGTTACTGAAAGAGCAGTGTCAGGTGGAAGGGAAACACCACCCAGTGCTTATCACGAATCTTTCTGGCCTGGAAATACCCTATCCTCATGCCTCCCAGGCACTGCTGGCTTCACCCAGCATGAAATCACCACTAACACTGCCTGTGTCTCACAGTAGTTTATTTTGCTCCCAGGTGCAATCAATTCTTATTTTACTCCATCTCACACATTTCGACTGGTGATGTCTTTAGGCTCTCCTAGTCTCATGACATCAACAAGAGAGTCTCTTGCTCTCATTAGCCAACAAAGTTTTCAAACAGCTGTGTCTGGGGAGGGAATTCCTGCCTGAGAACATAAGAAGCCACTTCTCTCTCTGACTGCTTCACTATGACTTCTATCAAATCCTGTTCAGCTTCCCAAGTAAATGCACTTCTGCCTGTTCACCTTCTGCCTCCCCTCCAGCTCAGCACAGCATAGCTCGGGGCATCTCTCAGTTCCCTTTCCACCAAGGCAAATTACACAGAAATTGTGTGCTTTCTACCAACAGAGAAAGATGAACACATTTGTGCTCTGTTTTTTCCATGCTTGGCTAAATACACTTCTGCCATTGTTCCTAATGGTCTGAATTGCAGGAGAAGCAGCAGGGAAAAAAGTAACCATTCTTTTACCAAATTCCTCAGTATAATAATTCGTTCTTCTAATACATTTCCTGTGTTTTGAGAATTTTCCATGTTTCAGGGGAAGGTAAATAAATCCAGCAACTCACATGAGTGTTCTATTTTTGACAGTTCTCAAAGATATCAGATTAATGGACAATGTTCAGTACCATGAAAATACTGTGCAAGGGAAGGGAAAAGCCATGCTTCCTGGGAAAATGCATAAAGTGTTCCAGCTTGAAATGTATTTTGCTGCTCTCCTGCTGGCTCTTTGCCTGCCTTCAAGTGGAGAGAAAGGATAAGGTGTAAAGCCAGATCAAGCTTTCTCTTTTGTCTCCAACAGGACAAGCCACAACCAGGGAAAGAGCACTGTGAATAAGTCCTGCACACAGATGCTTTTCAAGAAAGACAGGCAGTCCCAGTGGAAGGTGAGCTCATACTTAAGCTTGGCTGGCCAAATGCCCATTTTCCCCAGAAGTGTTACCAGTCCAGGGATATAGCTGTAGCTGAGTCATATGGACCTTCCCCACTTCCCAAAATTTTTCATCATTACAGCTCTCACTGAAGTAACACAAAATCATTTATCCCATTTGTAAAAGCTACAAATAATGTGTTCCAACACCCACAGTTAAAGTTCATATAGAACTTCTAGTGCTGTTCCTTCAACATGAGGCAGTGCTCTGCTCACAGGATGCAAGCTCCCAGAACTTGTCATGTTTGTCCAGTTTTCATTTGTAGCTATTTAATGCTAGTCCAACATCTGTATGTCACATTCTCTCTTTAAAAGCATAAGTGCTCTTCAAAGCATGCCATATTCCTGAGTTTTCTCAGTTACGGCCAGTTACCGAAGACACTTCTTTCTCTCCTTGTTCCTGGAATGTCATCTCTGTAGGTGACCCAGGAAGGAGCTCACCACCGTGCTCTGGCTACACTGCAGTAGCTCATTGGAAAGCTGGTAATTACTAAGAGCATCATGATATCCCAGTTAAAGGAATTTACTGTACACCACTGTACAGTCAGTATGTGCTACACCAGTCAGAAGTAACCTTATCAGCAAGAGAAAACAAGGATTAAGAGAGTGCGTGTAATGAAAGCACAGGCTATAGCAGTAGTGGAGCAAAAAAACATAATCCAAATGCATGAATAAACATCTAGTAAATAGCAAATTACCTCCATCTGCCCCAGCATTTCAGGCATCTTTTCTATTTCTAAATCAAGCCAGTCTCCCTCTGCATCCTGAAGAGAGCCTATTAGTAGCTTCTACTGCATGAGAGAGCACTGGCCTCCTCCTCTCTATATTCCACTGTGCTCTCTCAGGGGAGTGGGATGGCCTAGAGCCAAATCTGTGGCATTTCTTCTAACTATATCCAACCCTAAAATGCCTTTGACCCTCTGATTTCTGCTTACTGCATGATGGGGCTCTATGTAATGCTTCAGGGATGAAGTCAACCTGGCCTTCAGGGATGAAGTCAACCAAAGTTTTGTAATTGATAGTTTTACTATGCTTTTTAATCACCACATTCCTGGCCTCAGCATCTCTTACAGTCAACTGAAGAAAATGTGATAAAACTCGATATACCATATTAGGAGGAATATTAAATTAACACCTCCTTATAGGAACTGCTGGAGACAAGACACTTGCCCAGATGAACCATTCTTCTGCCTCAGTCTGTCAATTTTTATGTCTGAACAAGCAAACAAAGGATTCAGATACACAAAGCACCTAAAGAGGTTATTATAGCAGCAGGCACAATGTAAAGGTATCCACAGAAGTCCTAGTGAACACAAAGACACTGGCTAAGTAGCCAAGGTATTTCTTTCTAAATATTCAATTGCAAATGAATTGGTGATGACTCAACCTGCTTGTCTCCCCACGAAAAGTCAAGCATGTGGCAAACAGAGCTGCCCCTGGAGAAATTCATGTGGGTGCTTCTTCCTGGGATTAGTGAAAAGGAGAAAAAGGAAAGTGAGAAAGGGGGAAAAAAAGTATACATTTTATTCTACAAGTCTGCTACACAATCCCCAGGCCCTTCATTTCAGAGACAAGGGAAATAAAATGTGAATGGGAATTATTAGGGTATAGACTACTTCTCCTAAATTATAACAGCACTTTGGACAGGCACTCCTAATTACTTACTTCAAGGGGTGGATCTTCCTGGTAACTCATCTGAGAGAATAAGAGGAGTAAGTGCCTTCTGGCACTGCTTCCCCTTAGGTCTAAAAGACGAAGAAGAATCACCAAGAAACCATTTTCTGTTTTCCAGGTGGTTACAAATGTCTCCAGTCCCTTAAATCCTTGCCAGCCTTGCAAATATGGAAGTATTATCACGTTTAAGGTTGTAGTTTAAATTTGTCTCCTACGTGGTGACTTCAGTGGTAATGTTAATGCTGACCAGCTGACCCACCCACTGACTAGCCACCACCTCCTAAGTCAAACCCTCTGCCCAGTAACCCACTCATCCCATGCTGTTTTTAGCTTGCCTTCCCTGCATGGGCATATCTTACCCATCAAATTAGCCCAAGAGAAGGTATGTCAAGTGTGGATAACCCTGCAGCAAAGCTGTTGCATCCTGTTAACTGCTGCAAGGAGGCAGAGAGGCTGCAGCTGCCCCTTGGGAGTCTGCATGTGTGGAAAGGCATTTCAGAGCTCTTTACACATTGTGAGTTAATGACTGGTGATTTCATTTATCTTCATTCTGATAATAAATAACAACTCCAACTTAGCACTTGCAACTGACCAGACGCCAACTCAATACTGCCTTTCTCCCCAGCAAAGCACAACTGTTCAGGTTTCATTCGTTTGTATTCTCCTATAATTTTAATTAGGCTGAAAACCAAAAGCCATAAGTTAATGCCTATTATTCCAGTATTGCCAGTTTTTAATCAATCTGTATATGCAAAAGTTTCTTTCAAGTACTGCACTGTCACCAGGAATCAAATCCAGCAATTTTACCCTGCTGACCTGAGTTTCATTACCAGAGAAATTATGATTGGGAGAGGCAAAAGCAGAGAACAGGAGCGCTCATAAAAGGCCTCACTAGCACAAATACACACACAGGAACCCCTCCAGCTGGGAAGTCAGCTCATACTGAAAAAAAAGGTCAAGTACTTTCAGGTTCTAGGGAATTATATTTAAATCAGTGTTTCACTGCATGCAGAAACAGAGCTGCTGGAATCTCTGAATATGGCTCCTATTAAATGTCTGTTACTAATTGCCCAGTTGGCCGTTTCCCTGCTTAGGAGCTGCTGAACTCAAGGGCAGCCCATCAGGCTGTTGTAGCACTTCACAGTGCATTTCTACTGGTAAGTTATTGTCACAAGGGGTAACTACTCCTTCTTTAGCACTCTGCAACAAATATCCCTTCTGCAGCTCCCTGTTCTGCTGGCAAAGGCAAGTGCCCTGGGCCAGGCTGGGTGGAAGGCCAGGCTCAGCCTCTCTACTCCCCAGACAGGCGGCCCAGGGACCCCCTGAGCGGCTCCACCAGGCCCAGGGGGATCATCTGGTGTCTGTTTGCCCCATCTGCTCTGTCTCCCTGTTGTTTGGTTATGGATCTCAGGCACGCCTTGGTGCGATGCGTGCCCTGCCTCCGGCTGAGCCACCAAGGCGTGCCTGAGGTGACCCTGCCAAGTCCCTGCAGGATTAACATCGCCCATCTTAACAAGTCACCCTTCACCCTTCACCCTTCGCCTCTCTGACCGCCTTCTCACTTTATGGCTCCTGGTCTTTTCCGCAAAATCTGCCATCCCAAGCCGGTTTCCATGTTATTTTGAAAGGCTCTGTCCTCCCGCGGCCGCCAGGTGGCGCTGGGAAACAGCGCCGCGACCCCGCGCGCCAGGCGGGGCCGCGCCCGGCAGCGCCGCCCGGTGG